>VWZY01012557.1:0-50679 GCA_013399075.1 Chloroceryle aenea
TGATTCTGTGATTCTGTGAGTGCATGTTCTTCTGTGTTCTGAGACCTCCAAATGCAGGCTTTGCCAATGCAGGTTGCTAGTCTGTGGCAGAAACCATGGAGCGTACCAGTTGTATTTGGTTTAGTGGCACTCTCACTGGTGGGGGGCATTATAATGGGTTACATGCTTTGGAGTTTTAACTCAGATCCTCATCAGTGATCTGCTCCCTTCCAAGAAAATAGACTGTAGAGATATTAAATTTCTTAGTAAGGTTCAAGTTCTGTTAAATAGATTTCCAAAAGCAAGTCTGAAAAAAGAAAAAAAAAATATTAGCAGTGTCTACAAATACCCCACTGTCTGAAGTTCCTGATGGAGTCAAATGAGTAAATTTTAAAAAGCTTCCTTTTGAAATGTTCCTGCAGTAAGCTTTTCAAAAAGATCTAGAGAGGCTCGGAAACAGGAACCCTTTGTAAAAAGTCTTTCCTTCAAGCAAGAACATTTAAACAAGATGAAAAAAGGTGGTGAGGGGACAATTAATACTGGGTTTTCTGATAGTGCCTACAGAAAGCTTGGCAGCCTTATGCACAGCAGTAGGGATGACACTTGTAATTTCATGGTAAGTATTTGCAAGTGTTACTCTAGCTGTGCTAATGAGTCCCTGGACATCTCCTCTGTGGTGACTGCCTTAGGTGTAGGTGTTGTAAACAGGTGGACCTTGAGGAAGAAATGAGACCTGACTGTGAAACCATCCACATGAACAAATGACTCTTCTAAGGTGTTCAGTCGCCCTGTCTATGCCAGTTTGCCACATTTTTCTGGACTTGGCACTCTGTCAGCCTAGTCGGTGCTTTTGCAGCCAGTTGATGACAGGGATGTGCCACCTTTGTGCCTGGGAGCTGTGCATGTGTCAGTTTGGCACAGAAGTGCCCGCGGAGCCGTTGTGACAGTTACAGCCGGTGGGGCTGGAGTCCTGCTGCTCTGCCATGTACAGTTTTTGCCTGCAAGGTCTCTCTGGACCTGCAGGGACAGAGGTGATGCTCATGCTTAGATGCCTGTTCGTAGAACATATGCTGATGGTGGCAAAACTAAATCATGTACCTGTCCTGGCTCTTCAACTGCAAAAAAAACCAAACCAAGTATCACCATTCCTTTCTCTTTCAGTGCTGTTCATTGTTCTGGAGGAGCAACTGTTTCTTAATGATTTCCTAGACTTTGCTATATGTTGTATTCATGGCAACGTCTTTGCCAAATATCCATATTCCAGATTAGATTAAACCTTTTTGTGTGGTCATGGTATTTCTTCATGCTTTATTCAAACACAAGTAATCAAATAAAGATCAAATCAGGCTGTTATACTTCAGAAATCTCTTGGCAGTTAGTATTTTGTTTTTTATGGGAAACCAGAATTTTGCAGTGATTTGTAAAGACAAAAGTTGTGCTTGTCTGACACCTCTCACAGAAGGATTTCACAGCACTTGAGAAACAGTAAATATGCTGTTAGTGTGTTCCAGTCACATCCAGGCCAGAAGCATAGCCATTGTACAGATGGGAAAGCGGGCAGAAAGTAGTGAAAGTGTCATGCACCATGTTTGTGGCGGAACTGGTAGCTTAACATTTCTGACTCCTGGTTTCCCACTCCAGTACTGTATAAGGAAACCACTTTGACTTTACAGCAAACACTTGCTTTGGCTTAGGGTAAGGGCATGCATTGCAACAAGCCCTCCCTTCTAAACGTGGGTGCTTTTGGAAGCCCCATGCTAGACATCTTGTAGATAGGATGAATCCACCCAGGCGTATGAGTGGTCTAGAGGAAAACTTCTTGGATTGGAACTCCTTGCCAAATTGTCACCCTGATGTTTTTCAGTGTGCCCTGTTAGTAGTGCATCTGAGATCCAGTAAATACATCCAGACTCTTATCCTATAGGCATCTTTATCCTAGTCTTGATTTATGCATTTGGACATTTACCACTGAGCTGCAATTGTGTTGAGATTGTATACTTGACTTAATGACTTTCTGTTGATGTAATTAACCTCAGACTGTTAGTGATTATTTGGGTAGAATATGAACTAACAGAAGTCTTCATCTGCATCCCACCTCTTCGGATAGCTGGCTAAACCTGTTTAACTTAGTACCACAGGAATTAATGTTTGCATTTGAGATTTTTGGTTTTCCTTCTCTTCTCTTCTCTTCTCTTCTCTTCTCTTAATAAATCATTTATTGAAATATGTAATCCTAGAACAGTCTAAAGTTTTGCAAAATTGGGTCAGTGCCACAATGGAGTTTCGGTCAGAATAGAAATAACAGCACATTGAAGGTTTCTGCATTTTCAAAGGCTGGTTTTGTTGAAATACTTCCCAAAGCAAAGGAATTGGAAGTATAGGTTTACAATATGTGGTCAGCAGAGAGTGGAACTTTTTTTTTGCATAAGCTTGGCATTCACCCAGGGTGTGGGAGGCCAGTTTTTATCTCCTGTATGTCCTCAGGGTGATCTGAGTGTGTATCACTCTTCTCCTGGAAGAGTTCCTAGCCTGCAGGAGATAGGGTAGACTGCAATTGATTTATGCCAATTGTTAACATTATCCCTCTTCTCCCCTGTGTAAAATACAAAGGAAATATGCACTAAACTAGGCAGAAAGCTACTCCATAGCTCAGTGGTTTAGATGCTCTTTGAAGAAGGAGACCTGTGTTTGCAGCGCTAGCTCCAGTTATACCCCTTCAGAGACAGAAGAACATAGAAATGAAAGACAAAAAAAGGAGAACTTTGGTTGCTATTAAACAGCATGACCTTGACTTGGAAAGTGCTTTTGGGGAATCTGCTTGGTCTGTTGGAGAAGAACGTAATTCTGTCCTTGCAGTTTTTTACACACTGTCCCAAAAAAATGCTGCTGTCTCCTGTTAGGGATAGATGGTGTAGATGGGCATTTGCTCCTAAATTTATGCATTTCATGCAAATAGAAACACTGCCAGCACAAAAATCTGAGATGCTGTCCTCCTGATTGCCCACAGCTCACTTCTAGGAGAGCAAGAGTAGTTTGAGTCCTTCTGGGTGGGAGGGAAACTGGAACACAGATTTGCCATATCCTGAAAGACCAAATTAACCAGCTTGGGTGGATTTTGACTGCAAGGTGACAGTTTCTACTGCCTCCTTTCCCTTACCTCTCTGTTCTGCAGATGTGACCTTTGGGACAGTTAACAGATGCCCAGAAGACAGATTTGTTTGTTTGGTTGGTTGGTTTGGTTTTGTTTGTTTTAGTATTGCAGGAAACAAATAATTTCAGAACCCCCAAAATAAAGTTGTGTGCCCAGCTCCCTAATACGAGTGGGTTTCTCTAGAGATTTCTGTTAAAGTTTTAGATCAAGCTGGCACCATCTGGAGTTATCTGCCACTACATAATTAATTTGTATGCTGATATGAAATATTTATATTTAATAAATATCTCATAAAAATCTGTCTCCCCTTCTCCATTACTTTGAGAGTGTCTTGTTGCAGTGTTATGACTGTTGTTGCACATCCAGGTAAGGAGTGTGGCAATACTGGAGAGGTGTATTGCAAATCATCACTGTTCCTCTGCAGTAACTGGGCAGATAGGAAAGAGGGTACAGAGCAGACTGTGGAGAAGGCAATGCCTAGTGTGCCTTTCCCAACCTTAAAGACTGTTGTAAAAGAGATCTCTATAACATTTGGACTTAAGGCTTTGGTAGTGTCTTTCCTAAGCAGCAGATTTTTGGGAGCCTGTGGTGTTTGTTGCTGACATTGCTGTGCCAGTTCTTGGTACTGTCTTCAGCTCCTGCCTGTCTGATAGGGACTGGGATAGGGAGTTCATGCTGAGGCTGTTTTGGGGGCTATGATTTGCCTATCATGAAAATCTTAAGGCAATCTTAGATACTTAAAAAACCTTTTATTTATATGAACTGATGAAGTGTATGTGGAACTGAATGTACATGAAGTGGTGAGCTTATCCATTCCTGTGTAAGTCTCTTCTGTGTCTGCTTCTCTAATTGGTTTTATTTGTTGTTTGTTTTGTTTTTTTTCCTAATACTTTGAAATAATCCAATGATTTATACTTCTTTTCTGGACTAGTCCAGTTTTCCAGTCTTATGTTTCTGGGGCCAGTGACAGGTTTGGTAAATCAGAATTGGTTTAGCACTGGCAGCTCTGTTGTCAATAGAGACCACTACTCAAGGGCTCTATGCAGTTAAATTAAAAGAGATAAACAATTTTCAAATGAAAGTATGATCATCAGGAACATCAGTCCTAAAGTTTCCCATACCAACATGTACATACAGTGTTGTGCACTATGGTTTAGTCTTGGAGGAAATCTTGCATCTTCAGCCTGAGATTGCAATTTTCTGCTCATAAATAGTGCTGGATAGTACAATGTCCCTGAAGACTTCTCTGTTCTACTAGGCAGATGCAGCGCAGGCAGCCTCAAAGCAAGCTGCCTACATCTATGCCTTGCAGGTACGCCTTGACCTGGAGGAAATACATCTGTGGGTGGATGTGGCTTCCCACCTCCTCAGTGCTCTGTCCCTCCACTGAGGCTGTTGACAAAGTTGATAACAAGTCCTGGTGATGGGAATGACCTTTTTTGTTGGGTGCAGAAGAGCAACTTTAAAAAAAAAAAAAATTATTTCTGTAGAGCTTGGTTTATATTAGTTACCTCTTTCATTTCTTCATGTATTTGAAGAAAATTTTGCAGCCAGTGCTTTTAGGTGTGATCTATGACACTTCATAAGGAGCAATATAAAAGTATGACCTTGTGGCTAAGGGCAGTGTCTTAGGAAAGTGTTGCTGTTGGGTTTGCCACCAGACCTGTGCATGTTTCTTTGTTACCTTTGTTGCATATTCTTCTTTTAGTGCTTAAGAAATTATAGACTTAAATTCATAGGTTGTCTTGGAAGCTGTGGATTAAAAGCCATAGGGAAGACAGAGATAAGCTTGACTGAACTGGTTTAATTAAAAGGTTGTTTAAATAAGATTGAGTAGATTCTACTCTTAACAGAGGTTAGGAAGAGGGATTTCTGATGGCCTTTTACTGACCACTAAGGAGGAGTCTTGATTCTGGATTTTGGATGCATCATTTTGCAAGAAAAAAGGTAAGCTCTTCCTCTTTAAATCCATTCAGTTTTGACTTGAGATTTGTCTTCAAATGAATTCTAACTCCAAACAAAGTTCAGCCATAATGTTACCTCAGAATTACGGATTCCCCATGGTTTTCCAGATGCTTGCCTAGGTTTGTCAGAAAATGTTTTAAATGAGGGAAGTCTTCAAGAGATTTTGATTTGTCTTGGAACAAATACTTTTTGTGGTTTCATCGTGATGCTTTAATGAAAAGCGCCCTCAATAAGCTACCACACAGATCTGTTTGGGAGATGTTGACCAAAATCAGCTGCTCAGGCCATGAAGTTCAATGGGACTTTTGCATAGGTGAAAGGAAATGCTCCTCCTAATTGGAAAGCTGTTACATTAATTGGATGATCTGTGTCTTGCAGGCATAGGATCATCATTATGGTTGTGTATGGATTTTTTTAATCTGCATAATCATGGGTTTTGTATTCTTTGACTGCAGCTGTATAGAGTCTGAATATTTAATGGAGTATTGAATATTGCATAACTTTTCCCTGTATGAACTTGTATAAGATGTTTTGATTGATTGGTTGGTTTGTTTCTCAAACTCTCGGTAGGGTCAGAGATCATGTGTCTGAAATATTTTATACATGTTGTGTGGGTTTTAGGTAATTAATACTTCATGCTTGCCCCTGAGATATGTGGTAGTGGTTAAAACTCAATTAAGTGGTGATTATACAGTGATTATACTGGATGATGAATATTTCATTTATTTGGGTTGAAATAGGAAATAAAATATATTGCTGACATGCTGATTTTATTTGAAAATTGTTTATCAAGGCTAGCATGCTCCAAATATTTAGGATTGCAGGACTGGTTGATTCATTGGACTCTTTAAAAGGGATTTTGTTCTCTTGCTTTTATAAAGGTGCTTCTAGCACCTTTATAAAGGCTTTTTGTCTTTTCACCTTCAGGTACAGGCCAAAGTTATATTCTGTTCACACTGCTTATTAATTGAGCTCTTGCTAATTACTCAGTAAGAAATGTATGTGACTACAAGGATGAAAGAACGAAGGTTTGTGAGACAGGTGTCCATCTGTGCCTGTACTCTGTCTGGATGGTGGCAGGTGATGTGCCAGGAAAGGCCATGAACCTGCCCACTGTCTGAGGTCCCTTCCCTTCATACTTTTACAACATAGAGACCATTTGGATCAGAGATATTAGGGTATAGGTTTTTGTTGTTGGTGGTGTTTTTTTCTTTTTTTTTTCTTTTTATTTTTATATTTTTGCTTTAAATCTGTCTTCTATACACTTGTCTAGTCCCTTTTGAATCTGCCTGCTTCTGCAATCTCCTGCAGCAGCAGATACCAGATTTTGTCTGCCTGCTGCCTGAAGAAGTGCTTCTTATTTTCCTGCTAGGACAAGGGGCGTTCATTGCAACTGATGTTACAGGGTTGGCAAATAATAGTTGTGTATTCGGCCTCACTCAGCTGTGCATTCATCCTTGCTCTTACCCATCACTTAGGCATCTGTTTTCCAAGATGATGGTTCCCAAACCTTTTAGACCCTTTTTGAAAGGCAGCTGCTCCGTTTCATTCCTCGCTGTTGTTGCCCTTCTCTGTACTTCTGGCTTCTAGCCACCAGACCTTCCTGGAAAGCAGAAATAAGGACTTAGAGGTGCACTTCAAAAAAGAAGAAATGAATCACTAGTATCTACTGAAAATTTGGGATTGCTCTCCTATATGGAAAAAGAGCACAAACTGATCTGTAAAATAAAGCTAATTTTAATTTCTAAGCTTTTAAGGGACTGTTATAAATAACTCATTGGTTTGAATTGGTTCGAGTAGCATTGCTGACTTTAAGTTGCAACTTACTCTGCATGGGGTTATTAGTGGTGTAAAGGACTTTTAAACACAGAGAACTAAAGACCATGAAACCTACCTTGAAAAATGGGTATAGACTGCTGCCTTGTGAAGCTTTTGATAGGGCTAGCCAGAGGGTAGATTAGTATGTCTTCACCTCCTGTGCCGACATGGAGAGAGAGAGAAACTAGTCTAGCACAGTTATCAAATCTCATTGCTCAGAGGCTTGCTTGAGTGTGCCTGTAGGAAGAGATGGGCAGATTTTGGCCTGAAGGACTGTGGTTAAGTGCAGCTGTCAGAAGATGGTTGAAATGCACGTGCTGTGTCTGCAGCAAATGCTCAGCTCTCTTCTGTGGAGTGAGCATCAAAAGGAAGGCTGGCTTGTAAGAGTGGTACTGAATAAATGGGAGTTTTATCACGTGATTTCTAGCTCACTTTATTGCTTTAGAGTAAGGTTTGGTTTACCTACCTGTCCCCTGTTTATGGCTGTACTGCCATGGTGTACTGAGTGGTGTTCCAGTGGTGTACCAAGCAACATAGCTAAGACCTGTCCTATGGTGTTTGAGCCTCTCAAGCTTTGTAGTGGAGCTCTAGGCTTCATTAGGTGTGTTGCTTTGAATGTACATACCATTGTGCAGCTTGGGTTTTACGAAGGCAAGGTCAGGGAGGTGCATTGTGCATTTGGAAAGAAAAGCGGTAGCGTTTGTGAAGGAAATAAGGGAAATTCATTTGAGCCTTAATTTTGTTGTCTGGACACAAACAGCTGGAGAAAGAGCTGGATCGTATGCTTTGGTCTGTGTTGTATCAGTCAGATTACAGTTGGGCCACCTACCTTATGCTTCTATGAGTGTATTTTACAGTAAATACTGTAAATCAAAATTCAACTGCTAGGGATCTTACATGGTGGGTTGTTGGATTTTTTTTTAATTTTTATTTTCCTAGAAGAGCTCCAGGTGTGGGCCTATAAAACTTTGTTTGTTACATATAGATTTTTTTTTTTCCCCCTAAGTCATATGCCTGTGATTTTAATGTTGCTTGTGGAAAGCCACAAGAAGTTGGGTGCTGCTTCCTTGGAGACAATGCAACTTCTCCCATTTGCCCATTCTTTTAAACTCAAATACCTACAGTGTGTTTCACATAAGTCATTGTAGATTTTAGTTTACCTACATTTTCCTTATGGCTAGGCAAGCTTTATTTTTTTTTTTTTAAAGAGCTGTCTTAAGTGCATCTGATACTTAAAGTCAGAGATCTGTGGTTTCTGTGTCATGTAAATGAAGAGCGGTTTATTACCACGCTTTAAACCTGAGCTACTTGAATGAATGGCATGTGAAATTCAAGCATTAAAATCTTGATTTGATCCCAGCTCTACATTCTTCTGAGACTTTTGACCATGGATACTCTTACTCTTCTTTCCTTTGTGACAAGTTGAAATTAGTACTGTGCCAGTAATCCTCTACTTAGTTCCTAGGTCTCTTCAAAATTACTCTATACATTCAAGAATGTCATTTAATAGGGTTTAAAAAAAACTCCAAACCACCAAAAACAGAGAGAGAGGAAATGATTAGTTGACAGCCTAATTCCAAACTAAAGACCTGTCTGTTGACATGGGGACACAAAACCAGGCAGCAAACTCATCAATGAACATGGGATTGGAAAAAAACATAAAATCATAATTTCTACAAGAACAGCAATAGTGGTGACATGTTGAGAACTAGATACCAGATATTTGTAGGTTTGTGAGACTTAATGCACTTACTGTGAGTACTTGGTATTTGTTGACACTACATTCCAGGGAAGACTTGCAGGACCACAGGGGCATGAATAGTAGTGTTTAGTTTGGATGTAGTATCAGAAAAGAAACTGGGGTGAGATTCATTGATGCTCCTGATGTTTCCTTGAGTGTTCCTTGTGCTGCAAAATGTTCTTACTTCGCTGCTGCTTGAAATTAAATGCTGCTCTTACATGAAAATATAAATAGGATAGTCAGAATAAGACTTTCTGCATCCCTCTCCTCTGGTCCTGGCCCTAATGCTTTCTTCCTAAATCCACCCTAATCTTCAAATAAATCTGAAGCTCTCGATAAGCCTCCTCCATGCTGCCTTTTCCCCTAACCCTTGGGAAAGGCTTTCAATAAACATCGGCAATTTCCTCCCTTGCTTTTCTGCAGGTCCTACTCTGCCATGAATGCAAAACATTATGGCAGTTGAGCAGCTGTATCGAGGCCATTTGCTGTCATGACAAGGAATGTTGCTTCATTGTTTGTTTTTACCCTCAGCCTCTGGATTCCTATTGCTCCTTTTATTTTATACTTTAATGGTCTCTGATTCCTTTTGATGCAGTGATTGTGTAGCAGTGTCCTGGTTCCTGGTTAGGGTTTCTAGATGCAACGAATGATAAATATGAAATAATAGTCACCCTGAACATACTTGCTGCCAAACTCCTCTTCTGGTAAATTTATTTCCCCTTTATTTCTTTCTGTGGTGCTAAGCACGGCAAACAACTGCTTCTACCAGCAGAAACTCCAGAAAACTGACTTTCCCACTGTTTATTTTCCCTTCAGTCCACATGGATTTCTCCTTAGACCTAAGGGCAGATGCACCATTCCTGCACAGTTGTATGACAGGCTATTTGTTGTGGTTTTTTTCCCTGAACTCATAATGAAATAACCTAAATGATTATAAAAGCTTTAACACCAGCTTCATTTCATTTTAATAGACCAATAAAAGCAACCAGTGTTCAAGCTGCTGGCTCCAGTACTCCTGCATAAGCCGTTAGCAAAACAACATGACTGGCTTTTGAGAAAGAAAAACAGTGGTGACAAATCTGAGAATTTACTCCAAAAAGAAGTCTACCAAACACTAGTGAATCCAGAGACCCACTCTTACACATTCTGGCTTCCATGAACTCTTTGTCTGAGGTTGATAAGTCGGCACTTTCTCATAATTGGTTTTACATTCTGGCTTTTCCTTTGTCTTCTGTAAATATCCTTTGCAGTGTTTCCAGCAATGCTGGCAACTGCCCAGGCACCCAAGGAGCTCTTCCCGTTAACTTGTGTGCATGGAGACCTTAAAGGTTTTGCATTTTATGCATGAGACTGGCACATCTGTCCACCTCTTATGCTCTCACTCTTCAATCTTAGCAGCTAATATGTTTGCACCATTATACTCCCACATGCCAGGTACAGTGTGTTAGCTTTGAAAAGCGGGAAATCTCTCCGTAGGGCCTAAAGATATCCCCACTCAAGGCCCCTGGTTACCTCGCAGATCATGGGGATGTGGGAGAGGAAGCATGCCCATCTCATAGCACCCAGCACACAGAGCCTTCTATACTGAGCAACAGCAAAATAATCCTGAGAGCTCTCTATTCATAAAAGGTTTGTTAAGTGTGCCTTGAAGGATGCCTATACAGTCAATATATTGCGTATTTCAAAATATACAGACAGTGTAAAACTACCTTCTAACCTCACTGAATATAAACTAGCACCGTCTGCTTATGTGTTATCCTCTAGTGTTTTGCTGCGTTTAAGAAACAAAAGCACAGCTCAAGTTTTGGTACCTACATGGTGAGCAAGGAGTCTGGTGTCAGACATAGCTACCTGTCATAGCTACCTGTATGCACCCTTACACTTCCTCATGAATGATAAAACCCAGCTAGCATGTCAGAAGACCTCAGCTGTGCTGACATCCTGAAGGATTTTGGATAGTCTGTGGTTAAGTTTTGCCTAAACCCTCTGCAAAGGCAATACATGGTCTGAGAGATTTGGTTCCCTACTCCCCGTCCTCTTCATTTTCCTTTTTTCAAGCTAAAACCCCCCACATTGCTAATTTCACTTAATGAATTTAAAGATGTCATGATCACTCTTTGCAAGTAAAAGCTTTCAGAATTCCAAACTGTCCTAAGACGTTTACTGAGTTACCAAAAACATCTGGTCAGATGGAGCAATTTAAAAATGCAGTATCACTTAGAACAAGGCAGATGCTGGAAGAGAGATGTAGATGACCTCAGGGTAAGAGGATCACAGAGAGGTTGTAATTATTCCAGAACAGAGCTTGGGAAAATAATTGATACCCTTCTATTTTGTGTTAACGTTCTAGCAGTTGTGCATTAGGTACAAGTAAGGGCATGGAGATTTCTTTCTGTTTTCCTATAACCTGGAAGAGCATTTAATAAGTTTGTATGGACTCTTCCCTTTCATCTCTTTCCTTTTTGGGTGAACAGCACAGCATCCTCACCTTTCGTATTTATCCAGATCTTGCTTCTCTGTTAAGATTTGCTTCACTGTCCTGGCGAACATCTGCCAATCATCTAGGTAGATGTGGTTGTATGTATACCTTTTTTTTGTGTGATTCATTATTGTTCAGCAGTGGCATTAGCAACAGTCTGAGTTCCTCGCAGACTCACCTCACAATCTGGCGTCCTGCTCCCATTGCCTCTTTTGATTGACCTCTGTAGTTGTAAACCTTTGAAGAATGCATATCCTATTGTTTTCAGTCTTCTGATGTCTTTTCTGGTGTAAAGGAGATGTTCCTAACCTCTTAAGAATGCCTTTACTCTGGTAGGTAGCTACCATGTGGTAGCTAGACTTTTAAATTTGCATTTTTTGGTAGAGTTTTTCTGAAATAGACAAGAATTTGATGATCATCATTAGACTCTCGGTGCATTGTGGATTTGTTATTTTTTACTAATACTTGCCATTTAGTCATCAGTCTCAGGCTGGTGATCTTCCTCTCCCCAGCCAGGATCAGCTGCTGGAGTCAAGGGGCTCTGTTTACTTTCACTAATGAACAGGGATCTTTGTAGCTTGATGCTTGCAGACAAAAAAAATTGACATTTCATTCTCTTTGAACGGTATTATAACAAGTCAACACAAAAGCATACCATGTAAAGAATTCCGACAGTGTCCCACTGCTAACTCCTACTAATTTCAGTTTCAGAGTGAGGAGCTCATCTCAGTGATGTTTCCTTTCCATTATTTTTATTTAAATGAATATTTTACTGTCCCAAGAGCAGTCCATGTGGATGTGCCTGGAAGAAATCATTGAGTCATCTTACAGATGTAGTCATTCTGGATGTAGTATTTCCCCCCCCCCATGAACTAGGCTTTAAGTGTGAAGAACATCCTCTAGTATAGAAGTTTCCAGACTGTCATATGAGTACCATTGAGCGGGTCCAGATGCAGATACTGCCTGCCTGTGCACGTGTAGAGTCTGTTCATATTGGTGTAATACCGGCTAAATTCTCCTTCCGACACTTCTGTATTAAGTGGGTTGTTGGAGGCCAGCAATGACCAGGGTCTTGTTTCACCCCTTCAACACATCATCTTTATGTTGCGATGTGCACAAGAGCTTTGCTCTGATGCCATATGTGATTCTCTATGGAAGAGTTTCATTTGTTTGTCTTATTTTACTAGTTCTGCAGTTGCTCTGTGGCTCAAATGGTTGCTTGTGTTACTGGTTGCTCTTAGGACTAAATTGAAAAGCTGAATAAACCCACTTCTGTGGTCCAGTTTCTTTCTTTTGGAGAAAACAAAGTGTTTGAGCAAGCTGGTATCTTCTCAGAGGAATATGCACTGAATTGACCCTGTCCAAGAGTACTGAGTAGCAGCCACATCTGCTTCAAACCATCGTGGCCCACTCTTTTATTTATTTAAGTTTTTAATACTTATTATTTATATTAGTTTATTTAATTTATTATTATTATGGCCTGTAGATATTTAGCTGGCTGCATAGGTGCCTTGATATATTTATTGTCCTGTGATGTGACATAATAGGCACAAACATCTTCTGTCACAGCAGTAGACATACATGTCATACATGTGGGAAGCACCTGCAGACAGAGTAATTAATCTGAGTGATGGGTTCAGCTGTATTACTGCTGTCCCTGTAGACACAAGAGGGATATGACACTAGAGGGACATGGGTTTACTGTGTTAAACAGCAGGAGGAAGGGAGCAGGGAGGACCTAAGACCCCTTCTATGAGCAGGATGAGGTCAGGGAGAGCCCAGAAGCCCTCGTGAGGAACATCTGAAGACCGAGCTGTCTCCAGCAAGCGCTCCATGACCCTCACAATTGCTTTGTCCCTTTGCAGAAGATTCCCTCAGATACATCTCTCTGCTTTTCTCCACCCTGGGGCTGAGGGCAGGAGCACAGTGCTGTTGCCCTTAGGTGCTCAGAAGTGATGTATTATTGCACCTACACCGTTGGTCCCCTTTGGTCTAAATTCATCCCATTCTTTACCTGCAGGAAGACACATGTGTGAAACTAGTCTTTACATCTGGTTTTCAACCAACCCATCTTCTTCCCTACCTCAATCGTGTTAATCAGGCAGTTCACTTGATGTTGCAGAGAGATTCAAGTCAGAGTCTCTGATCTGTTGACTGTTGGACTGAGGCTTTGGTTTCACAAAGAAGTCTAAAGTCTAGCATTGCTTGCCTCAGCCAGTGTGTGTGGGGGTATTCTTGCCAAAGGCTGGGTTGTTGGGGGCTTTTGTTGTTTTCTCTTTTTCTTGAAACCTTTTATTTTTATTATTTTTTTAAATTATTATTTTGTGGTTTGGTTTTGGTTGTTTTGTTTAGTTTTGGTTTTCTCCCTGGTATAGCTTTAAAACTGCATCTGAGCAAATGGAAAGCTCTCGGCAATGTTTCAAGCTTTGGCTTTTAAAAAAATTTCTTACCCTCCCTTAAAAAATGTTACTTACCATGTTTTTAATTTTGCTCTGTCAGTGAGCCCTACAAAAGAATGGATTTTTTTTTCACTATTACACTATGACCTCTTAACTGTGCCTTTATGCATGCAAATGAGGCAAATGAAGCCCAGTAGAGATAGAGGCTCTGTATTTCCAATTATAATCAGTTTCTCAATTTCCCTGTCACTTCCAAAAGCCTTTGACTTTTACTCCTGTACCTAAGTCTTAATTTTTCTCATCCATCGCTACTTATGGATGTGTGCGAGTTTATGAGCATTGTCCCTCCACTAATCCTACTCAGTCTAGTTTGTAAGCTGGTAAGCATGAGAAGATGCTTAGCAGCTGAAGACAGAGCTGCAGGAGGTATAACTAAATAAGCATTTCTACTGCATCTGACTTCAGTGCTTAGTTTTTAGTATTTAGATGGGGTTTTAGTTTTTAGATTCTCCATGTTGAGCTTAAGAGGCATGTTTTGTTTCATTTCTGTTCCCTACAAACACCAAGTATTTTATTATTTTGTTCTGTATTAAACGAGGGAAAGCCACTCATCCAGACTGTAGACAAGTTGGTTAAAGACTTTATTCGGGAAGATAAGCAAGCGAAACCTCCTTGTGTAATGCATTTCACACCAGAAACACTCGATACTTAAAATAGAGAGAAAAATCAGCTCTTCAGCTGTAGAAACGTTTTCTACTTCATGAATTTTTATTAAGCTTTTTTTTTTTTTTCCCTGCTATACATGTTAGTAAGTCTGCAATCTCGATCTAGTCAGCTGGTGTGCTGACTAATAATTTTAAATGAGAAGGAAAAAAAGCAGGGTAAAATGTTTGGTGTGGATGTCCAGTGGTCTACATCATGTTATCCTCCTGTCCTTTCTCTGCTTGCTCTAGTTGTTGACTTGCCTTTGGCATTCGCACAAGCTAAAATATCTGCCTCCTGCTCAGATAGCCTTGTGCCAGGACTGAAACTGGAGCATATTGTTCCAGCATTAAATGGGCAACGTTGAATACTTGGTAAATTAACAACAGCTGCAAGTTCTTCAGCTATTTTTATTTGTACTGTGACTATAATTTTTCTAGTGTGTGTTTGTGCTGAAGTCAGAAGAGGAAAGGAAAATAGATCCCCCAAGAGGCTGACTTTTTGTTTTTAATTAAAAAAAGGCCCTGCTGAACAAAAGCATCCATAAAACAAATAGTAGCAAGAGCAGCCTAGCAGTTTATTCAGTGTTATGGGGGCCCCTCAGTCTGGATGCTGGTATGACTTTCTGGGGCTTTTAGGGGCACCTCAGCACATGGTGAGGTAACCGGCACCTTCCACGTTCAGCTCTCTCCTTTCATAGTCATACTGATAGTAGCATCTGTCTTAGCCTTTAGTAAAGATTGGTGGCAGCAAAGCAATTTTCTGTTTTATTTATGCTTCTAGCCAGAGATACAAGTCTAACTCCACAGCAGCCACTCCATTCAGTGGTCTTTGGCCCTAAAATCAAGCTAAGAAAGTATAAGAGGATGATTGTAAGCCAGGATTTCTTAAGTATACTTTAGTAGTCCAGTGATTTGGATTTCTTCCCAGAAATTGTATGATCACACATGACAATGAATGATAAGGAATGACAAGGCAGAGCCCATGCTTTAAAATGAAAGGTGGGTGTGGATCCGTGAATTGGCCTCTTACCCTGGTACCAAAGGGGGTCAGGCTTCTGCTCTGCTCCTTCCCCCACAGCACCAGAAAGGTCCATGGCTGCAGAGAGGAGAGGGGGAAGTTGATGCTGGGGGACAAAGGATATTTGGTGGTGGTGCCTTTTGAGCACCTGGAATTAATATCCCTCACAAGGAGAGGAAAAAATGAGTTTTTTGCTTAATCTGTGCCCTTTTAAATACTCTAACTAAAAACTTGGTGAATGCAGGAGTGAATGGGAAGAAGCCCATCCTGAAGCATCACCCTTTCTGAAAGTATAAGAAGATGCTCCTTAGAAGCCTTGCCATTGAACAACTGTAGGAAGCAGACATAAGTGCATAGTTTACTATTTAGCAAGAAATTTAGGAGGAATTTTTTTTCCCTCTCTCTTTATCTGAAGAGGGAATTGGTCCAATACTTTTTATGTGACCCAACTCATGGCAAGACATCTATTCTTTAGGCTTGACATCATTTTAGAAAAATGCATACCACTGTGGGAATTAATGGCCATTCCTTTAAAAATGTTGAAAATTTGTTTTTTCTGGATTTAAGTGCAAATGCAAAAGGGAGGTGGTTTGCTGTTCTACTGAGTAACCCAAAACTTTAAGGGTAAAGCCAAACCTCTTGCCCCCTAACACTTGTGCATGTGCTTAACTTCACTATGGTGAATAGTTACACAGGGTCCCCTTTGTAGCTGGTTTCCTGTTTTCATATTTGAAGGACTGAAGCTTTATTTGGTATCTGGTGTCTGATGAGAGAGTCTGTAAACTGAGGTAAAGATTGCTGCTGTTTTAGAGAAACATAGCTTTATTGACATGAATTGGCACTGCTACGTTGCAACTATTAGAATTTTTCATTTTTTCATTGAAAAAGAACAATTTAATGGCAGGTGTTAGCCAAGGGCAAGCAGCCTTTCATTGGTGAGGTGCCAGGCTTTTTTTTTCCTTGCACTTTGGGAAGATGATAACAAGATTTCCATCCTTGGCAGTCATGAGGAGCTGTAGCTAATTGATGGCGTAATGCTCTGTGTCAGAAAGGGCTTCTGGTTTGAAACTTGGTTGTAGGTGAAAAATGGGAACTTCTGCCTTGCATGGAGGAAAAGTACAATAGCCATCTGTTTGCAGTAGAAAAAAGACAAAGCCGGTGGGGTTATCCCCTCACCATTACCCTTTGCAAGATGCTGTCATTACTATATGGTGATTACTCTGTGATTCAGAGTCTGCATCTGTTAATTTCTTTGGCTGCCACCCTTTTGCTTTCTGACCTCTGAAAGCCTGTTTGGAAAAGTGCTGACAAGAAACCTTGAGTATGGCTTGTAGTCAGTGTCATTAATTCCAGTTACCTCTTCTGCTTCTTGATGGTTTTGTTTCTGAGGAGCAGAAGAGAGGAGGGGAGGTGACCTAAGGTCTGATGTCATTCTCTATAATCCACATTCCAAACACTATACCTGTGGGGCCATAGGAGACAGCTTGGCATAATTATAGTTTCATTCTTCACTTCTTATCTGCTAACTCCAGCTGGCTTGCACCCTGGTGAAAGACTAATTAGCCCAAGATTTTATTCCACTTATCATCTGTCCGGTCATCTTGGACATGTCATTCTCTTGTTCGCTTCTCTGCCCTACTGCTCCTATTCCATTTCTTTCTCCCATCCGTGAGTTTGTTTGTGGTTACAGTCTAAAGGGTCCTTTGAATGCACAGAACTGCCCTGGAAAAGCATAGGAACTGTGATGCTGGTTTAGTGCCTTCAATTTGCGGTGCTGTTTCTGCTCTGGGAAGGACCCTGTAGTGCTTGAAAGAACAGCTGGCAGGCCTGTGAAGAGAGGGGAAGCAAGCCAAGCTGTGTCCTTTGGAACCAGGACCAATGCCCTTGATACCTCTGGAGTTGCCCACTGCTTGCATGAGGATTGAATTTTCTCCAAAAGCTCAATCTATGCAATGTTGTCTTCACTGGCCAAATTCCTGAGTGTGTCTGTGCTCCTTCCTGAGCTATGGGGTTTTTTTTTCCATCTGTTAACGTGGGCAGGCACTATTGGAATCCTCAGCACTTTCAGTCTAGTTGAATAATTTTCTAGCTGCTAGGTTTATAAATTAAACATTTATAGCCATATCTCATACTATTATCCATCCATAGCAGTGCCTCCAGGCAGGGATCTTGAGCTTTTTTTCGAGTGTAGACCACGTGTTACTGAAGACTGAATGTTTCATTTATACCTCATCTCTCTCTTGCAGTTCTCAGTTGCAGAATGTCCCTGAGGTAACCTCACATATTCTTTGTGAGGAAATAACCTTAATAAAGAGATTTTTGATGTCTGTATAGTCTGTGTCAAAGGGAAGAACAGAGATCATTGCAGCATCCTGACTTTTTTGTCTTGTCATGTAAATTCCCTACACACGAATATGATCAATTGTCTGAAAGCAGGAATAAAGAACAGTGTAGTATCAGGTGAACGACAGATCACAAGAGTGGTAACTAGAGGTCCAACTGTGCTAACTGGGAAACTCGCATTGTAACTGTTTGTTAGAGGAACCAAAAATCTTTGTTGGCTCCAGAAATCTGTGTACCTGGACAGATGTTTGGCCAGGGAGCATGTTCTGAACAAGAAGCCTGTAAAAAACAACCCGCATCCAGTATGTCTTTCATCAAGTTGTGAAGTGGATAATTGGAGGGGTGAGGAGCAGTATGAGCCAAGAAATGGCTGATTATCTGAATTGGTCTGGTTATGTGTATCCAGTGTGTCTATCTAGACTGACATATTTGGAACCTGCAGATCCCCCTTCCAGGAAGCTTCAGTTTGGACTGTGGAAAAGCTCACATGATTGCTCAAATGAAGGAAATGATCCTTTTAACTGGTATGCTTTTGATTTAAATGAAGAGATTTCTCAACATTCTTAGTGGATTATGTTGAAATTTGACAAACTGGGACACTGAAGATTGCTGTTTAGGTACAGTCAGGCTCCATAAAGAAGTAAAACGAATGTAATGATCTTGCATAGGAAGTTAGTTGACTTGGAAAAATGCTTTGCCATTAGTAGGCATCGTAACTTGCCAGAAGGGGTTGACTATTTGCTATTCTAGTCTTTTCATGGGAAGTACTCCAAGGATAAACACGTAGTATTTCTTCCTGCTCAAATAAGTAGTTGTGAGGTACAGCTGCTGGATTTGTCTGACTGGAGTTTAATAATCATATGCTGTCGTTGTGGCAGTATTGGACTGTCTGAGTAGGAGTCAGTTTAGTTTTCTGGTTTAATTTAAAAGGCACTGATGTTTCAGACCACCTGGTGAGTGTCTGCCCAAAAGCCACAGTAGAGCATCTCCCTGAAAGCTTGAATTGACTTGTTAAACAAATAGAAATGACACTTGGTCAAACTCTTCTGCTGTTTCTGTTTTTGAGGAGGTTTTGGCCTGAGAAAGATGTGTTTGCTGTTAATCAGTAAGAACTTTAATAGACTGTATGCAAGAATAGCAAAAACTGATTATTAGCCTGGATGAATCCAAACCTCTAAGGTCTTCCCAGTGTTTCAGGAACTGAGTTCCAAAGCACACAGTTTTCTGGACTGTAGCAAGGAGATGATCATATTCCAGCGTTCTAGTGATGCAGCCCTGTTCAACAAGACAGCTTTACAGACCAGACCACGCTTACCTTTGCTGTGTTACTGTGTGAGTTTCAACATTGACTTCAAGGTAGTTAGTCTAGTGTAGATGGACCAAATGAACTGAAGTTCCCTTCAAAACTGTTTCTTCAGTCCCAGTTTGATCATTAAACCAGAATGGACCTGTGCCATAAATTGTACATCTGTGCTTTTCCCTGGAGAGATTGAGATGCCTTGTGAGGATGTGAATGACAGTCATGATAGCTGCTGATGGAAGTGTCTGGAGGTAAGCATCTCACAATTCACTGTTAAGCAGCTGGGACTTGACCAAGAACAAAGCTTCCCCCAGCAGAGTGCCCAAATAGATACTTTTGCTCAAAGAAATACCTGCATTCTGACTTGGTGTTTTTTAGAAATTGATTTTCAAATACCAGGATGTTTCCGAGGTAACCTCTTTAATCTCCATTGTATTCAGTTGCTCACTTATTTAGTACACAGAGGATGTGTGTAATCCAATTTAAAATGAACAGATACTCCTGACAACAATCTAACACAAGATGAGTTTCTAGAATAAGCTCTTGAAGTTGAGAGCTTACCTTGGCCGTACATACCTTCCAGGGAAATGGCACTTAGATGATATTTCATTATTATTGATTTCTTTTGTCCCTGTGTTGTGTCATTGGTCATGGACTCCAGATCTTGTTTCTTGAGACTGAGGGGTCACTGCTTTCAGTGTCACAGATGCTTTCGTGATTTCAAAGAACAAAGGATTTTGATCCAGTATTTGCAGTTTGGGCATAAATATCTCAGAAAACTGAAAAGGGAAAAGTCTTTGTTGGGATTTTTTTAATTCAACTATGTTTTCCAATGTCTCCTCATAAGAAAAATCTGAGAAAGGTGTGCATCACTGGATTAAATGTCAAGAATGAAAAATAAGGGTAGTAGGGAGGGGAGTAAGGGCTGCTGTGATTATGCAGCTGCGCTCTGTCCTGTCAGCTCCTGCTCTCTCTCTGTGGAACGAATGAGCGCATGGGGGATGCATAACAGCAGCAGAACAAAGCCCAGGAACTCCCAGAGAGACTGCCCTGAGTCCTGGTGACCATCAAAGAAATCTATATTCCTGCAGCCTTTGATGGGCTGTCATAGCTTAACTAACCGGCATCTGTAGCACAATGCTGTTACTGCCTCGGTCTTGTCTGGGCTGCAAATGACTGAGAAAATTGAGTTCTGAATCCATCTTCCTTTGCTCAGTCTTTCTTTGCTTTGGTTTTATTATTATGGGAGATGAAAGACAGCCCCTGAGGATTTAAGTATGAGGTAACTTAAAGGCTGGTTTTGTTCTTAGGATGGTAAAGTGGAAGATGAAATGCACATAGGAAATGGGCAAATTGGCCAATTCAGCCTGAACTGAAGGGGGTGAATGCTCGCATGGTTTTAGATTTAAAATGGGGGAGCGCCAAATCTAGACTTTCCTTTTAGTAGTACTCTAGGTAGCACCAGTTCCTGTGAGAAGTGCTTTCCTAGAGCTGGAGAAGAAGCAGGATTCCAGACCTTAGTTAAAGGAAAGCAATTTTTCTACCTATGTCTTTATCATGGCACTTGTTACCTACATTCATTAGAGACTTAAAAGGAAAATTGTATTATCACCAAATCCTTTTGTCTGTAAAAGCTAGTATTTGATTTATTCATTTTTAAAAGAGAGTAAGGATGGAATATTCTCACTCTGTGCAAGGGTTTCCTTTCAATTCCTGACAAATGATCCCTCCCCCCACTTTACAGGTTGTTTTATAGCTGACTTTTGACTTGTTCTGTAGTTAAAGAATCCACATAATAATCTTGGTTTTATTTCTCATGCACATATAGAATGAAACAGAGTAATTGCAGAAGCTAAATTCAATTTTGGAGCTGTAGAACCTGCCTAGTCCCATTTGGAATAGATCAACTGCTTCCAGTGGATTTGGGAAAATGTTACATGTGTTTCCTTCCAGTTGGAACAAAAAAAGACTACCGCTATCCCCTTGAAGCTGCAGAGACTCCAGAGGAATGTTGAATGGGTTTGGTTTGGTTTTTTTTTTTGCTTTCCTTGGGTAAAAATGTGTTCAATATGTGGCATGCCTCATGTTTTTTTGCATGTCTGACATTAGAACTTTCAGTGTAAGATGAGTTACACTAGGAAGGTGTAACATACCCACCCCCACCCGAGCTTTCATGTTTGTGCAAATGTTGCTGAGTTTCTGGGTGTAGAAATAAGGTAAAGCAAGTCCTAACATTCTCTGGTATTGAGGATCTTCTGGCACTTTCATAAACATCTGGCTAAACGTTGTGATACAGATCCAAGCTGGATGTTTCATTTAACTGTGATAACTGTCATAACTATGGCTTCCCAAACAGTTTGAAGAAGATTCAGTACAGATGTTCTGTATAGCAGTCAGTGGTGGTTTGGGTTGATGGCAAGTTGAATATGAGTCAGCAGTGGGCCAAAAGGGTCAACTGTGTCCTGGGGTGCATCAAGTACAGCATAATTAACTGTTTGAGGGAGGTGATTGTCCCACTCTGCACTGGTGCAGCCCTACCCTGAGTACTGTGTGCAGTTTTGAGCACCTCAATGTAAGAAGGGCATAAAACTATTAGTAAGTGTCCAGAGGAGGATGACCAAGGTGGTGAAAGGCCTTAAGGGCAAGACTTAGTAGTAGTAGCAGCTGAGGTCACTTGGCTTGTTCAGTTTATAGAAGAGAAGGCTTAGGGTTGACATGGTCCATAATTTCCTCAAGTGGGGCAGCAGAGTGGGAGGTGCTGATCTCCCCTCTGGTGACCAGGGGTAGGACACAAGGAAATTGAATGAAGCCACATCAAGGAAAGTTCAGACTTGACCTTAGGAAAAGGCTCTTCACCGAGAGGGTGGTCAGTCACTTGAACAGTTTCCTCAGTGAAGTGATTGCAGTACCAAGCCTGTCAGCATTCAAGAAGCATCTCAATGATGCATTTAGTCATACGTTTGGTGTTAGACCTGTGAGGAGCAGGGTGTTGGTCTCGATGATCCAATGAGTCCCTTCCAACTTGAGATACTCTGAGACTTTGACATTATTGTTATTAATGTCTCTTACTAGTAGAGCTGTTTAGCAGGTGTGACTGCTGCAGGCACTCGCGAGCTGGGCGGGGTGATGGGGGTCGGTGGGTGAGGTGTTGCACAGGCGATGGGTCACCCCCGTACCCTGGTACCCCCGGGTGTCCGGGCGGGGCAGGTCCCGCGGGCGCTGTCCGCGGTGCTGAGGCCGCGCCGGGCTTCGTCCTGCTTCTTGGGGGCCCTGAAAAATGAGGGTCTCCTGCTCGTCCTTATCTTCCGCCCTTTATTCCTTCCCCAGGATAGTGGTGAGAGGAGTATATTAAATTGAAATTGATCGTTCTAGGGCTGAAGTGCATTTGTAATTTGCTGCATAATGGCAAAAAAAAAGAAAGTGAAATTAATGAGTCAGGCTCCTGATGTGAAATTGCATGGAAGGAATATTTGTATTTCTTTTGTGGGAAAGGTTAATAGATCTAAATGTAAAGCAATCCTTTGTGATGGGAGGCTATCTAATGCTAAACCCACGTCAAATCTAAAAAAAATATGATAATTAATGCATGTGCTCTGAGCAGCAGAACTACTAATAAGAATTAGATGCTCATGCTGAAATCTTTTACTGTTGCGAAAAGGATTCATTAATTAAAGGTGGAAAAGTTGCTTCTTTTAAGAATCCTATACAGGAAATATTCTATTCTTTTTTACAGAACAGCAAAAGACTGGACAGAAACAACACCTTCTGAAACATTTGAAAATCATTTGTTATACCATGAGTTATATGACTTTGTAGTCTTAGTCTTGATGAAACAGATGTGTATCTGGAATAGTATTTTTTCTGTTTACTGTTATGTGGGGAGGGAAAGCTTACTAAAGGATCATCATCCTTTTATACAAGAGTTTCCTGCTGTTTTCTCATTACCTTAGTAAATAAAAGTACCTTAAAGTAATCATCATTTTTAGTAAGAGTTGCTTCTGTCTTCTGTGATGAATATTTGTTGAAATCACTGGTATCATGGCTTGAGAGCTCAATTTCTTATAATAGTTTGGATATAGGATACTTCTACCCTCAGCTGTTGGTATCAGCAGGGACGAAGGAAGGATGACTTTTTATGGATTCGGGAAAGGCTGAAACAAATGATTTTATTTCTAGTAAATTGTTTTCACCCTTAGGCTGCACTTTTCATTTTCAGTATACATTGTCTCTGACGGATGATATTTTGCCCTTTTCTAGGCTATAGAAGTGCTTATATTCTTGACTCTGCAAATGAAGTCTTTCAAACTTTCAGCATGCAGAACTCCAGATTCCAGTGCACCATCTCTAATGAGCAGCCTGTGTCTCATAATACTTTCAGCTCTTGCCTAGGTACTGAAATGGATAGTGTTCTGAAAACTGATACGATTTTAAAGGTCAGCTTCCATAAAACATTGTGATCCCTACCCAATAATGTGCCTTCTGGAACTGATTATTTTAGTATGGACTAACACTGTCCAGTATCCCATCCTTTTGTCTGGGCTTCATCAAGTACTTGCCAGGTGCAGTGACCAGTAAAACTTGGAAATCTCTGTGTAAGTTATTTTTCAAAAGGCCTTCTGTAACAGAGGCAGCAGGCATAGTCAGTTTTTCCTCAGATGCTGTGGAGCCATATGGTCAGAAAGGTGTTGTCCTTTCCGCTTCCTCATTACTAGTTCGATCTAGCTATGTGGAAGACAGTTCTGGATGTATGTTGGAATAGGATCGTGTGGTGCTCAGAAACAATGGGGTCTTGTTCCATGTCTTACATATGTCTAACTCTCTCTTCCTGCTCATTTATGTAATAATGCTGGCAGAGCTTCTGAGCATGTAGCCAAAAGAGTGACAATTGGATCAGCTTGCGCCTTACTAATGTATGGCATATACCCAGCTGAATGGGAGGTAGCAGCTACTAGGTGGGTCATCCCAAAATACTAGAAGGTGTTTCTATCATATCAGTGTGGCAGGTCACTGTTAAATACCTGTTCTTTTTTCCTTCTGAATCTCTCTTCTTACTACTTATTAGTAGGATCCTTATTACTGTAATATGTAATGGAAATTATGCATGGCATTCAGCTTTTTGTCTGGTTAAAAAGAAAGACCTTCACCCTCAGCTGCTGATAGGTGATAGGGTTTCATTGACTTTGTGATCGATAACAGACCTGTGCCTCCTACTGATGCTGGCTTTGAGCAGATGTCAGAAACTCGCTCTGAATGTCCCTTCGGCATACAGATAGCAGTCGCTCTCCCCCTGCCCTCCGCAGACACATCCATCCACAGCAGGCGGCCTTTTTCATTGGTACCCACATCAAAAATGGGCTGTACTCATACTAGAAGGTATTTACTGTCTGCAGATGGGGCTGTCATTGTTTTTACTTTTTTTATTATTAATTAGCAAACCTCCAATAGAAGCGTGGGCATGAATCCGCCTCTCCGTTGATTGATAAGAGTAATTAATTGATCAGATCTGTTTTCTTTTTATTGTCCTGTGGCCTGAAAGATAATGATGTGCAATGTGGAGGATATTCCTGCTGGAGAGGGTATTTCTGCAAATCCTGCAAAGCATAACTAATGATCTGTGGAGTACCATCTGACATTCAGTGAGCCGGACGCCTGCTCTGTCTTCCCCCACACCATGTGCATACATTTGTACTCACATTCTATATTTTATGATGTGATCACAAACAGTCTTTGTTTAGTGTTTTAGTAAATTCTCTTTCTCATTGTTCTTACTAGCAGCAGTAACATTTGTCATTTTAATCTGTGGCAGGAAGCATGTTTCCCTTTTTGAAGGAAATCTAAATAAATTTAGAGGCCACAGAAAAGGATGGCTTGCAGGTCACAGTGCTGCAGTCTGTCACAAAAAAAAAAAGGCTACAAGACAGATGCTGATTTATTTAAAAACAAACAAACAAAAAAATCAAGTCTTGTGTTTTTTCTCTTTCAAAATATGCAATCTTAAGGAATGTATTCAAGCATCTGGCTAATTCATGTACCATTAAGTCTCTTAAGATTACATATGCACACCTAATTAGACTTGCATCATTTATTTAAAAAATGAGTGTATTCTTGTATTTATATCTTATAACTGTGACAAGTTGTTAAGGGCATAGAAAGAAGAATTTTACAAACAAAATGTGCAGAGTCCTTCTAGAAAAGTTGAAATCATCAACAGGTCCCTACCTAAGCTTAGTTTAAAAATCAAACACCCATTTTATACTATTAGTGAATGGCTTTTTTAAAGACATGAACAAATGCTTGTCAGAAACTCTGAGATACGGCCTATCTTCATATAGGAGCTATATAGGGCACCAACCCTGATGTGTGAGGTCCTTTTCTTATTGCAGTACTAGACACAAATCTTCCCTTTGTGTCTGCTTTGTGGACTGCAGTGAGCTGCTGCCAGCTGCACTTTCTTGAGGGTTTAATAGTTTCAAACAACCCCCAAGGACATCATCCTCCAAAGACTATGAGGATGAGAGCTTGATGCTGATGTTGTACATCCCCTCTCACACTTGTATGACTCTCCACCAGCTTAACTAAGGGGCTCAGAAGAATAATTTGGATCTTGGCAAGAGATGGATGATCATAGCCTGCTTCAGAGGATGTGTGTGGGATAGCAAAAACTAATCTGTGCTCTGACTACTCTGTTCATCTCTGGTACCTGAGTGCTGAAGAGGCTCAAAGCCTTGGAGGTCTTATTTTTAGCAGTGGATTCCTGCAAGGTTTGCTAATCAGCAGTAGAGACGATGGTTAGTAGCCACCTGCTTTATGTAGGGGTTTACTGGTGTAAAGTTGCCATGGAGATCAGTAGGCGTTTTAACCAAGCAGGGAGCACAGCGGTTCACCCTGTGTGTGTAAATCTCTTTGATGCTTCGTGTGTATCAGATTAAGGTGTGCTGTTCACGTTTGCCTGATGCCTCTGTCAGAGAGCTGAAAACCTGCCAGGCAGTATGCATAGCACTGTGACACGAAAAAAAGGCAGAATTGGGATTGGTACCTGGTGTACCAGAGTCCGTATAAAAACAAAGTCTGGGCACTGAAGGACTTTCAGTATAGGTATCTAAGCCCTGTAAGCTAGAAGGAAATATTACTTGCAAAACTTTCCCAGGCTGGAGCCGTTCTTTTGACAGCAGTAAGCACATTGGCTGCGTGCAACAGGGAATTCTTAAGAGGCAGAAACAGAAATCTTACAACTTGGTAGATGTGGGAAGGAGGAATCTTCCTGACTCATTTTAGAACTTGTAAACCGGATTAAAATATGGGGAGGATGGTGAGCAAAATGAGTGCTGAATAGAAATGTCTGTTTTACACTTGTAAAGGGTACGAAGGCTCCACGTGCTCAGAAACATTGCTGGGAAAACAGCAATTAAGATGGTCGAGACTGAAAAGGCTTTAAAGCTGTGGAGGTAAATGGTGACTCACACTGGTTGAGAAGCAGGATGGAAAAACATTTAACAGCATACACCCCAAGCTGGACTCTGAAATGAGGCTTCCCAAGGGGTCAACTTGTAGGCACCAGGATTTTAACCAAGGCCTGCTGATCTGCAGCCTTCAAAGGTGAAGAGCCAAAGTATTTTTCACTGGCTTGGCAGCAGACCTGCTGGATTTACAATGCATGCATGTTTGGAGGATGGTATGTGGGGAAACTTGGCATATTTCTAATGCTAGAGTAAGAGGAAATAGCCAGCTGATGAAAAGATTTGGAAAGAGTGGTTAAGAAGTTGGAAGCTTTGAAGGAGGGGGGTGAAGGAGGAATAGGGCGAATGTGGAGATAGATCTTTGGACACAACTTGGCTTTAGCAGCAGCTACAGAACCCTTCTGCATATAGTGCCTGGATCTCAGCATTGATTTGAGAGAGGCTTCTGTTGTGTTTATCCTGTAAAAAAAAAAACAAAACTCCAGTCCTTTCAACAGAAACTAACGATTGTGCATTTTAGGACTTGTGTGAGCCTGTTGTACTAGTGGAAAGGCCTGATTGCACACATCAAAAACATCTCCTCCTCCTTCTCCCCCCGTCTCCTGTACCGCTCTTAATTTAATACATAGCAGTTTGTCTTCATGGGCTGTAATTGATCTGTCTGTGATTTAGCTCATCAGATGCTCTTTAAAGAGCTTGCAGCCTTTCTTATTCATGAGGAGTGAGAGTCGGGGATCTGAAAACACTTTGTCTTTGTCTTAACTGGATTCATTTAGTATTCTGGGATTCGGGGAGGCTAATAAACCTATACGAGCTATTATGTAAAGGCGAGCTGCCAAGTGAACACGAAGGATGATCCAAGCACCACTGGTGTGCCGAGCACTCTCCAACACCGAGTGTCAGGTGTGGGCAGCAAAGTGAATTGCTGCTAAAGCCTCAGCAAGGTATTGCCCTCTACTCTGTGGAGTGTGTCCTGTAAAGTCCTGGCCATGTGTGATCAGATAAGGGAGTTTGTGGTGGAGCTTCTGGAGTTACATCTATATTGAAGACAACGTTGTATGCTAGTGATGTCAGCAGGATATATTTTGTGCTTTGTATATAGAGTTTGGGCTTGACGTCTGATTTTCTTTTTTAAGTGCTGCTATTGTTCTGAGCTTCTGTCTGTACTCTGGCAGTTCCCATAATGATGTGCGCTTCCCACGTTGCCTGCACACACGTTCTGAGAAAATGCTTGTCGCCATCCTTTAACAAGGCTGTGCTGGCAATCTGCAAAAGAGAACAATACTCCTGGGCTGCAGGAAGCAGTTTCCTTTCCCCGGTACTTTAATGAACACTTGAGATATTTCCAAGCTGTAGGAAGAGGAGGTGGCATGGATGGGTTCTCCATTCTGCTTCTTTCTGAGCCTGACTCCATGTGCCAGAGGCTTCCAGAAAGATGAGTAATGTCCTGGAATTACAGAATCTACTGTGTGGTCGTACACAGTGTCATCAAACTGGCTGTGCCTTCGAGGTCTCTTAAGTGACTATAACTACGAATAATCTCTTAAGTTCTCTGTGGTCATTTAAGACAGTAGCTCTGTCAGGGAACACGTGCAGATGGATCCTGTGCCTGCACCAAAATGTACTGACTTTGTTCATGAATTGTGGGAAGCTACGGGGCCCCACAGACAAAGCCTCGTGTGAGGGATTGGAACCCTGGTGGGGCATGCTGCCATTCACATCAACTGACTTCTCAGTTCTGTGTGCATTGGGATTGGAAATCTTGAGGAATTGTTCAAAGTTTCCTCATTGCTCAAAGTCAGATTATTTATAAATACTCTATACTTGTGTTTATAATTGTACAGTATCTTATGTAAATATTAATACCATATTTTTCTCTCTTTATAGTGTACGGAGGCCAAAAAGCACTGCTGGTACTTTGAAGGATTATATCCCACATATTATATGTGAGTAGTCATAACGTTCCTTTTTGCCTTTTCAACTGCTCAAGAGAGAATTGGATTCTGTAGGCTCTTAGAGTGTTGTTCTATCACTAATTATACTTTTCTTATAAACTCCCTGAGACGACTTCTAACTTAAAAATGAAGATGCAGTAAATTTTCCTTTCACTCCTTCCCAGTGTCCGCATGTCTTATTTAAAAAAGTGTACAGTCTCATTTTGCTACCCAGTCCAGGCGACCTTTCCAACTGAAAACAAAACACAAGATCTAAACCAGCTCTTATTTCAGAACACTGAAAGGAAATGTAAGTAGAGCCATGTGAGGACAGTTCTCCCTTTGTTTTGGACAAGGGCAGATAATCAGGCAGAATACGAAGAGTGCTTTGAAAGTAAGTTAGTCTCTGTGCTAATACTGTTTAACTTAGGGAGCTGGGATGATTTGTTATCTGTGGCATAACTGTCCTTCTGATAAGTGGCATCTACATTCACATCAAGGTTGGGTGTGAACCCAACGTCAGTGACCTGTAGGTGATTGAGGATCTCTGTGAATTGCAGTTTTTGGTTTTAAATCGCCCACAGCAATAACAAAAAGGCAGAGGAAATGTGTGGGTGGGAGGTATCTTCCCTGTGGATTTGGCGTCAGAAAGGAGATAAATGTATACTAAACTTTGTCCCTGGGTTGTATAACTTTTAATTGCAAAAAGAATTAAAGTGGGGTGGGAGAGTAGGTAGCAGCATTAGGTCATCTGTTCCCTGAGCAAGCTTTTCCTTGCTGAAGGATTGGAAATTACTGTAATCCTTATGCTACCCAAGAACTTTCCTCCTTTTTCTTCTCCACCTCCACTTCATCTGCCAGAAACAGGAGAGAAATGTTAGAGACAAAAAGCAGCCAGGAAGCCAGGCAAGAAACAAAGCTCACTGAAAGAATGAAATGCTTTATGGTTTAATCATCTGCAATGCTGAATATTAACTGCTTAGGAAGTGTTTGTACCTATAACTCACTGTCTTTTTTTCAGGTGACTGAAATGTTGAGAATTACTCATAAATGGTTGTCCAGAACAGATGGGTGAATTTAAATATGTTCATTTTCTTTGCATGCTAATAACAACAGGACTTTGATTCCACCTACATTTTATTTTGTTTTGCTGCAATATGGGAAAGAAGCTTGGATGTTAACAAAAAATATGAAAATCCCACTGTACCTTGACATTCGGGAGTGTGTTACTCATCATTACCTCTCTGTTCTGCTTATGTTTCCACCCACGTGCTTTTGCAGACAGTGTTTGTCTCCCTTGGTAATACAAAGGGGTATCTACCTGATATTGGATATTGGATATCAAATATGTTGGCTCAGGCTCTTTGTGCCACAGGTAAATACGTACCGAGTCCTACAAACTAGGTAACTAGTTTACTGTTTTCTTTGTGTGCTGAAATGGAGTAGCTTGTAGAAAAGCACCATGTTTATTTCCCAGTCCATCAAAGAGCTTGATTGGAGTTGCACACAGCCTTGAACATTAGACAGAAGAAAGTTGAGAGACAGGCTACAGTATTGGTGGGTTTGGGAGATTTTCTAATGTTGTATATTGACTTTCAGGTTAATGGGAAGAGTGTTACTACTAGTTGTGTGTGCTTGTACTTACTGTGGCACCCTGTTATCCTTGTCATTCCAGAAACTTGTTTGGATTGCCAGGCTCCAGGACAGCGTGTGTAAATGGATAAAGGAAGAGGAAAGGGGTGGGATGTGTGTGCTCAGTGACTGTTTCGATGGTGATCAGTGTCATGTTAATGCTATTGTTGGTTTTGCGATTAGGAGTTTAAGTGTGGAGCAAGAATCACTAAGGAAAGACTGTAAATTGGGGTTGGTAAAGCTCAGAGGATAGATAACATGTGACAAGTGAAGACATGTGAAAAGGAGGGGCTAGAGGATATTTGAGTACATAGGAGCCCCAGAGGTTTGGAGGGGGCATGCATCAGAACATCAGGAAGGTCACTGATATCTGTGGTGCCTGGGGTGTCCTACTTTTTCACTTGTGCAATTTCAATTTCAGTTGTCTAGGATCCCTACTTCCTGCCTGTGCTGTCTTTTCACACCTGGATGGTGGAGGAGAGGCACACCACCAATCTCAGTATCTTAAGCTGAAGTCAGATTGCATTGGCACTTGTTTGACCCTTCGCTGAGTTAATTCAATTTACTAATCCTACAGAAAATTGTTCATTTTACCACATTCGAGTCAGCACTGAATCAGCTTGGTACAGTTCTTGGCAAGCACTGGTGAAATGGGAGGAGGGGAGTATTCTACATTTTGTGGGGGAGGAGACATGAATAGGATCTTCTCAATTAGCATATGGTTAGATGTTAAATCATCTAAAGGCATAATATGTAACTTTATCCTGAGAGTGCCTTCTCTGTGCAAATCTAGATCTGGGATGTGTTGTAGTAAATTGGGTTTTATTTTATCTTACAATTTCTGGAGCAAGGGTTCCTAAGAAGCAGATCTATTTAGTCAATTCAGCTTGCAATAGAAACATTCCTTTCTATCACTGGCTTTCTGACAGATTTTTTTTTTTTCTTTCTACCCAGTTAACATATATAGTGTGTTCTTTGGTCTTGCAGCTATCTTTGGAGACTTATGAAACCCAGCAATGCAATCCTTTTTTAATGAATTCCCTGCGATTTCAGTCCCATGTTGGCAGTATTTCATGTCTGTCTTGGAGACACTTTGTATCATAGTTAAAAGGTTGGCTTGTCAGCTCAGAAATACCAAGTTCTGTGTATTCATACATCTAGGGAAGCATGCTTGGACCAAGGCAACACTGGACTGGCATGTCCGTATGCCTTGTCTCTTCTGGGTAGGCCCATCCTCCTAGAAGGTGCCTGCTTCTTTTTAAATTGCCCAGAGTAACAGAAATCCAGGGTGGACTCTCACATAAAAAGGTTATTTGCTTTTATTGGAAGTTTGAAAGCAAGATGGCCAAGTTAATCTTTCCTGTAAAGGCTCTACTTCAGCCATCCAAAGACAGAGATAAGACTCTGTCTGCTAAGCAGAAGGAACATGGGATAAGAAATCAATGTGCTAAAATAAGTGTAGTGGAGATTCAGCTAGATTGGGTGGTAAAACTTGCAGTGATGTGACTGTTCTTCTGGAGCTCAAGGTTTTTTTTAGTTTTCTATTCAATCTGTCTTCCAGTATAATTATTTTAAAAAGAAAAAGCTGCTAGAGATGTTGCTCAGAGCTTTCTTAAAACTTTTTGGTTATGCTTTCTGTACTAATAGCTAGGGCAAGAGCTGGAGGTCTCTGTTACAGAGCTAATGATACACCTCTCTGTCCAAATAATTAATGGTATTAGTACCTCTTAAAATTATTTTTTCCAGTGGACATAATTATTCTAGCCTTCACAGATCAGAGGTAAGCTTTAGTTTTAATTCAAGCATGTTTCTTCCAAATATAATTCCATTTCTTGAGGCTCGACTGAGGAATTGAAAATTTTCCAAACTTTTCTACCTCTGCTGTGTGAATAAGATAGAGCTTTTTTCAGATCAGAAATGGTCAAGGAAAGCTTGCCATGAACTTGAGACATACATTGGTCGTCTACTGTTATACAGAGAGTTTCCAAGACTGCTCATAACTTATTTCACTAACCAAAGCAACCATTTCTCTATGCCTAATTGCCTGAGTCACAAGATACTGTCAGTAAGATGCTTTTCTCCTGCTTCAGCAAAACTTTTATTTATGTAGCCTGGAAAAATAAGTAAACAAATATAAAGCAGAGAAGGGAATTAGTCACTGGAGTCCACTTCTTATCTTTTGGAAAAGCAGGGAGTCAATTTATCCCTGACTTTGCTTAAAGAATTAGATCATATATCTCCTTATGTGGATGCACAGAAAGCAATTCAGAAATTAAAGCTGTCTCAGCAGAGTTGACTTTGATCCTCTGCAAGGATCCTCATCCTACTCTCACTTAAATAAACCAGCTCATTCTTATTCTAGATGTACCTGAAGTGCTGATGGTTGGCAGAAAAGACGGTCAGGATACCTCTCTTATGAGGCAATAATGTGATTAATGACATAGTATATGCATTAGGTTGTGAAACAGCCACCTCTGTATGCAGATGCCAGGAGCACTTAAAATACATTTACTGAGGCTGGAAAACTGAACTGGGATTGAATAGTAGAGAAAAGGTTGCCTTACATTTTGCTGATGAGAATTAGTTTGGTTAGAATGAGTGTGGTTGTCCCCCTCACTGCACGGTGAAGTATGTTCCATAGTATTTACTGACCAATCTCACAGGTCTTTTCTGTTTAATTTTCCTCCTGTTGTTAGCTACCATCACATCAGAGCTTTTAATGAGGTGATAAATTCCAGATGCTAGAACGTGCTTGTTTCTAATCTTCTCCTTTCCAGGCTCTGTGGCATGCTTATAAAGCAGCACAAATAAATGCTTTTGATTATGAATGGTAAGCATAAATCCACAGCCATAGAAATGCCATGGCTGATGTCACTGGGTTAGTGAAGTAGTCACCCACCAGGAGCAGAGCTGGCTGACTTCCAGAGAGACATGAATTTTGATGCTATCTAGTGCTCAGGTAACATTATTTCAGCACATCCTGATAGAGTACTGTGTATTGAATTTTTAAATACTGTGATATTCTAAGAGAAGTAGTGAGGGAAGAGTAATTCTAAGAGAAGTAGTGAGGGAAGAGTAACTCCGATTAGTGAATCAGAGAATAACTCAGGTGGGAAGGGTTCTCAGGAGACTTCTGGTCCAACTTCCTGTTCACAGCAGGGTCAACCATGAGGTCAGACCAAGTTGCTCAGGGCCACAACCAGTTAAGTCTTGGGAGAACTCCAAGGAAGAAGGTGGCACAACCTCTCCAGGAAGTGTGCTCTGTTGCCTGGCTGTCCTCATGGTGGACAAGTTTTTCCACATACCAAGTCAGAACCTTTTTTTGTTTTGGCTTTCATCCATGGTTTGTGCTCCTCCCACCCTGCACCACTGGGAAGATCCTGGCTCTGCCTGGGTACTGTCAGCCTGCTTTTCGGTCCCTCTGAAGCCATTTCTTCCCTAGGCTGAAAAAGCCCAAGTCACAGAATCACAGAATTACTGAGGCTGGAAAAGACCTCTGAGATAGAGTCCAGCCTATGACCTAACACCATGACATCAGCTAAATCATGCCACTAAGTGCAGCATCCCATCTTTTCTTGAAGTCCCTCAACCTCTTCTCACAAGGCAAGTGCCAGCCCCTGATTGTCAGGTGACCCTTTGTTGAGCTCACTCCAGGTTATTGAGTTCATTCTCCACTGGGGATGCCAAACCAAATCTCCAGACTTGGTGAGAGTACTCTTACCAATTCCAGCAACATGCTTGTTAACAGGACAGGTCCAGACCTCTGTGGTACTACCTACCAGTGGTTACCTCATACTTTCTAGGGAGAGTGTAAACCATTGATCACTGCCCTCTGAGCCTCACCATCCAACCAGTTTGGGTTGTTTTTTACCTATGTAGCTGTCCACCTGTCTAGACTGTAATATCTATTATTACAAGAGGAGTGGGAGACAGTGTGGAAAGCCTTGCTGAAGTTGAGGTAAATGGCACCTGCTGCTCTCTGGCTTGTCCACAGGTACCATCCACTGCCAGTGCAGTGGTAGAAGCTCTTCTTGCTGCACTTAGGGTCTCTTGCAACTATCGGTTGCGGGTGAGGTTTGGCTTTCCTAACATCACACCTGCTCGTGTATATGTAAGTATGTTCTGACAGTTCACTGGTGTGCTACTAGGTGAAGGACCTCCAGAAAGAAACAGAAACTTTCACTGCAAGAAAATGTTAATCATTGCTGCTGATAAATGAGTAAAGAACAGAGTAAACATAGAGAAATGTCATCTTCTAACCTCTTCTAATGATTATCTGAAGCAGGACCTGAATTAATGTCAAAAGCATGTGCAGATGGAAGTGCTGTATTTTTAGCCTAATGTGTTTCTGCCGTAGAAAGTAGTTTACTGCATACAGCAGGGAGCTGCTTATGTACACATTTATGTTAAGTCTGTTTAATTTTTCATTTTGAATTAGTATAAGAACATTAATGTAAACCTAAAAACCGAATGTTTGCTAATACTCTTTGTGTTTAAAACTTGTTTCTGCCCTACATGGGAACAGTCAGTTTTTTCTTATTGTGCAGAGGAATGCTGGTTATGTTCCGTTGGTGACTTTTCATGGCTTTTGAAATAAATTTCTTGTGCATTTTCATACACTTGTCTTCCTCTGCAGATTAAATTTGGGATACTTACCACATAGTCATATCCATCTGAGTTTTGAATGTAAGACCTTACGTGCTTGGTGGTCAGTCCATAGTAATAATTCTATGCGTTATCAAGAACCTGCAAAATATTCCAGCTGAAAAGAATTTAAAAAAGTGTTTTTCTGGTATTCAGATAGCTTTGAGAGCATGTCTTGCATAAACATGCGTACAAAAGTCTGGGAAACCCCCCCATTCTAGACACGGGGCATATGTTGCATGATGGGAGCTACTTTCCGTGCTCCACATCCTGTTACATTTACTGATTTTAATTAAGTCGACTTGCCTAATGATACGCTTCTCCTTCCTGGTGCAATTACAGCTGCATGAAGCATCAGCAGGTGTGTGCTTAGGGTTGTACTGTAGTTGCTGATTTATTCTTCTGATGGATTTGAAGCCAGCATGGAGGAAGGAGAGGGGTAGCAGCATACTAGTTTTGCACGCTTCCAGGCACACTGAATGGCTGGCACCTTACAGAAACGGAGACCTGGAGTCAGGCCAGGGCCACTAGTTCAGTAACAAGCGGTCACAGGAAGGGCTGTTTTGCACATGTAGTTCAATGCAAGAATGTCGGGGCACAGTTTGTGTTGTGAAGAGAGCAGTATTTAGCAGACCATCTGTATATAAACTCCACAAAGACCCACCACCATTGCTCAGTCCTGTGTGGCCCTAAACAGTAAGGGTACAAAACATCACAACTGGTTTCAATAGTCAGTGTCCTTAAGGTGGTATATCCCTTGCTTCAAATCTCTGATATTGATGGCTCTGAGGTTGTAGTCTTGACTGCTGTAATCACCCAGCACCTAGATGCCTTGCTGCACACTTGGATTTGCTTCGGTGGATCAGTTGTCCAATGCACAGCCCCGGGAGAATTAGGCTACCAAATTAACAACCACTCAGCTTGCTAGGAGTGAGTCCTGAGGAGGGGAGAAGGTTTTAATATCTCAGCCTTCACAGGCAATCAAGCAGGTGAATGACCTAATTTGAGACTAGAGCTCTGAACAATTTTGGAGTTGGAGGCTCGCCAGGCATAGACAGCTTACTCTGAGAAAGTTGAGGAAAGAGGAGAAGAGGGCCGTCTCTGTCTTCTTTTGGAGTACTTCTCTGAAACCAGACTCCCCACTGGCTGAGGTGGAGCAGGGAACCCAGTCCCACCCCCCTCTAATTTCCAGGGCATGCAATAACCATGGTTGTGGCTTATAGTGAAGCTCAGTTTTACCTGCTGAGGCTGTTGACTTCATAGGTCTCTGAGCAACTTGATCTAGTTTAAGATGTCCCTGCTTACTTCAGGACAGGTTAGACTACATGACCTTTAATGGTCTTTTCCAGCCCAAACCATTCTATGATTCTGAATGCAGGTCAGAAGATTAACTTCCACATCCCACACAAGAACCCTAATGCAACGCTGAGAATCAATTGCTTCTGGCTTCCTGTCAGTGGGCCAGGAAGTGGTGTTTGCGATTTGTGCTCCAGCAGACAGCGACAAGGACCCCAGAGTCATCTTGAAGCTTCTAACCCTTTCTGGACAGGGTGACCCTGAATTAAAATTTTGAAAGACTTGGTGGCATGTAAGTGTTGGCCTTTAGTACCTGTGTCCCTCTCTGTGTTTGATCATGCAGTGGCTTGGTGAAGGAAAAAAAGATTTACTGTGCATTCATATGTTAGGTTCGGGCAGCTAGAAAATTCATGGATGCCCATCGCCCCCTGCCAGTAGTCTGCTTATCATTTCCTAAAGCAGCAATTAGATGCAGTAGGACTGCTCGCCCACTGGGAGCAGCTTCAGATGGGAAGAACTATTTTTTCTGTTTAATAAGGGGCCCGATGAATAACTAGAAGTCCTTGTTCCTCTTGGTAAGACAAACTTGCAATTCCACCTCCAGAAGGTGAAAACCTGTCATACGGGCTATGTGTAGCTCGCTTTTGCCAAAGCCTTAAACTGTGCTGGTTCTCTGCTTTGTTCTCTGAATGAAAGGCCTGCAGGCTGTGCTGAAGGTACTGTATACTGGCACTGGACAAAGCCCAAACCACAGTGGTTCTTGCTGGGTTCTGCTACAGAAGGAGCAGTGAACATTTCTACAGGGATGTATGCTGGCCAGAAAGCCATGTGATGAGACTTGCTGCCTTTACAGACAGTGACCAGAGTGTCTCTGTGGGGTGGCCTTCCTCCTGGGGTCTGAGAAGAGAGGGCTGGGATTATGGCAAGCTGTTGGGTAGCAGAAGGCTAGTGGAAGGGTCACTTTCATAGGAGCAGCTGAGCAAATGCTTCTCATCCCATCGGAAGTGGGGGAGGATTTACATATTCTTCTGAGATCTTTCTCAGAGACAGTGTTTATAGGCTCTTCACCTAAAAAATAATTGAGAATAATCCCTTTTTCTGCTATTGTCTGCTCTTGTTTTTCACATCTGTGTGAAGGACAGGAGGCAAGTATCTTGTCTTGTTGTAAGAGATTTCAGTTGTATCAAAGCAGACAGGAATCAATCTGAGCAAATATTGTTTCTGTCTCTGTTGTTTCTACTCCATAGAAAAAAAAAAATGACCTGACAGTCCCTTTCCTCCTCTTTGCTGTACATTTTCTGATGTAGTTAAGGGCTGGGTGATTTATTGAGTACCTGGGTAACTATATTGCTCTCCTGGGTACTGGTGGCAGTGTTTTTCTCTCAAGTGGAAATGTTCCACTAAGGTCACAGCTGTGTTCATTGGTGAAGCAGCTTTATTAATTATATGTGTAGTTATGTATTTGCCAAAGCCCGACCTACATTTTACAAGATACTTCTTGTGTGCGCTGAGAGATCACCTTTGCTATGTATAAGAAGAGACATACTTCTGGGTGATAAGCACCTATGACTACAGGTAATGACTGAAGTTATGTCCCTGCTGAAAATCAGTCCACGTATGGAGACGTGCCAAGGAGACCCAACCAGCTCTAAGACCAGATCTGGGAAGCAGATGTTGCCTATCACTCTGCTCCTCCAGCCGAAGACCTTGCCTGTGTTACTGCTTCCCAAGCATTTAACCGAATGATGGTGGCCTTTGTGTTGTAACACAATCTGGAGAGATTAAACCACTTTTGGACTCAGAAATAGTTATTTAGGTGGGACTCCTGAGTACAGAGTTGGACTCTTGTTTTCTTTTTTCAATGGGCTGCTGTAACAAAATTGTTTTTCAGCTAGTACCACTGCACCCTGCTTGTAGCATTAAGCTCCTCCATGTGTCTAGTGGTCTTCCCCATGTACTCACTCAATAACCTGGGTCTTTCCTTCCGTATCAGTACAGGCAATGGCTTTGCTTTGAAAACTGCTTTTCATTGAAAGATTAGAAATGCACGTACAGCACAGTCTGAAAGGAATTAATGGTGAAATAAACTTGGTAGAGAAATAACTCCCTCTCTGTCACTTACATGGTACGCTTTCTATTCCTCGTCCTTTCCGCATTCCACATCCTTCAGGTCTGATTCTGTGTCCTGTGGCGGTGTAGTCCTGTTGAGCTCAGTGGCACTGCTCCTCATTGACAGCATGGCCAAGACTCTTAAGCTTCATCAGATTTTTTTCAGCTAGTCACTTTGTGGCGGTTGCCTTCTTTGTTTTTCTTTTTGTTACACGGCTCATTTTGTTTTAATCTGTTCACCTTCACTGTATCCTGGCAGCTGCATTTCAAGCAGATTATTTTTCTTATTATATTTTTTCACACTTTTTTGTCCTAGAAGAAGTAAATACATATGCACACTTAAGCTGTCTGCCTTCATCAGTGTTAGCAGACCCGAGTCTTCTTTTTGGCTTTGAGGGTTCAGCACTGAGTCTGTCTGGAGGTGACCCAGTCTCAGCAGTCCAACCCTTCCAGTTCTCATGAGCACTTGTGCTTCTTCTGGTCTTTTGCCCATGCCAGTATTAGGAACCGATGTTGCTAACAGTCTAGAGGGGAAACCCAAGAACACTACATCCCGCATTTCACAGGGATGGTGTTACTGGGAAGTATCCATGTTAAGTGAGGATAGGGAATGCTGTCAGACTGCTACGGCCATGTAGTCTACTAAAGACTGTAATCCCTGCTTTACCTCTTCTCCACTCTTCAGCAAATGCCCGTCAGGGAGTTATTTTTAGATATGATTCTTTGCTCTAGCAGTTCTGCTAAAAAGGGACTTGTTCAGCTGTGCAGATGCAGGTATAAATGGAATGGAGCTTCTGGACTATTTCACTGAGCAGTCATTATCCACAGAATGCATGCAAGGATAGGGTTGGTTTCTGGGGTTTGGGTTATAGGGTATACCCTGATATGAAACTTAGTGCTTTGCTTGTCCTTTATGAAAGGACGTTTGGCGTCACCATTTAAGTGCAAAAAGCTTTCCACTGTGACCTGACACACAGCGTACCCTTGATCTCTGACATAGAGGTTCCTTGGTGTGTGAGGGTACTGTGCTAGCAGTGCAAGTCATTGCACATGCAGATGCAGTCATTTCACTCTGCTGAATTATGAATGAAGATGTGTACCTTCTAAATCATAACTTGCATTGCAGACAGCTTTCAAAGGAGAGACAGTATGCTTGCTGAAGTCACAGATTAGCAAAGCAGCTAATGGATCATGTCTTAGCCTATGTAATGGGTTAAATTTTGATCAATGAAACAAGCATTGCCCAGGGGAAATGCAGTTCTTGGGATGGTGGTTTATGTGTGACAGAGAGAAATTGACTTTAGAGAAGTGTTCTGTGGGAGATGGGCTCAGTCCAGTTCACACCAATAGTAAAGCTCATTCTTCTTCAACTGGCAATGGGAGCAACCAGTCCTTCTCCGTAAAGCAAAGCCCAAGACCAAGTGTAATTTAATGAATATGCATACCAGTTCAAGGAATGGATGTGTGTATTCTTAATTGGTTTTCTTTTAATGAACCAGGGTCTTAATTCTGCTGGGGTTTGCTGTCAGGCAGTAAGAGATAGTACATTAAAGACTGATTATACTTAAGCTTGTATGTTACTTTGTTAATAAGCTGATTTTTATTGTCATCTTTTGCCTGCTAATAAATAGGTCTTTTGTAAGTAAGTTAATTTTTTGATAATTGGGATCAACGATGTCAGAAGTTGTGTTGGTTTTTCATAGAACAATGACCGAAGAAGAAGAGATCAGCAGAGTTTCTGCAGTACCCTGACAGCAGTGCCAGCAAATGAGCCGTTTGTTCCTTCAGTCTTTTCTGGCACCACTATCAAGCAGTGGGGAGTACAAACAGCAGGTTGTTATCACGGCATCATCCTAGATTCCAGGCTCTTGGGGGGTGTGTGTGTGTGTATGTGTGTCCATACTCACAGGCACGCAAAAATACAGTGCCCATTTTGTTTTATGGGTAAAAAGTGAACAGGCTACTAGTGTCAGATCTCAAAGGGATTTCCCTCCAAGTTGTTATACTGGTTTAGCTTCACAGATCCACCCAGCAAATGCATCGCTTAGCCTTGGATGAATTGCCTCAGAAAGCTCACTGCCTATTGGAAAACGGAGCTTCTCTAAACACGGCTGTAATGAGAGACTCCTCCGTCCTTTGCGTCGTTGTTTTCAGCCAACTGAAAATGCAGTGATCTGTGTAGGAGACAGCTTCTCTTCGATGACCTGTTTGTTTGCCATTCAGCGTTCTCAGGAGCATCATAAACATTCAGCAGTTGAGCCTTTCTGTCTTCCAGCTGGTACTTTAGCTCTCTTTTGCAGGAGGAAAAGCTAAGCCATTGAGACATTAAAAATGATGCTGACTTGTAGCCTAGACGATTTAGAGATTAAACATAAAAAGTAAATTCAGGTACTGTATTCCTCATACAGATGGTGTTTTAATTTTGATGGTTTGAATGACCATAATTATATATTCTAAAATAGCCTTTTCCTGTCTCTTCTGGCTCTGGAGAAAACAGGTGCAAAATAAGCAAGGCAAGGTTGGTGCAGAGGAGGTGTACATGCAGCCTCCCTGGGCTCTCTATTTTACTTTAGTTTTTTATACAAGTTGAGGTCTTGGGGCTTGATCTGAGAAATGGCTTTGGGGCCAGAGGCTGGCCTGGTACATCTGCTTCTTGTGGTTAGGTGTAGGTGTCTAGGCTGACAGAACCAGTGTGTGGAGGCAGAGAGAAAGACTGCTCATACCCCTAAAATCCTCCTCCTTTTATTTTTATGGCCTTAATTCCCTCAAGAAGAGCTTCTAGATTTATGGGCTGTTTCTTCTCTGCTGTTCTTGGCCAACAAAGTCCTTACTGGGCATCAAGAGGCAAGTGCTCATCAATGTAGATGAGGTGCTCCAACCAAAAGCATGTTAAAGAGCAAAAGGGGTGCCATGACAACTGGATTAACAGTAGGCAGCAGCTGCCATCCTGTTTCACAAGGGGCCTGATCCTGTTGGGTTGATCCACTTGGGGAGCACGGAGGAATGCTTAATTTGTTGGTCCAGATGGGTCTGAAGTTAATGCTCACTTGCTAAGTCTTGTTAGTAGTTTTGTGAGGTCAGGTAGCTTTTCAGTGTGAGCAGTTGTTAAGGTTCTGGCAAGCTTTAAAGAAGAGGGGTTGAAGATAAGTCTCTTTCAGGTTTAGGGATGGCAAAGTGGATGTTTTCTCTTTTGGCAGGAACGACGTACTCTCAAACGGTGTGCCTGAGTGTATTAATGGATTTTGCCTTGCTGATCACTTCAGATCCTCCACTTGCTTAAATAAATCCTGCCTAATTGCCCTCAGAAGAGCGTGCAATTGTTTTCACTTGCAAAATACCTGAGTACATATCCATAGAGCATCCTCCTCTGGCCCCAGTTAAAGGTCAGAGCCTATGTGACTTGTCGTATTTTGTGATGGAAGGCCTTTTAGTTGAGCATGTAAATGTGTAATTGTCTGTACAATTATCCAGCTGAGGTTTTTTTAGCTTTGCCTACAAAGATGAGAGCACAGTCATGCAGTCAGGCAAAACCAGGTGATTAAATATGTGCATTGAGCATAGTGATGTGAACACTTTAAAAAATCGATCCAGTTGTAGTAAACCCCTCTTTTCTTGGCTATGCTGATCTGGACATTTTTATCTGCGCCTGTCACATACCATAGTTTCTGAGTTACCTCTGTCCCGCTTCCTTGTAAATATATTTTGTTGGTGTGGGAAATGGCAGTTACCATAGAAATTGTTCAGAGGTTGCTGTTAATCTGTGTGCTGGCTTTTAGTGAAGTCGTACCTTGTGCTTTCACTGGTTGGTACTGTAATAGCTTTAAAACAGTTCTATTCCATATGAAATATTTATATGAAATGTGGGTTTGGGTTTTTTGGGGGGTTCTTTTTGAGGAAAGCCTACTTAAATAATGGCAGGTTTTGGCGGTTGAAGTCCAGTGCAACTTCCAAGAGGCAAAACATGCCGTTAAATCTGCAAATAACAGTACACTTGAAGTCTTCTCTGCACTTGGTTTCTGTATGGAAGTTGCTAATATGCACAGAAGGAGTGATCTGGCAGCTTTGACCTTGCAATTCTTGTCTGTTGCAGTGAATAAATCCCCAAGTGGCTCATGTTTGAGGTCTGCGCTGTTCATTTGCTGTGAAAGAAAACACAGGAATATTGCTTTTCTTTATAAAATGTCCTTTTATATACAATTAAACAGTACATTCAGTCTTTTTGAGGTGGCTATAAAAGAAATCTATAGAAAAGTAGTTTCAATAACATGCAAAAAGTTCCTGAACAGCTGTGAGCAGGGACATCTTTCACTACATCGAGAGCCCGGTCCAACCTGACCTTGAACACTTCCCAGAGGCTTTGCCTCCCAGGCTCACGATGATGTCATCAATAATGCCTCAGGCAGGGGTGCAGATGGCATCAGAGTTGGGGATGCCATTTTAATCTGAGTGACAACCACTCCCCTAACGCCCTTTTCTCTTTATTTCTCTGCAGATGTCGCTCCTATGAGGATTGCTGTGGGTCAAGATGCTGTGTAAGAGCTCTTTCCATCCAGCGACTATGGTATTTTTGGTAGGTCAGAGCATTTGGGAATTTGATGTTTGTCCTGTTCTTGTCTTGTTTGTAGGACTTAAATAGGGGTATTGCCAGCCCTAATATTTTAAAGTAGGTACAAATATGCAGTAACATACATGTGTACGTATAAATGCAAGGACTTTTTTTCTTATAAAGTTCTCCTGATGTAGTGAGAAAACACCAAAAAAGGAGGTTGCTCCTGTCAGGTTGACCTTTCCTGCCTCGGCATCCTGCTGGTCTGTACAGGCAGAGGTCCCACTTTTATTCAGAATTGCTGAATTCCTTATGCCTGTCCCAGCTACTACCAACTGGCGTTTGTCCCTTTTTGTTGGGTGCTCAGTTTTGAAAGAGGATTGTATAAGGAGGATTGTTGAAGATATTCTTGCCAGCTGAATTGAGGCTTCAATTGAAAAAGAAGAGAAGTACATTTATGACTATGAGGATTTCACTGGAGATGACAGAAAAGGAAAAGAAGGTAGAAAGACTTGAGCTTGTGAAACCAGCAGCTCAGTAATCTGGATAAAGCTTAAACTAATCACTGTTATATGCATAATGAAAAAACAAGGTAAATTTGTTTTGGAAAGGAATTCAAGAATGTACCTGAATAAAACCACCTCATTACAGTAGAGAGAAAGCAAAAGCTCTCCTAGAAAACCTGATTTCAGGCATTTTTTATGCAGAATTTGAAAACTGCTTAAAAAAAAAAAAGGCAAAAAAAAAAGCCTTCAAAACTGAAACAAATAAACAATGAAAAACAGAAGCCTGATATATACTATAATGCAGAGATTTCCCAAAGCTGACTGTGGGATTTCAGTGTACAATCCTTACTGATATAACTGAAGAGCTCTGCATCTCAATCCCTGGGGTGACGTCGTAAATCTCTGTTTTTCTGTTCAGAACAAATCCTTTGCAGGAATGCTGCCAAAAGGGGATGTATTAATATTGGCTCAGGGAAACAGGACATCCTTCTGCTCTTGTTTCCACCATAGGAACAAGAACAGAATTTGCCCCTTTGCATGAAATGCCTCTTGCTGCTGTGCAGAGTCACGCTCTTCCTCTCAGGCACCTGGGAATCACAGAATAGTAGGGGTTGGAAGGGACCTCTGGAGATCATCAAGTGCAATCCCCTGCTAAAGCAGATTCACCTGGAATGCTCCAGAGGAGATAAGCCTCTGGCTAACTTTGGTGGTCTTTGGCCAGCTTCCATGCCTTCCAAAAGAGCAAAGCTGTCATTGTCTTCCAGTAAAGGGCCCTGAAATTAGGTGGCAGTTACAGGCAGAAGAGCCATTTGGGTTTACAGAAGCTTGCATCAGTCGCTAGCATGTCTGATAACTCATCAAGGAAACACAGTGAAAGCTGCTGTCTGAGGAACAAAATCTTCTGATGTGCCCTTGCTGTATGTGCCTATTTCCACAGCACCAGGACAAGGCAGGGCCGGTTGGAAAAGTAGCTGAGAGGAGAAGAACTGAAGCAAACTGGTGTACTTTTCATTGAGAATGTGAATCCCAATGCAGGAAGCACAAAGCAAAGCTTGTCATTTTCAGTGCTTCAGTCTTCCAGCTTGAGCTTAAATACCAGCTACCATATTTCCCATGGGAAACAAAATTACAGTCTTGAATTGTTGAAGAACATCTAAAAGCCTTCTTTTAAGGGCAACTGCAGAGTAGTATTTCTTTTTTGTCCCCCACAAGCCTTCTGATCAGTCACGATGCTGCAAGTATGAAGCTTGTGTCCAACATACACAGTTTGAAAGTGTACTGACCTAGAATTCCAGTTCAGCATCCTGGTGGCAAAGGTCAGGTATAAACCTGAACTTCCTGAAGGCTCAAGGATGTTTTAGTTTCAGATTTGTATTTTACATGCCAGAAAACATCAGACAATAGTACTAATTGCTAAAGATGTCTGTATTGTATCCATAAGTGCTCCATGGGTGCTGTCTCAAATAACATAGACCTGCTCTCAAGAGGCAACCTGTTTAAGAAACCCCATTAGAAGTCATAGGCTGATGATTGCTAGATGATACTCTTGTTTCTCTCAGTGAGCAGCCTGGGTTTGAGAGCTGTCTGAAAGCGAGTGGGTTTTGACTTCTCTTCCCTTTGCCTAGGTTCCTTTTGATGATGGGAGTTTTGTTCTGTTGCGGAGCTGGTTTCTTTATCCGAAGGCGGATGTACCCTCCTCCACTAGTAGAAGAACCTACTTTTAACGTGTCTTACACCAGACAGCCAGTCAACACTGCATCAGGTCAGAGACTGCTCACTAAACACATTTTACTTGTTTCTTACATTTAAAAAGGGTGGGTTTGAGATTTTTGTTTGGTTTGTTTTGGAAACTGTGGGATTTGGAGAAGGGATTGCACTGCACTAAACCATGCAACCACCTCCTGCGATGAGTGAACTCTTCTGCCTTTCAAAGAGCATAATTCACCTGCAGTGTACAGGAGTGGTTTTGAAACCCAGGATGACAGGACTTTAAGTTCCCTTCTGTTGTGGTTCCTTGATATTTTCACAGCTCTGTGTGTGTCCATGCATAGGAGGAGACTAGCAAGTTCTCGCTTTGCAGTATAGGCAAAATGATAGGTATCCAAAATGATCAGGAATGTGAAGAAAGAGTTTTAAATACAGTTGATAACATTTGGTAGAGGTGAAGGAAAGCCTAACATGTTTCTTCTGCAATCCGGCTGTCTTGTAGGTCTTTTGATTTGCCTTCCATGCTCTCTGCTACGGTTTTTCTGCAGCAAAGTGGTCCTTCTTCCCTTGTTAGTCTGATTGCTGTCTCTCTGGTCAGTAATGGATGTGAGCATCAGGAGGATCTACCTCAGGATGGCTCCTCTGGCAATACTGCTTTCTAGGTTTGGTATTTCTTCCCCTCTGGCTGTTAGATAGTCCCAGTTGGGAGAATAAGGAAAAATAAGACTTACCCGTAAGCAGAAGATGTTTGGGCCTTACGGGAGCTTTTTGAATCAAGCTGTCTGTAGTTGGAAGAAATTCTACAGGGTTGAGATTTTAGCTGAGTGTACACTCTGTGCTTGCTTTCTCCTTGCCTCAGCAAGGCCAAACTGAGACATTTTCAACCACTGTCCTAATTGCATAAGCCAGAGGTAATTTGTGCCAGGGAAAGTACACACACATATATGCAGGCACGCTTGCTATGCTGACACTTTTCCTCCTGGGCTGCAATTTCATTGCATGTTGTATCAGAGAGAGCTGAAGTCAGAGGATAATTATCCTTTCTGATGACTTTTTTTATTTGGCATTTTGATTTTGTTTCCTACTGGCTTGAAAGTGGAAATAAAACTGAATAGTTTGGAATGAGAAGGAGAATCTCTGAAAGTCTGGTTCTTCAAACCTCTCTATCAAAAATCATCTTAAGAACCATTACATCTCTGTGCAGTACTGTGGCTGCATGAAGACAGCCTCCTTAAACAGTGTTCTACGCCCTTTCCAGCGAGCTGTGACTGCGGGCATAGTGCAGAGACGCAGCATTTGGGCTCTGCCCACTGTTAGGCCAGCTGTCGCACACCCACATGCCTTGTACACACTTTGGAAATGCTTTGTCTTGCACCCTCGCGTGTGTACTCACAGACAAGCATTTGTTCCCCTCTCACAGACCTACATGGATAAAACAATGTTCTGGACACAAGCTGACACTTTATTCACCCTCTTTGTGTTTAAATCCTAAGAGGATTTTTTTAGGGCTTCTATTCTGCATCTGTTTTTCTACTTGACTGCAGAATCATTTCCACAGAGAGTATTTATTTTTCAGCTGAAGGGTTGGGGGAGGAGCCAAACTAACAAAACTAGTATTTTTAAGCCCAAAAAATTACTGTTACTTAACTGATTTGGGCTCTGAGATAACTTCACCAATACTTTATTTTTAGGTTTTTTTTCACTTTTTTTACTGTTCTGGGAATATTCAAGAGCAAAAACAATGGGAAATGGTAGTCAAACAAGTCCTCATTTTCTGCTGGTTCCTCTTCCAGATCTGGTAGCAGTAGCCAGTTCACTGTTGAGGTGGAGCCCTTGAAGCGTGGCTTCTTGTCCACCCGCTTCGTTCCCTGCAGTGGTAATGGCAGAATCTTCTGCCATCCCAGCATCAGCTTGGAAGTGGAAGTACTTTTTCTTTGGGCCTGACTGGGAAAATGGATTGAACACCTCACCTACAAGCAGCAGTTTGCAGACCTAGTGGTATCTTTCACTTCATCCCTGGCCTATGTAGCTCCAGACTGTCAGTTCAGGTGCTAGAAAGGGCTGGGTACCTTTGTAGATACTTAAAAAATACTTACTGAGCTGATCCCACTAGGAAGTTGATATTCAGATGTTGTTTTCTGCTGGGTTTAATGAATTGAAAAAAAAATCTCAAAAAATTGGGTGTCCACACTTGCCCCCCCCCCAATTCAGTAATAATACACAGAAGATTTAATAGAAACAGTTAATTTGCTAAAGAGCGAGCTGCAGTGAGCTACCTCAACCTCTCCCATGTCCCCATGCGGATGGAAGCTGCAGAAATGCAGAGCTGGCCAGGATTTAACTTCAAAACAGAAGCGCTTAAGGGGAAGGCTACAGAAAAGTGTATTAACTCAAACTTTCAAGTGGTAGGGCTCAGCTCCTGTTCCCAGCCTGGCTCTCCTGCAGCCGCGTGCTGGTGTTAGACACTGAAGCGGAACGAGGGCTTCTTGCGCTGCGGCACAGGAAGAGAGGCTGCGGAGCAGCCTTCTTTGCTCAGACGGCAAAAGGAAAAAGTAATGTGGTGGCGTGTTAAAAATTATTGTGTTAAGAAGGAAATAGCAGGGTTCCTGATATGTCTTCCGTCCTCATTGTTCCCGAGTGTCCAAACAAAGCTCCCTAGGCAGACATCCCAGGCTCTGGGAGAGTTTGTATCCCTGTGCCTTATGGCTCAACGGATCTGATTTAGTATTGTAAGGACATGTTTTTGGGTTTGGCATGGACCTCCTTCCTCGGTGCTTGAAGTGTTAAGGGATGCTTAAGGCTCAAGAAGCCTTTATTCCTTCTGTGGCAATACCGAGCCCTAGTGTCACTAGCTCACGGAAGGGAATGACTGGGGAGAAAATCCCTTGGAGTCTGTGTCGTTACAGGAAAAGCAGACTAGCACCAAAAGAAGAAAACCTGTTGCTCAGCCATCTTTTGTTCTGTTTTGTTTTCAGTCCAGCTTTATTTAAATAGAGAAAGAGAAGAATCCTCATTTACATCTTGAGATACAGACAGCCTGTGACTTTAATTGCTGGAATGAGATTAGGTCGTCTTCCACCACCAGCTGTGATGTCCGAGGAGGGTTACACGGCCCGTTGTTGTTCCTCATGGCAGCAGTCTCTGCTACTCCTCATGTGTCATGGCTAAGGAATTTTGCATTTGATCATACGTTTCCTTTCCTTGTCCCTTCAGGCTCCAACATCATTTTCTGAACTTGAATCTGTGCAAAGCAGTCTTGTCCCATTGTGTTAGCCAGGCATAATTGGCTTCAGTTTGGGTTTTTTGCTTCATGTGTGTTAACTCCTTAGCTGTGTTGTGCCTGGAAGGGAGGTAATCTACTTGAAACGCACTCAGGCTTACAGGCAGATCCAGTACACCACACAATAATCCATGAAGTCCTTTTGTAAAACATGACACCCCTTGTCCATCTGGGATCCCACGCCTCTCCTCTCAGCAGGAACGGCAGCTTTTGTGTCTGGGGAACTGAGCTAGACTCAACTTTTTTTCCTTTTCAAGTGATAGTTGCTGGGGCAGTGGTGCCCTTTGTTTCACTAAATGACTTCCCTTGCATGCAGAATTGAAACTTTTTGCTGAAATGTCAAGAACTGAATGCAGTCCTGCAAGCCTGGCATTTCTCTGGAATGGGAGAAAGGTGGCTCGTTGTCTTTGCTCTGATGAACACTTCGAGAAATCTTGTCCAAGTGTGCGGAGTGCAGGTCCTGGAAGAGCACGGCATGATACTGTTGCTGTTGTTGATACCTTCTCTCTTCTTTTCTTGCTTTCAGGGTCACAACAACCTGGAGTGCCGTACTACACAGATCCAGGTGGACCTGTGATGAATCCCATGGCTATGGCTTTCCACGTCCAGCCCAATTCCCCACAAGGAAACCCAGTTTACCCACCCCCACCTTCCTACTGCAACACACCACCTCCCCCTTATGAGCAGGTGGTGAAATCCTCCACGTGAGGACTCTGGCTCTCTGACCTGACTGTGAGAGAAGAAGGTGCCATTGCAAAATGACCGAGATGGAGGGCATTTGCCCTTTTGAACACTTGCTAGTTCTCCAAGTCCTCTCTCCCTCCCCTCCCTGCACCTTTCCTCATTAAAGTTACTTGCAAAGGGGTATTTTTTTTTTCCTTTTTTTTTTTTTCAGTAGAAGTGAATATTTTCTTTGTCTTCAAAATGAGAGAAGTTGTCTTTGTAACGCTTTTAATGGAAACCTATATTTAAAACCTGTATGTCTTTCTCTTTATTTAGTGTTCATTTCAATCACAGGTTTAATTGCACTGTGGCAGGCTACTGATAATGCAACCCCAGAGTGACACGCGCTCTCCTAAGACCCCATAGCAGAAATGCCCTCATCTAAGGACAAAGAGGGTAGAAGAGGCAGGGCGGTGCTTTTACTGGAAATGATGACGACCTTGTTTTTCTTTTATGATTTTCTTGTATAAGTTGGTTCTGATGCACAACGGAAAGACGCTGTGATGGAAGTCATGCTGTGACTGGAGCACCAGTATTGGTCAAGTCATGGCAAGGGCTTTGTCAAGTGTCCCAGAAAAGAGGGAGACGTTACTTTAAAAGCTTTAAAAGTCAAGGACTGGGACTTGAGCGTTTCTTGGCCAGCACCTGGACTCTGCCTGTGTGACTGGCATCCTGGCTTCTCTTGTTTTGCCAACAGTGAGGTTGTATGAAACAGCTGATGACCTAAATGTTGGTAGGGAGGTGGAGGTGGTATGACCTCAGAGCTGCTTGCACTTGTGCTTCACAAGAGAGCAGTTTGAAAAACTGAAATATGGAGGTGTTTTCTTCCCTAAACTGGAAATTAATTATGGTCAGAAGGAATGGGAGTGCACTTTCAGGCTGCACAGTGGTGAGACATTGATAGGAGTTCTGTCCCTGAGAAATAGTAGCTTTCATTATGGTCTTAACAGCTGCCACAGAGTACCAAGTAGAGCTGTCATCTCCAGGTGACTACTCTCCTTTCTCGGTCAAGCAAATAAATAACTTTTGGAGACTGGTGCTTAAGAGCAGTTCCTTTACCTGATGTGCAGCTGGTTTGGCTTTCAGTGACTCTTAGTTCTTTGCTTTTTTTTTGCTGTGAGTGGCCCCAAGATTCCGAATTCACCATATCAGGCTCATGTCTGACTCTTTGAGTAACAAGTCACTCAAGACCTTCAAACATAGAGCCTTTTTGCCTGTGAGGGCTCTTGCACTCATCCATGTCAAGCAAAAATGTGAAGCTACTCTGGGACATGACTACATACTCATGGGACCTTCTCCTGTCATATATATTCAGAGCCATGTTGCTAATGAGTGACAAAAAGAAGATGCCATCGCCTTCTACTGCTGAAGGACCTACAGAAGCAGCATGGCTTACTCACTGCTAATACAGGGACTGCTCCTGGGTCACTCCAGCCAGGGCACAGAGGTCATCAAGGTGGTTTGGAGTAATCTGAAGACCCGTGTCACAGAGTGAGCCAAAGCTTTGTTGTGCTGTTTAACACGCAACAGTGGCTTGTGACGACTCGTTCCTAGGTGGCAAGCTGGATTTGCAGGAAAGACCATCCCTCTCATGATGAACGTGAGTCTCCAGCAGAAGAACCAGTAGGGTCACTGTTTCTAAAAGCAGCTGGTGGAGTTAGCAGTCATCTGGAGCAGAGCTAGCTTTTAAGGAGCTCATTCCTGCTCACCTGACTCGGGTTAAATTGTAACCAAGGCTTTCCCTTACTGTGCATCATAATAAGGGACAAAGCAATGTGCTTCTGTGTGTGCAGCATAGGCTCAGCAGACGAGATAATAAAAAAGTGCATTTTCCATATGATTACTAGGTCCATCTGCACACCCAAACGGTAAATATTTTCTAAATCAGTGTGCAGTGTGCACTTGAAGTGTAAATCATAGAATCATAGAATCATAGAATAGGCTGGGT
>VWZY01012557.1:54303-83659 GCA_013399075.1 Chloroceryle aenea
CTGGTCTATCTGGTGCATCACCCTTACTTCAAGAGGTGAGAGAAATTGGCCGAGCTGTCTTTGCAGGCTGTGTGGCTGTCGCTGGTGGTTTGATGTTACAGTTGTTTGTACTCTTTGATAGGGAAACTACTGCAGAGACACCTTCCCCCCCCTGCAGATCTCTCATAAGGCAGTTTCTACAAAACAACTGCTGATAATGATGCTGTTAAGAGGAGCGGTGCAACTGGTGGCCACTGTCCCCGGCTGGCACGTGCTCAAGATGAAGAGGACAGCAGAGAATGCAGAGGCAACAGTTACAAGTTCAGCAGCACTCTGACCTTCTAAGGGTAGCTTCTTAGCTGCCCCTACGTTACTTCACCTTGATGTAGTGAGAGAAGACACAAGGATGGCGGGCAGGGGCCACGTGTGTCCATCTCTCTCTAACCCAAGCTTTTCTAATGGCTACAGCTGGACCTACAGCAGCCCCCTCTCAGCTGTTGAAGAGAAGCAGTGGCTGATGGGTCCCTGCTGCTCCCTGCGTGCAAATCACAGCTGCTTTGCAGGGCAGAGACTGGGTTCCTGTGCCTGGGAGTTGACATGAAACCAGTGAAAATAAATGTGGGGAAAAGTGAATGATGTCACCAGGAAAAAAAAGAGCTGGGCTTCAAAACATCTGAGACAGGGCTCAGGCAGCCACTGCACACATGCTTCTTCCCACCCCTCCGTCCTAACTTGTTTTGGCGTGACAGAGAACATTGTGCTAGAAAAGCCTCAGTGCATTTACCTATCTGCAGCTGCAGTTGTGCAGATCATTCTCGGGTCCCTACCTACAGACCAGAAATAATACTGTTAATTCAAAAAAGCAGCAGTTGCTCTCTGTGGCAAAGAGGGCCAGGGGTGGCAGAGGGGGCTTTGTGAAACAGAAATACTGCCCCTTGCTTGCAGCATACCTGAAGTTTCCATCTGTTAAAGCCTAGCTGGAAAAAAAAAAGATTGAGCTTTCTCCAAGCTGGAAAACAGATGTAAGTCAGCTGGATAGAGGGATTTCATACACGTGTTCCTAAAACCCAGCCACTCACAAATCAGGCTTTAGCTGCACACTATTCCCCAGGACCAGTGTGACCAGAGAGTAAAGCAACACTTTGTGCTCAGCAGCGCACACTAAAAAATCACGGGGGAGCAGCGGCAGGAAAGACACCTGCAGTGCGAGTAAGAGGTTAAAAAGGAAGAGACTGCTCCACATCATCCTGCAGGACAATGAACTCAGGAGGTGGTTCAGCAGTCAGGTCAGTGGGACAGCTCTCACCTCACTGCTGGAGGGAAGGAAGGAGTACAGCAGGGGGGGGAAAAAAAAAAAAGAATCACACGAGTTACCACCACATAGCTTGATCTTTACTAATAAAGCCAAAGAACAAAACATCAGCAATTTTCTCCTCTTTTTTTCTGCCCAAAGAGCATCTCCATTTTTAACACTACTGCTTTTTGCAACAGAGGGACTAGTACACACGGACAAAGCAAAACAGGAAATATTGAGACATTTTCCACAGTTGTAGTTTGATGCGATTTCTGAAAACAGTGCCTTGGTGAAATGCATTTTTTTCACCTTCTCCCAGTATCCTTTCTTAAAGGGCCACCTGGGTATCACAACCCTGTGACTAAACCAGAGAAGCCACAGGGAGTCAGGTCAGGAAGAGGAGGCGGCAGGTTGTCAGACGCTTCTTGAGTCAGTATGTTACATTTCCAGTCTTGCTCCATTCCAAGAGGATTCTGTGGAGAAAAAGGGGACCAGGCCCCAGCACAGGTACAAAAGAGCTGGGAGCTAACTTGCTCATTATTTTGATGGGTGCACTCAAGCATCTTCGAGGTCTGCTCAGTATTACGCTGTTCAAAGTGTGGTTATACCTATGGATTTTATTTTTTTTTTTAACTATAAAGTTTTAATTCCCCCAAGGCTCCAGCCAGCCAAAAAACCCCACCTCTCACAGGTACCATTCCAAGCTCGGCAGCTAAGTCGTCATGTAGGTATATAGTCACTGAGGGGAAAAACCTGCCTGCTGACGCTCTAGTTAAGTGGTCAGTCAGTACAACATGCGCTTGGGAGTTGCTGGGAAGGCTGGTGGCTTCTGTTCTGTGTTTACAGGCTGTGTTCCTGCAAACCTGGCAACCCCCTCCCCCATTGACCCACCCCACGTGCGCTGCTGTCACAGGGGAGGGGAAAGAAAACAGGGGCGAGCGTGACATGAAACAGGATCAGAGCCACCATCTACCTCCTCTGTTGGAATTTGTGACACTTCACCCTGGGCTTTCTTCCCTGGCTTATCTAGGGGCAGGAGCAGTAACCCACAGGCTGAAGGAAAAAAACCAAACGCAGTTAGACCACAGCATGCTTGACGCAGAGGAACATCTCATTTGAGATGGCCTCTGTCAGTACCTTCTGGGCACCGACTGCCTCACAACTTCAGCTCTCCCCCTTCCTTATGGTTTTGCCTCTCTGCTTGTTTGCTTCACCCCAGCTGCTTGCCCTGCAGCATCCCTTGCACCCACCGCTGTTCAGCATCTCCCCCCATCCCTGGCTGTACTGGCACAGTGGGGTTGGTGACACACATCCCCCTCCCCCCCAGCCCCGACCTTTTCCAGAGGGGTGGGAAGCTATCTCCCACTGCTCCCCAGTTTTCGTCCTACCTGACAAAACAGCAAAGGAGCTACACTGTGACATTAAGCTCCCCCTGCACTGGCACTGGGGCTGTTGCCCAGCAGTATGGAATGTAGAGATCATTAACATCCCAATGGATGGGCAAGAGACACTATGAACTTCAAGAAATTCATCTGTCGCCATTCAGCAATTTACGCAGGAGCCACAAGGCACCTCCAAGCCTGACTGCAAACACTGGTGCTCAGCAGATGGCCACAGGTCACATAAACGTGTGCCCTGAAAGGTCAAACCCTGCCATCTGTCACATATCCGACAGAAGACAGCAATTAAAAGAAGCACCTGGAATGGCAGAGCACAGGGAGTCCTGGGGGAAGGGTGACAACAGCGCTTGAGGGAGTCAGTGTGCTACACTTACCTTTCTGAAGCAGTGAGCGTACTTACTATAAGGAACACCTAAGCCTGCTGTAAGTGTAATCAGAGTATGTCCCACTTCTCTTCCCAAACCAAAAGCCTGATACGCAGGAGTATCTGGAAGCAGGGCTAGTATTTCACAACCCCACTGCACTACAAGGGGAAGCAAAGCACAAGCAGCACAGTTAAAACTAAGGGCAAAGGGCTTTTTTCCATTTAGATTTTTAAGACAAAATAAATTTCAGTTCTGGCCTCTAGCAATGCTTTCATACTGCTCATTCACCCTCTGCAGCCTCCCCCAGCGGCTGGTATTTATCACTTCTGTCATACTACATGGACTAGATGCAGTGGGGCTCGGAGAGAGCGGGAAGCGCCCAGAACAAAAAACCACCATGGTTCTGAAGCAAGAGTCATCCTGAGTTACCAGCATGAGGAACTGCCCTGACACCTTCCCTTACTCTTTTGTATACTAGGTGCTGCAGGACAGGTTTATAACAAATGCATGTACAGGAGGAGAAGCACAGTTATGCTGTCCCTGCTCTGCTGCTGGTGGCAGTGGAAGGTTAGTGCCAGTGACTGCACCTGCAATTTAAACTCATGCCATGGGATGGAGCTTTACAGAGATGGGGACAAGCATCTCCACTCTGCTCTAAGTGCCTAACACACAGACCAGGTGCAGGTATCAAAGAGAGCCTCTCTTTCCGTCTTTAAAAGAAAACCTACCACAACAGCAGCAAAACACAAGTCAGGTCTTCCAACCTGCTGTATTTCTGGAAGTAACAGATGGCCTCACACCTTGTCATGACAATAGTCTGACCTCCATCACCTCAGCTTCTAGGGACTTAAGAGAAAAAAAATGCAGAGAAGAATGAACATAAAAATGTTTTTCATCTCTTCAACTTTAAAGTTGCCAGCTCACCAGTGAAGCTGGGCACTGTCCTGCAGCAACCTTCTGGCATAAGGTGGAACTCTCTGGGTAATCACGCTGCAGAAAGCAACACTGCTGCTGCATCATGCATGAAGGTCCAGGACAGAGATTCACACAGAGACCAGCTTTTTGCTAACAACAAAAGACTCGAATCAACACACAACACCAATAAACATGCAGAGCATGTCAAAGACCTGAAGAAGACAAATACATTGGAAGAGAGAAAGTTCAAAACTTGACTTCTTTTGTCCTACATCTGAAAGTGTCACTTCAACAGAACTTAAATGTGGCTTCTCCTGTTCATGCTCTAATGACTTCACGGTCTTTGGGTCAAGGGGGTGAGAAAAGGGGTTTATCCATCCATTGGTTCAGGGTCTAGTCGGTTCAGTATCAGAGGCACTAAACAGTCTCATCTCTTTTGGCATCAGTTTCCTTTCAAAATGATGTTTTAGCTGTCCTGTTCCACTTTGCTTTCCCTTCTTTGAGGTCCAAGTTCAAACGCTGGAAACTGGGAAGTCTCCGGTACTGAAATATCTGAAAGGAAGTGAATAGCTCCAGCCATGCCTAAAACAGAACAAGAAAGAGATCTTTGAGCACCTTTGACATTAAAATAGAACAGCTGCCAAAGGCCTGTTTGAACACCTCCTCACTAGATCTTTTTTTTCTGAACAGGTGACCTTAGGGCCTATAGAAGGCAACTTCATCTGTACTTTGCCCAGGAGACCAAGTTTCACAAGATCTCTCTGCTACCATCTTTTCAGGTGCACATCACTGCAACTTCAATTAAGAAAAAGTAAATCCCAATTTGGACTGTACCTCAAAAGCTGAGCAGCTCTTGCTCATCATTTCACTGCTTAAAAGGCAAAGGTAAAACTTTTACTTATGATGTCTAGAGTCATAGAATCATAGAATGGTAGGGGTTGGAAGGGACCTCTGGTGATCATCATCGAGTCCAATTCCCCAGGCAATGCAGGAACACCCAGGGCAGGCCACACAGGTGGGTTTTGAAAGTCTCTAGAACAGGAGACTCCTCAACCTCTCTGTGCAGACTGTCCCAGTCTCCATCACCCTCACAGTGAAGAAGTTTTTCCTCATGCTGAGGTGGAACTTCCTGTGTTTCAGCTTGCACTTGTTGGCGATCCATAAAGAGGTCACCCAGAGCCTGAAGCGCTAACACCAGCATTACCTAATAAACTTGTAGTGTGACAGACAACAGAGGCACCCTACATCAGGAGAGCACCCAAATACCAGTTCAGTTTCATCATCAAGCTTCAAACAAAGGAACCTTGCTGAAAACAGCAGCTGATGCAAATGAAACGATTAAGACAATCCCGTAAGATGCATGTGCAACTTCCACTGAAAGTGTGCTTGCACATGCAGAATTGGCCAACGTCACAAGCAATTTTGGCTACACCTCCCCCCCAAATTAAGAATTAGTCTCAAATTTGAGACTTCTGAAAAAAAAAACCCACTAACATTAAAAATGAAACTAGAAGCTGTAAGTCAGCATTAAAGCACAAATCATGCTACTGTTGGTACTACTTCACCTCCTCAAAGAATTTCACAGCTCTTGTACAACAGATTCTACACCTGCGTCTTATCCTCTGCAAGTGCCTGCAAGGGAGCTCTTGGGAATAAGAATACTCCCACTTTTCTCCCTTAAACATTAAGATATTAACTCTGTATTTAGAAGGGATACATAAAACTACTGCTCTCTTGTGTTCACACCTTGGATGGGTTTATTTGTAAAATAGTTATTAGGTCTGCTGTAATTTCTCCTGTTTGTGGTAGGTGGCACACTAGGCTCAGTGCTCACGAAGCAGCAGCAACTTAAATCACGCTTGCTCCTGTGCTTCTAGAACATAAGAACAAAATGGGGAATACAAAGGAAGCTACAAATCAAAAAAAACCAAAGCTCTAGGAAATTACTGAGGAACATTTTTGAACTTACAGAAAAGCCCCTAAGAACTCCACATTTCTTTGCTGTTCAAGTGATTTGGATTCCTATTAAAACTAGCATTTTCTTGCTTTAGTATTGCAGCAAACAAGGTCTAGTTCTGATGAGCTAGCGACTTCAGAGACCCCCTACCCACAGCTGCTCCTCTGCCTAGTCCCTCTGCAACACCTCTGACAAAACAGTTGCCCAGTCTTCTGTTTGCTTTAAGCCAAGAGGCACCAGCACAGCAGAATTTTATCCAAGACTAACAGTGGCACTGGCTTTACACTGGAACCTGCTGAAATGCAACCAAAGCTGAAAATAGTGACACAGTGATTTTCTTTTGCCTTTCCCCACTCCTTTCTTTTAGGGAGACGTGGTGGTAGGGGTGGGTCTATTTTAATACCAAAGATGTCTTAACTCCAAAGCGTGGTCCAAAACTGCAAGGTTGCCCTTCTTTCCTGTGTAATAGGGTATCCCTGGCAACACCACCACTTTACCTTCAAAGAGAGAATAAGGTCGGTCAGGAATACGACATCCATGTGCACCATACTCCAAACACCATTCAGCAAACTGGGGAAAACGTTAAAAAAATAAAAAGGAAAATATATTCATTATGATTTTAATTATTATTTTAAGACTATTAAACGCAAGTTTGAGTATCCGCGTATCTTTAATAGGTACTAAACAGTGTAAGTAGAGACATAACAGAGAAATCGTTGGCCAGATCAATCTGTCCCACTTAGCCGTGACAAGGCTGCAATTATGTTTTAGGAGATGTATTGCCACAGCACAAATTTCAGTTTCATAGCAACATAATTAGATGGGCTGTACTTAACTTCTGCAAATCAACCCTGCTACACGTCAGTGAAAAATGCTGCGAGAGCAGATACATTGAGTTTCAAGGGCAAAATTTTTCTAATACTACCGTGTCAGCTTCTTATCTGTCTTGGTGATCAATTTTTCCACGTGCTCAGGACTTAAGATTGTTAATCGCATGTTGGGTTTCTTTCATTTCTGTGCAGTAATTTAGAGTATTAAAGCTCTAGCTGCGATTAATTACTTTTATTTATTTGCTCTCCCCAAGCCTTAAGAAAAATTGCTATAAATGCACTTAGACAATTATGGTCATCAATATTTTGTTGCAGAAGGTGGAATACCATTAAAAAGAGTTAAGTGTCTTCTATTTGATGAACACTGTTGCAGTAGTGACATTAGACATACATGACTTATGAACTGCATCTGGATCAATTTATTAGCGACCATCTATTTCTCCTTTATGGCTCCCCAGAGTGTACAAGGGACCACAAATTCCTCTGGCACTTCTGTGCTGAGAACCAAGCCGCTGCTTGCAAGCTGTGCAAAGGTTCTTGCAAAGCAAAGAACTGAGAGATCTCTCCCCACTGCCCCTGCAGTCTGGGCAACCTGCTGGCAAACCCATCACCCTGCTGACTCAAGGGTGCCCCAGTGCTGGAGCTGGAGCTATGTGGAGTGTCATCATGCTCCCAGAGCCATCGACCTGTTCAACAGGAGGATTAAGGTGGCATCCCCTCCCTTCTCTCCACTATGTTCTGTTTAAATGTTTACTGGGGGATTTTCTTCCCTTGGTAGGGGTGTCTGCATGCATCCAAATGTATTGAGCAAAAAAAACCACAAACACAAACATTGTGGTCCACATTGTTACTGAGAACTGATGAAACATTTTTGGGTCTCCCACAGGTATAAATCTTCAAACCAAGGCTTAATTCTCATGTAGTCTTGTCTTATATGTGAGGACTGAACATGTTTATGGTATGTTTCTAAACTACAATCAGTTCTTGCATCATCCTCATCTTCTCACATAGTGGCTTTTAGTATTACTGCCAGCCTGGGAACTGCAACAGAAATTTTTAAAATGCACCCCAGACTACTGAAGCACAACCATTGTTTCCAAGTTCACAGCTTCAGCACAACTCACAAATGCAGTAAGCCACGCTAATATCTTTGTTAAACCAAGACGGGGGAAATAAAAAGAACTGTCTTTTAGGAGGAAGACATGTGCCTGTTTGCAGCATGTGGATGCTTGCCATCAGCAGTGGTGTAACCATGATGCTGAGAAGCAGAGGGCTCGGGTGCTACCCTAGAATTCCTCTCACAGGCACCCCAGCGCCTCAGCCTCCTGGGAGCCTAACGCTGGAGAAGCTGCCAGGCCAAAAGTGAGAATCACAAAGCAAGGGTCCCTGTTTTTCCAAGCTCTTCTGGTTCATTTGTGATAGGTTCATGGCTCCCAAGAGGTAAACAGGGATTCGTGGCCAGACTCCTTCCCCTGGGCCTCATGTTTCCAGTGTGAGCAAACTCCCCTGGGAGGGGAGCCATCTAGTGCTCTCAGTGACACGCCTGCAGGTACCAACAGAACTGCACACTTGGTTGCCTGCATGCTCTGGCTCAACTAGAAAACATGTTGAGAATGTCAGACAAGCCAATTCCTCTGCCCATTTCCATTTTTTCCCTTCAATAGCCCAAAGGACTGACTGAGTGCTGGAGATGCTAAAACACAGAATGACAAGCAAGCATGCTGCCAGAGCTGAGTACGGCTGGGCACCTCCTGCAAAGAGCCTTTGGCCACTGTGCCACCTCTTCCTTCTCAAAGGGATCTCAGGTACATAACGGAGTCTATTCCTTCTTTGGCTTTGAAAATTATATGTTTGCTATTCTTTAGCTCAGTATGGAAGAATGTCAAGGTTCTCTTGGGCCAGAAATGCAGCACCAACAGGAGCTGCCACTGCTGTGCAGAGCCACAGAAGATGCAGTAGCATGGAGGGTGACAGGGAGAGCCCGACAGCAGCGCCAACAGCAGTGCCTGCTGAGTGCTGTGGCTCACGCATCGGCAGGGGCTGAGTCCACACCTAACAATGTCATGCACTCGCAGCGGGAGCGGTGACCGATCAAATGAAGTTTGTTGAACACTTTTCTGTAAGATGAAACAGTCTCAGGAAGAGGAATGGGTGCTGGCTTGATGGCTGACTAATAAGACAAGAAAGAGGAAGGGATGACAGATTGTTTAGGGTTATGCTGACACAGTGAACCATAAGGTAAGTGTTCTGAGATAATTAGTCCTAGAAAAACCTTGAGGGAGAAGAGAAGGCCAAAGATCTCCCAGCTTCACCGGACAACCATCCTTGAGGATAAACATTGGAAAAGTCAGCAAAGTCCCCCTTAATGATGCCCTGAAGTTGAATTGTCTCATTATCATATCATTATAATATGAAAACCCACACCTCCTAGCTAGAAAAGCCCCCTGCCCAAAGAAGCTCCTTACCCTTTCAGCATGTGTAGTGAATTTGTAGAGCATCATATCTTTAAGAGGAAGTAATAAAGAGACTAGTCAAAGGTGGTGACACTGGGTGCAGCTAAGGAATTTGAATATATAAATAGCTACCAGGATTTTAACCAGATGTGCTAGCTTTGTGGACTTACCACCTAGCACCCTTTTCTGCACACAACTGGAATACAAGTATCTCAACTGTGCATTGACTGGCTCTTTGCACAGCAGTTAAAGACCCCAGCTTTGGGACAAAAGGAGTGCCAGGGGTTTAGTAAGTTCTCTAGGATGCAGGTACATCCACAGCTGTCCTTACAATATCATGCTTTGGTAAATGTGAAACAAGCAACTTTTTAAAGCTCTGCTGATGGAGGACAAGCCAACAGTGGAAATAACTACAATAGCTTTACATATGAGCAGCGCTCATCTAAAAGCACCTAAGAAGCCATTCCACTGATTTCCCATTGCAATACTTTTTCAAAGGCCTCAGCTGAATAGCTATGTATGCAATAGGAAACCTACCATCAGTGAATTAAGCTGTAAGAAAACCCAAACAAACCAAACCAGAAGACTTACGAGATAGAATCATAGAATGGTTTGGGTTGGAAGGGACTTTAAACATGAGGAAACAGAGGCAAAGCTCTCTCTTTTGGTAACTGCTATGAGGGTTAGAGCTGACAGCAAGAACCTGGACAATTCCAGTTGAAAAATTCATAATCTGTCTTTCTCTGCAATTTGTTTTAATGAAAAAAAAAACAACCAAATCTAAGTGAGCAATTTTATAACTGCAATTCAGAGCACTAAAAGCCCCAAACAGACACCAGTCTGAAAACAAATAATTACAAAAGGCTACAAACAGTATCGCTTGAGGAGCTGAGGACGACAGTGGATGTCTCAATGGAATAATTAGTACCACATAGCATAGCCTATTATTGTTCAGGCAGGCTGATTTTCAGACTCTTTTCTCCTGAACACGTGTTTAGTTCCTCCCCCCTTACAGAACACTGCTGCGCTTCACTCCACGCGTTCAAGACAGCGCGTGCCCCTCATACACAACCAGTCAACCAGTCACAGTGTGAGTGAAGGGGAGCAAGAGACAGATCCCCGTTGTCCCACCCAGCTGCAGAACCAGCCAGCTCCAGCTCCAGCACACGGTGGCCTACTCTGATCACAGTTTACTCTTGCATGGGCGTTACGATGTGAAAGGGAACAGCAATTTCGTTGGGAAGCTGCAGAGCTCACCTTGCAAGCTCGGTAGAGGTACTTTTTGTCCTGAGTTAGGTTATAAAGAGACAAGAAGGAGTAGCCATTGCCAGCAGTACCATGGCAGATCCCATACCCTTTTCTCAGTAAACCTCTCTGCCAGATGACATCACTACAATCCATAGCATCTTTCAAGTATTTATCCTCTTTAAAAGTCTGTGGAATAAAAAACAAGAATAAACACATGTAACGTGAAGTACTAATGAAAACAATAGGAAGCTGGACCTGAGAGATGTTTTGGTGTTAGCACGGGGTTTTTCCACACACAATTTATATTGAATTTTAGTAATGCGTTAATCTGTTCATCACAGACTTGTCTTTCTTTTCTTACGATGTTGTCTCTCCTTTTCCTGCATGGAAGAAGAAAGATCTTCCCAAGTTTTTGTTTCTGAAATCAAGACCCCAAAGAAAACACCAAGTTCAAGACCCTTGGTTCTACAACCTATAACCTCTTCAAAGGGTACCTGGTCCTTTCTTGCTTCTCCCCTCCATTCCCAAACCACAATGTGATTTGATTTGAAATACAGCAATGTAATTCTTGCCTCTGAGAAATGTAACATGGAGTACTGTCCATCAAATCTGGTCCTAAAGGGCTACATCCTGGTCCTCCTGAGTAATGATTCCTGGTTACTCGCCATCTGCCTTCAATTCCACATCAAAAGTGCACAAGATTATCTCTTTGCATAGCACAGGGCTATTTTCTCTGTCACAAGTACAAGTAGGAAGTCTGTCACCGTGATTAGTGCTTCTACTGGAAATGCTCAGAAGCACCAGCCAGTTTGGGCAAAGGAACAATTTTGCCAAGTTCATTGCAACTGAAGTGCATTTTGGACACAGAGAGCCCATCAAGAGAGCAGAAAACAAATCCAAGTCATTTAGCTGAACACCATCAGACTTTCACCTTTATAAGGCTACTTATTTGCTCCCCTTTGCCTAAGTCACTCTACAAATCAACAAGATAAAAAAAACTTTAGAGATGGCATCCCCTGCCAGGCTATTTAATAAGATAATAGAAGCAATTAATCTGCAAGGTTCTTAAACCCACAAGCTTGACAAAGGAAGTCCCTCTCTGACCAGGCTTTGTCAGCTACTCAGCTGTAACATTTTGAATTAAGGCCTGGCAACAGCATTTGACTTCCAGGACAAAAGCTGCAGTCTGTTATCACAAGTCCTTGTGCTCGGTATAAAAGCACAGCTGGCAAAACATACTCCAATTTTTCTTAGTGCTTCTTTAAAAAGCAGAATGTAAAGAGAACAGAAAAAGCATCATATGCCCCATCACCTTAAACGTAAAAAGTGTCCAGAAAGGAGACTGCTAAACAGAACTTCGTCCTATCCTGCTTATCTCCTGCAAAACGTTTTGTGCTGGGGAAAAACCTTGCATTGACAAAGAGGTGGTGGTGGGCAAAACCCACAATATTAAGTCAACCTCCCACCACAGTCCAAAGAAAAAGACCCCTAGAAGGGGCCTGGGATCTTGATAAGTACTCAAGAGCTGTATCTTAGTAATGGAGAAATTTATGGAAGACATTTTTTGGCAAGACACATGAGCCTACACTTTTGAAAACTAACATAATTCTTAAAACTCTTGGGATGAAGTGTTGAGGAATTCAGGTCAATGTTCTCAGATGCAGGACTCCGATATTAAATTGTTTAAATACATGGCCCTATTCCAAGAAAGCCTAAAGTCTAATAACTATGAGCCCCCTGGGAAGCAATTTTACCCACTTATTTTCTCTTTAGAGACACACCTCTCTGAGTACTTTGAGAATTTTAGGTGTCTAGCCTAGGATTCTGGTTTGAAAGTCTAGATCTAGAAAGATGTAAAGATGCCTTACAATCAAACAGGCCTGCATACAAGTCTCTCTCTAAAAATAGTATATATGAATACATAATGATTCACCTTATAAGCTTGCATGAGCATGTGGATGACTCCAGGGGCACCATGGCACCAGTGAACCAGTCTGTCAGTCTCATTGCTCAGCGACGATGGGTAATTCCCAGATCTGAATTTTTTATGACGCACATAGTCAATGCTTGGCTTCACCAGCTCTGACAGGATCTCCTGGTCCACATTTGCAATTGGCTAAAGAAAACATTAAAAAAAAAACCCCACCAACAAGACCATAAACAGAGGTCGTAACAAATAGCATAGCAATACATAATTCTATGATCTAATTTCAAGTATCCTATATATGTGCCTTTGATCCAAATACTTTGAGTCACTTCATACAGTTTTAATTATTATCTGCTCATCATATCTTTGTGAAGAGCATATTTGCAGCTACTAGAAAGATAAAGAAATTGGGGCACCAAGTTGTTATGTGTCTTACTGGAGGTGACACAGAAAAAACTATGGAAGAACTGAGAACAGAATATGGATTTCAAGACTCTCCGGCCTCTCTTTTTACCTTAAAATAGACAGAATACTTACAGAAGATGGGTTTTCAGCTACATTGCTCATAATACACACTCAAAACACAATGAGTTTTGAACACAGTGAATTTTAACACATTTTGGTTTTGAAATAACTACATAGACAAATCTGTCCTATTTCCCAATAAAAGAAGAGTGTCTGTAGTGGCATACCTGGCAAAGGTTTATGGAGGTCAAAGTTTTCCATCATCAAAAAAACCCTCCCTGAAACTATGGGCTATAAATCTGCATTTCTAATTTCAGAAGCAACCACTACTTCACCAGGTACCTAAACATTGTACTACAAACTCAAACCCTTAGATTGCTCTTCTGATATTTCTTTCTCATTTCTTCTATTTAGTTTACAACCTTGCCAAAAGGAGAATATATCAATCTGCAGGCTCCTTGTAAATAAAGGTTGAGAAGCCGAGGATCTGTTACGTCGGCAGTTGTTCTTTGTTGGCATACCCTCCGTTACCAGCCCATTTTACAGTATTTTCATAACAGAGTTCTCTATTTTTCACACAGCCTATGTGATTTCTGGAAAACCTGCAAGCTATGGGAACAATTCCAGAAACTGGAGCCTACAGAAGTCTAATAACTGAGCTTTTTTTTTTTAATAACTTGTCTTTGTTACTGACTCAATTTCATTCAGTTTCACTGTTTCCCACTAGCTCCAGTAAATTTGCACTCAACAGGTGCACTGGTGCAGTTCAGAGTCCTACAGCCACATGAAGGAAGACTTTCAATAGCTGTACTTCAGTAACATGAGAAAACCAAAAGCCTCTGTTTCACCTCAGCCAGGAAAGCTTTGCCAGACCCTCACGAAGCTCATCAGAAATACACCCGAGTACAGCTTTATCTTGAAGAACAGCCTTGAGCTGATGATCAGCCCTCACTCAGATGCTGACCTGTGGGGTAGGCAGGCTCTGGGGGAAGCTTTGTTTCAGGGCTCTGGTTTCATACTGTGCCCCTGCAGCAGAATGCAAAGCAGATGGGCACCAGCAAATAAAGCCTTCAGTACTGAGCTGTGCAAGGCAAGCCCAGCCCAGCATGTCTGTCCTTGGCAGGTAAATCCAACAAGAGCAGAGCTCTTTACAAACCTCCTTCTCACCTTGTGCTTCCAAGAAGATTTGAGTACAAGTGATTTCCCTGCCCAAGCTGCTGAGGTTCCCAGCACCTACTTCCAACAACAAAAATGTAACCCGCAGATCTGTGTTCCGACTCTCTGGCCAAAAGCAGAGATACGCAAACAGACTTTTTTGTCACAGGGTTAGGAAAAGGTGCTAGGATCAGAAATTCCAGAGCTAGCACTTCAGAATTCCCCCTCTACACTCCTGGATGAGTTACTTAACACTGCTGATCTCTTATTCTTCCAGTACTATTCTGTAAATAAATCCAACAATACATGTTTCATTATAAAGATGTTGTACAGAAATGATGATCAGTGACCTTCACACCTCAGGTGCTATATAGGACACTCTTTTTTTTGTATTAGTAAGCAACCAAACAACAAATCATCTCCTGAATTCTTTACTGAAAACACAGAAAAATTCTCGTTTGGAGTGGGAGGGATGAGGAAAGGACAGATTCTGATAAGCCATCTTCTTCTGCAGTGGATGACTCAACTCTGCGTGACTCACAATATTTAATGTACAGTGAAAAGACAGTAATCTAGTGCTGCATAAACAATGGCCTTGTGGTAATTCTTAAAAGCAGCAATTATGTGTAAAGGAAAAGAGAGTTACAATTTTAACATGTAGGCAGAATAGCTGCTGCTTATACCAAAAAGCACTGTGTGATTATTTCTGCTATCAGCCTTGAATAATAAATGAAGAATGAAGCCTTTAAAGATGCTCCTTTAAAGGAACAGATATTTCTCAGAAAATCTAGCAGAGCTACGTAAGGAAAATATGGAAGCCAGAAAGGTGAGGGAGCCAGAAGAGGGTGGACCACCTCTGTGAAGATTAGGGCACAGTAAATCAGAGCAGCCTGAGGCCCCAGTGAGGTGGTCACTGCAGAAAATGGCTCTAGCGAGGTTAAGACATTCCCCCAGGTAGAAGAGCAGCAGCCACTTCAACAGCAGTCAGATGCTTTAGCCTAAGCTACTGGTGGTAGTAGTGTGAGCTGACCTGAAACAGATGGGGAGAAGTCACAGCACCTTTTACAAATGAGGAATGGCTGAGCAGTGGCAACACCAAACACCAGCTCAGCCACTTCTGCAGTGCACATTTGCACAAAGCTGTGAGGACATACAATCTGTCCAGTTGCCTAAAAGAAAGTCATTCAACATGAGTTGGTAAGAAAATGAAGGCCCATCAGGAAGCTGCAAGACTGGCAGCACCTTTAAAAACCAGGAACAGGTACAGAACAAATTTTGCAGCTCTATGGCCATCTTCTGTAATGAACCTTAAGGCTAAACCATTATAATCTTACTGAATAATCTCAGGGCAGGGGTGGGGGATTTAAGTGTGTGAAAGAGGAGGTTCACCAAAGAGAGGAATCTCACTCAGGACAAGAGAAAGAGAAAAGCAGGGTCATAAATGCCCTAAGGAACATCATTTTTTTGCGGAGAGAGACAAGGGGGATAAGGAAGAACATCTAAAGAATAAAAGCATACTGAAGACTAATGTGTGATTNTGTGATTAAGGATAGTCTCCCAAAAGCTCCAAGAACCTGGGAAAAAAAAAAAAAAGTGACAGGAGAAGAGAGGAAGGGCATGGAGGGCAGGAGGGACCAGCAGTGCACTCATTTAAAAATAGCAAAAAAAATTAAACAGTGATGGATCATAAGTGAATATTCAGATGGTCCAACTGTAGGCACCAGAAAAAGTATGAGGAGGGAAGGCACCTCACCATCTCTGTTGAGGATAGGAAACTTCAGCTTCTGAAACACTGGTGCTCTGAACCACAGCTCAAAGGTTAATGTGCTCTAATGTGAAGGTATCGGAGTCACCGTTTTCTTCTGCTTCCAGAGCTTGAGGCTTGAGCGAGCACCCCTGCAGAGTTTTGTGCTCCAGTCTAACTCCAACTTCTGAGACCCTGACCCAGAACAACACTGCACATGCACGAAAGCTGGAGATAAGATGCTCTGATGCAAAACAAAAAAAAACTGGTGTTTCACCCCTGCCCACAGAAGATGCTCTTACCTGCATGAGCATGTAATAGATGCCAGCCACTCCATGGGCTGCTCCGACGTATTGCTTCCTGTGCCACTGGTACAACAGAGGACAACGCTCTGTTTTCCGCTCCTCCTTCGAAAAGTTTTTCCCCGATTCAATAATAGCATCTATTACCTAAGAAAGAGAACACAACCTTTCCGTCTGTCTGACCTGCTTTGATTCAAAGGGTTTTGCTTTGTCGTGACTGAAACCACAGTAAATAGCGACAGTAAACCATCATAGGACAACACTATTCAATTCATTTGGACTTCAGTGTTGAGGTAGAAAAGGAGTTTTTCATAAATGATGGAATCACATTTCTAAGAGTAGAAATATAACTATTTCTAAAGATTTTTTTCCTGGCCTGCCTTCTCTGGTTCTGATATTTGCAGAACAGTCATGATTCTCTCCCACACTGAACTCTCCCTCTTTTCACTTAGACATTTCTGCACTTCCGTCTTAAGGTTTTTCGTAACAATTTCTCATCCTCAAATGCTGCAAAACGAGTTAGATACTAGTTCCATTTCCATGGCTGGCCACAGACGCAGCCACACTGGCCTGTCTTGGTCTCAGCTGGACAGCAGGGAAAGGAAGAAGAGATTGGACGGACAAAAGTCCCTCTCCTCTCCAAAGTCCCTCTCCTAATCCCTTGAATTATACGAAGGAACAATTCCAGTTGAACCTCATTGATGCTGTGGTGCTGGAGAAAGAAAAGCCTCTTACCTCTTTGACAACAGACTGTGGGACAGTGTCTGGACCAATTTCAGTATTCAGGTACAGCAGTGCATAGAGGTAACCTGCTCTGCCATAGAGCAGCTCATCTGGAAGTTCAGCATCTGTGCTTATGACTGTCCTTTGGAGCTGCAACAACCTGAGTCAGACAAGGAAGGTGGGGAGAGAAAGAATCTTTGCTAGAAACCATACTGAACTATGTCCTGTACAAGGCATTTACCAAACCAAAAGCAGAACGAGTTCTGAAGCCCCACCACTTCCCTTTGTCACCCTCAGTTCAGCTGGCTGAACACATAGGAGCTCTGTGTGCCTGCCACCCCTGACAGATAGGCGACCCTGAGCCAAAGCCAGGTGAGTATTAGTGCAACTATCAGACAGAAATAGATGTAGAAGTGCAAGGCAGGGGTTGGAGGAGGCCAGAGAGCTACTCCAACAAGCAGAGAAACCTCCTGGAACCTCTAGAAAGAGGGGAAAAACCAAAACCAAATCCAGTAACACCACTCAGCACTCCCCCTCCCTAGACAACACATTGTCTCAAATGTTTAGCAGCTTAGTTTTGAAAAGGGCACTGCTATTATGCACAAGTGTTTTGCTTGCTTTGAGCAATGGGAAAAAACCTTGGGCTGGCCATGATGACTCTTATTTACCCCAAAGAGACTCCCTGCTATTACTCCACCAGCCTGCATGAGCACTGAGGTAGAGCAGAGATCTGTTTTTCCTGTCCACTCCCTCCCTCCCTGTCTCTTCCTATCTTTTGTGATTAAATTGGCAATTAGGTGAAACCGTGCAGATGATCACATTTTAAAGTGGGGGACTGGGGGAGAAAATCTGGATTTAGACCAAATTTAATTTCCAGATCCCCCCCAGCTGCTGTCACTCAACAGAAATGTTTAGCATTAACATCATGCTGGAGCAAAAGCACTGACCTCAATGGCTTGTTTATGCTGTCACTGTTTAATACCAAGGAAAAGCTGCTCACGAAAAAAAAGTTTTATATTATCATTTATTTCTTGGAAATATGTGTTGGACTTAGAAATACATTATTTTATTTTAAACTACCCACTGTTAAGTTTTATCAAATCATACAACTGTCCAGCTACACAGTAAGTTAGAAGTGCAATCACAGATTACATTTTGCCATCTATACTGTACCACTCAGATGGTGTCAAGAATGTATCTGTAAACAAAAAAGGCAGGAAAGAAACAAATGATCAAAATAACCTCCTTTTCAGTCTTCCTCCTAGAAATGGCTTTCCAAGAGACTAAAATTGCTAATCTCATTTGGGTATACTCGTGCTTCATGCCTTACAGCAACACTCCTTTCCTAGCTGCATCCCAAATGATATGTCCAGGTTTACCGCCAGTTCTAAAAGCAAATAAATCCAAGCCTACTCTTTTGAAACTAAAATATCCTTTCAGGAACAGCAGCAGAGATTAATCAAACTACGATTCTATATTAGGAGATCAATTGTATTTCCAAATATAAACCAGGCTGGAGATGAGGACGTAAAGCTAGTCCACAAATTCTGGAAGCCCAAGGTATCCTGCCGGACCATTAGCAGGTGGATTGCTGGTGCTGAATGCAAACCCCACAGGGCTCCAGTGCTTCCAGCCCTTTCCAGGACAGCAATCAGCTCCGTACCAGCAAAGGGACAGTCAGTTCTCAAGGAAGTTCTACATTTAAATGGCATTTCTCAAGACACTTGTTACATCTACATTACTTTGAAAATGGGCTGGAATATTTTCAGGCTAGCCTTCATATGCTCTGACCTAATTAAAGCCCTTGCCTTTGATGGTTCAGCAAGTGTCTCCTCTTTGACTTATTAAATCTTTGTTCCATATCAATTTGACATACCATGTTTCTGTCCGGGTGTTTCCAGATCCCTGCAGTGTACGCATTTCATAATGAATCCACAAATAAGGCCCACTCTTTACAGGAAGCATCACATACTGTACAAGCACTGCATATTGCTGATGACAAGCAAGCGGCTTCTGTTAAATGTCACTTCAATGTGACAAAATCAGAACGTGCACACACTACAGATATGCCCGGAACATCCTGTCCTTAGAGCGATAAAGGACTCAAGATAACCTGCTAAACATGAATCAAGTGTAGGACAGCTAAGATAAAGATAAAGCCTAGTCTGAATTCTACTGAAAGCGTATCTGGGAAGAAAATGCTTCAATTTTTTAATCTTGCCCTTCAAAACTCCACTTGCTAATGGTACTGAACCAATGCTCTCTACAAATGAAGGGCATGGCTTTTTCTACCATCAGCCACTTACTTGGCTACACATTCCTTCGATTCACTGTCATTTTTCAGCTTGTGATAAACCACTGCACCCACTGCCAGCGGCCCAGCGTCACCACACAGGAAAGTAACTCTTCTGCCATTCAGGTTGCGGAGGATTCTCTTCACATAATCAAGAGATCTCTGTAAGTGGCTCTGTTTTTTCGTGACGCGGTAGAGCTGCAGGTACAAGAGGGCAATACCTGGAACAACCACATGAAAAAAGAGATAGTTGCATTTACTTTTCCTTCTAAGTACATCACATCCCCCTCTGAACTGCCTCTGAACTGGTAACTCAAATGCACACACATATGCGGGTAATTAAAACGTGTCAGTCAACAGTCCTAGCTTATGCAATGGGAAGGCATCAGGACAGCTATTTTGATTACATTTCAATTAGGATTGTGACAAATATAAAAAAAATTATCAGACTGAAGCCCAAAAGTAGACCCACAATTTGCAGAGAATAAAGAAAATTCATGACACAGGTATCAATACTCGGTGAAGAAATCACTTAATACGCAAAAACTTGGGCTTATGAGCATGGGTATCACCAAGTACATTGACTGAACAATACTCACCCATCATATGCAAGAAGTGACTTATTTTCCATTTGATTTGTAAAAGGATCTTTGGATGAGTTTGGATTCCACTTGCCAAGTTATTTATAACCCTTAAATGTATTTCACAAGATTATAAACTGCTACAAATTAAGCTGGTTTGTAAAAGCCAGAAAGCAACCAAGTGCTTGGAAAATGCTGGAAGGTTGTTATCAAGCTTCCTTCCATTGAACTTATTACATAGTTCTCCTTTAAAACCAAACCAAACCTTAAAATTGCAACGATGTAGACTGAAAACAGTGAAACAAATCCATGTAAATGGATGTTTTCCTGGCCAACTGCAAGCATACATGTGCAAAAGCAAAACGTTTATCTCCAGACCGTACTGCATCCCAAACGTGTTTCTGAACAGGGAGAGCATTTTCCTGAGCCACAACTAAAGTTCATCCAATCCTTCCTTGTGCAACACCCTTAAAAAGCCTCCTCCATGATGTCTGGCACATACAAGGAATATTTGCATAAGCAAGAAGGACTCTAAGGGAGAGTCCTGTGATTGTTACATTGCCAACACGAGCACATGCTCCAAGATTTTAAAGATGTTTCACAAAGTACAAGCCAATGTTCAGGATTGCACTGCCAGTAAGATTTGTCTAGACTTGATAGACAAGCAGGCCAGTTGTTTTACAGCATTGCCTTTACATTTGCACACTAGTGAAATGCTGCAAGGAAAAAAAAATGGGGAGAAAGTATTTGCACTAACTATTTTAAAAGCCAGATCTTTTAAATATTTTTATTGAGAGTCATTTCCATAAAAGCCTTAAAAGAAGTTAACAACTTGGAATAGACATAGTTGGGGAACCTTCTACAGGATGGAAAAACCCCACTCTCATTAGACTGTCACTTGTTCATCTATCTTGTTTCAGCTAATGATGGCTGTGTTACTTTTAGCTTATGACTCATTTTCTGCATGCTCTGGTTTATCAGCCATTACTTCAGCTGTCAGTCACAATGTCAGAACACAGCTCCCAGGGAGCTGTCGCCTAATGTCAGCCTGAGAAAGCCCAGCACTGGAGATCTTACGCACTCACTTAGCAGCCACTCACTTTCAGACCTTGAAACACATTTAAGTCTTGAGTTGCCTAAAACTTCCCCACCCATCCACCCACATCACCATCTGTACTGAAACATCAAGAAGAAAGCAAAGAAATTTCACCCTCTCATTGCCAGAATCAAGCCTGAGCAAAGCCTGGAGAATTTTTTCAAGCTGCTCCCCCTCACAGAGACAAAGATAAGAGAAAAAAAATAGATCTTCACAGGACATATTTCACACGTTCTGTGCTAAAAGCGTAAGTATGCCTGAAGCCTGAGCAAGACAAAGCAGGAGCAGAACATGCCATTGTGGTAGCAAAGTGGCACTTAAGGGGCCCAGACAGAACAGCGTTTTGGCAGCTTTAGGACCAGTGGCCACATCAGGCTTGACAACTGCAGGAACAGAAGGGCTTACTCACATTAGGACAGCATCAGTGATGCAATGCTAAATGAACGGTGGTGCCTCACAAGAGCCAGTGCTTGCACAGGCCTGTTTATCTTCACGGACTTCACAATCTTGCAATCCCACCTCCATTCTCCTGCTCACATGTTCATTTTCTCATTTTTGTATAGACAGAACAAGAACAGCCAAACTATACACAGTCCAGATTTAAGGCTTCAAGCTCTTGGGCCCAGAACAACCTCCCTCCCTCCCCATTCCCAATGTAAGAAATGTTGTTACTCTCATTTGAACAGAAAAAGGTGAAATAACTCATCTAAATGACATGTAAGGAAACAAGAGGTAAGTGAAAAAAAGCAGCAGCCTTAGAAAATCTAATCCTTTTGCAATAAAAAGATCTTAATATACAAAAGCCAATTATTTCTCCATAATTTCATCTGCTAAAGTTACTGGAAGTCATTCCAGGCAGTAGTGACCAAGGGTCCAGAGTTAAAAAGAAACCAACTCACACAAGTGCCTGTATTAGAGCATCTCTGCTGCTGCTGTGAGAATAACAGAAGCTCTGCCTGTGAGTAAGCCCAGTTACATCATTTAACAAACATACTTCATTCAAGTTCGAATTTTCTCACCAGTCCAGCCAGTATAGGTAGAGCAGTCATGTGGGTCTGCTGTCTTCAGCCCTTCCTCCATTTGCTGCAGAAGGTCCTTGATTTTTGCCTGGATCCGTTTTGAGAACTGAGCACTGACCTGAGAACAGGAGACAGGACAAAGTAAGTGACTCAGAAAAGGAAAGAATTCAAGCACACAAACTGTCTGCTCCACTTTCTCCTTTGGGAAAAACAAAACAACAAAGCAAAAAATAACTAGGGAATAAATACTGTGTACAGCAATCAACAACATCAAGGTAGTTCATCTCAAGTGTGTCCCATGTAATCCATTTTGATAAGATATTGAAGTTACTAGTAGGTACATGAGACAAAAATTATCTGGGGATGCTTTCAAGTCACATAAAGAGCAGCTATGGGCACTGTGACAGTATGTAATTATACGCTGCCTCTTATCTCAGGCTCTTTACAGAGTAAGCAAAGCTTCTCTGAGCCATGTAAAAGAAGCAAACACAAGACAGTCATCTGCTGCCACTCCATGGGCCAATACTCCATGCAGGGTCCCGGTACCAAGATTATGTTATGGACAAACACAGCACAGTGAACCCACAAGGTTCTTGCTCAATCACATCATTCATGATGTATTCACATTTTCTTCTTAAATCCAGGATATTTTTTTATGTCCTGGTCTGTGATTGCCACACAGAAGACATACTGCCTAAATGCCCTTCCTCCTGCTTCTTGCTCTCTTCTCTCCCCAAAACAGCATTAGGATTGACATGCTATATCATGAGAGCGGGTTGTTACAGAAAAGCTGCCTAAAAGTAAGAGCTATACACAAAAAGGACAAGTAAAAGTAGCTTGGTAGACTCAAGTCATACATGAAGGTGAAGAAACCCATCTTTGATTTTACTTCTGACCAAAAAAAGTTTACATAGCTGCTATATATGAAATTTATACTTTTGCCACCTTTTCTCTCTCATTAAGTATACTTCATGGGAAGATACATTACTGACTACTCCCTTAAGTCCATGGAATGTGGAAATAAGTCTAGAATAAAACAGAGCTAGAATTTAATGCACTATTAACTTCCATGGGGAAGAGTATTCATGAAGTCCCTTCACAGGATGATTTTACATTTGAGCTGAAGCATCAGGAACAACAGTCAAAGATGTCTGGGGTTTTGCTTTTATTAAACAGTATCATGTACTGATCATATTATTGATCAGATTTCCTTATTAACACATGTATTAAAAATTATTTTATATATTTAAATACAACGTAAAGGCTAGGTTTACTTATAATGCAAATTATTTACTATAAAGTTAGAGAAGAAGAAACAAAATCACCTCTTCCCTCCCTAGGCTATAGGCAACCCTTTATCATTATAAGGCAATTCTGACAAAACAGTGATGCACACAAGCCTCATGACTCCCAAAAATATTTCCTGAATGTGTTTTCCATCATCCAGAGAAAGCCCCAGTCATACATCACTTCCCACCCACATATGTTATCCAGGAACAGCCAGAAGAGAAGCTCTGTAAGAACATGGAAGCCCTTCCTCACATCCCAAACCAAGTGCCACAATGCACTGGTTATCAGAAAAATAGAATTACACAGTTTGGCTACTTGTCAGTTTACACTGAGATTAAGCTACTGTTTCCTAAACAGTGCCTGATCTCCTTCCACCTCTTGCCTCTCCAGCCCTCTTCCAGATAGCAGCTGGAACAATCAGATCAGTGAAGGCTTAGTTTGATGTTAAACACTCAGGATTTATTTATTTATATATTTGTTTTACCAGAGAAAGAGAAATCAGCTCATTAGGAAGGTAAATTCTTGTTAGATCACAACACATGACAATAGGGAAGAGTTCAGATACATGATGGGTCCTGGATGCCAACAAGCAATCGATCACTCAAAATACACCATACTTTGTATTCTTGTTCAGAGCAGAACTTCAAATAAAAATCACTTAATTTAAACATCCATGCAAAAGATTCACAAATCAGAGAGTTAGTAGGAATTACACCAGTCCTTTAATAAGCAAAAGAAGTCTCTGGGGTCAACAGTTCAAAATCATTTTATGATGGTACCATAGGAAGGGAAAAGGAAATTGGGCCATTCTGTCTCATGTCCCACACATACCATTCTAAGAATGGCCTAGAGGCCCCTTAACCTTCCCCAGTAACTCTAGAAATAGCAACCCAAGACAGCAAGCATCTGATGTCTATTACTCTTTAGCCCTAAGCATCTTTTTGTTAAGAAACAAAACTGTACCTGGCACACTCAACACCCCCCCACCCTTTTCACTAGTTCAGTGAAGTCTCAACGCAAAGCAAAACCTCTCTCAAGGGCAGGGCTTCTCTCCTTCAAAGGACAGCTATGCCAGTGTCGAGGCATATGGTGAAACAGCGTGAGGATATCCACGTGGCTGCATCCGGCCGTAGTGCTCAGCTTATCTGACAGGAGGGAACTGAGCTTTTAGACTCCCGGTTTATTTACCTGCTGCATATCACAAGCAGGCTGGTTATCTTTTTGTTCTGACAATAAACCTGCTGTTACCAAATCAAGGTATTTTTTTAATCAAACGTCAGATCACATTAGTTAGAGGCAGGAGGGGAGTACTAGGATATCAGGACACCTGGTGTCTGCTTTGAAACTTTGGTCTCCCATGCAAATAATATCCCTCTCTCCAAAACAGTAATTGTCACTTACCTAGCTTGATTCAGTGCTTGGAAAGGAACAGATGAAAACATGTTTTCATCATTATTATTATTATTATTATAGTTCTTTATCAGCCCAAACAAAGCTACTCCCGAGCTTATGCCAGTGTGAGTAAGTTATGAGTGGCAACAAAATTTCCCAGATTCCTACTCCTCCACCATTGCTTTTGGGATTTTTTTCGGATGCTCTGAAGCTTTAACACCCAAGTGCCGTCACCGTTCATTTGACAAGATTCCACTATAAGCTTGTAACAGATGCTTACAGGCACTAGAATAAAATAATCACATAAAGAAGTGAATGTTGAAAGTGGCTTTAGAAGATTTATAAACCTCCTTCAAGGAATCTTATGGCAGCATTACAGCTGAACATAAAGCAGGCTGATTTGTGTTGAGCACAGATTGATTTTCATGAGAAGTGCATTCATCTTGTAAGGATGACTCCAGCTGGCACTCAGCCTTTCCTGCAGGTGACTCTTGGCACTCCTGTAGGGACAAACAAAAACTGGAAACCTGACTTCTCTATCTAGTATCACATGCCTGGGTTGAGGCAATCCCAAGCACAAACACAGGCTGGGTGATGAGTGGATTGAGAGCAGCCCTGTGGAGAAGGGTTTGGGGTTACCGGTGGATGAGCACGCGCCACCAATGTGTGCCTGCAGCCCAGAAAGCCAACCATATCCTGGGCTGCATCAAAGGAATTGCGGCCAGCAGGTCAAGGGCGATGATGCTCCACCTCTGCCTTGTTCTTGTGAGACTCTTACCTGGAGTACTCTGTTCAGCTCTGGAGCTCCTGTGTAAGAAACACATAGACCTGCTTGAGCAGGTCCAGAGGAGGGCCAGGGTCAGGGGCTGGAGCACCTTCTCTGTGCTGAGAAAGTTGGGGTTGTTCAGCCTGGAGAAGAGAAGGCTCCAAGGAGACATTATCATGGCCTCCAAGTACTTTGAGGGGAAAGATAAGGCAGGTCACTTTATCAGGGAGTGTACTGAAAGGGTGAGGGGTAATGGTTTCAAACCGGAAGAGGACAGATTTAGGTTAGATATAAGGAAGAAATTTCTTTACTGTAAGGCTGGTGAGGCACTAGAGCAGCTTGCCCAGAGAGGCGGTAGAAGCCCCATCCCTGGAAGTGTTCAAGGACAGTCTGGGCAGGGCTCTGAGCAACCTGATCTAATGGAAGGTGTCTCTGCCCATGGCAGTGGGGTTGGTACGAGATGATCTTTAAGTCCCTTACAACACACATCTTATGATTTACTCCTGTTCCACAACAGAATGGGTGATAACAGGATCTGAAGGATATGTTTTAACTAGAAAAGGCTCTTTCCGTGAATTCAACTGCTGCATTACTCCTCTACTGCTGCAGGAAGAACAACCACTATCATTCCAATCACTGCTCAAGTTTTACATTGGCACAACACAAAAAAAAAAAAAAAGGAGAGCTCAGGCCCCATTATGCCAGATAGAACCCTGCACCATACCGATTGTGGTAACAAGAAAGGCTCATTGTCAACTTGAAACAAAAGGAGAGCAGAAAAAGACAAAAAAGTTTGGTTTGCAAATTAATTGTTTTGTGATTTATCTGTACCATATTACTTTTTCCATTGCAGTGGGGCAGTAGGCAAAGCTACATCACAATCCAAAGCTTTTTCAAGCCAACAGAAATGTAGGGAATGTAAGTATGCTGTCCTTGTCAGGAATACCTGTTTCCTCTGCCCGCTTTCTTTCACTTCTAACATTCCTAAAAAGCACTTCTTTTGTAAACTGAGCACTAAAACTACACACATGCATTACAAAAAAACCCCAAACCATGATGCAAATAAAACTCTCCTACAATAAACACACATTTCACTTGCAGTTGATGCCAAAATAACACAGCAATTGTTAGTGATCCACCTCTCCATTACAGCCACACCCAGCTCTACAGCCACGGCTTTAAATTAAAACGGCACCAAGGCAATTAACAGCTGCTACATATGTGTTTTATATCATGCTTTCTGGTAGATAAGAGAAACCTGGAAGTTAAAGTCTTGCATGCACATTTGGACCAGATACCACAATGCTTACATAAGTCTGACAATGCAACTGTGAGAACTCATGGCACTCCCTTTGGGGTTTTAAGTAATGCTCTGGTTTGACAGACACAGGGTGAGTTACCTCGTTTGCCTTTGTTAAAGATATTCAGATAGCAGACGTGTTTTTCAAAACCATCTCTCAGCATTTATTTGCACCATGACACATTTGTGCCAAGTAACTTGTGCAGACTCACAGCAGGACAATGGAGACGTGGACACAGCTTCTCCACAAGTTGCCAGTGTACCAATCTTTCTTGACACGACTGGCTCCCAAAACAACCATTTTGCTATTAACCCTATTTTGCTATTAACTATATTTTATTTCAGAGATGTTATTGGGAGATGTTATGTGCAAAATGAGAAGGAAGCGACTGATTCTGCAGAAGCAGCAAGGAAATGGCCTACACACAGTGCTACCTACTGAACAAAGAAAATTCACTTTTACTTCATTTCATCTCAGTCCAAATCAGGTTAAAAAGCAGTATTTCAGGCAAAAGTGACTTTACTGTGGGTGATATGTGCAACAAGAGACATAACATGGTGCTGGGTTTTCTTCAAGCTAAAGCACATTTGACAGATCAAAATACATCTCGAGCTGGCACTGCAGCAAGTACTCATTCAAAACCCAAACCTACACAGAAGACTGCACAAGGGACATGACAGACACTGGTGAGGGAGAACAGAGTAGGGGATGACTCACAGCTCTACTGAAATGAGAAATCTTGGCCATACTGAAACCATTGGGAACTTTGCCACTGACTGTAAGGGAGCCAGGTTTCCAACCCATGCTCTGGAGCATGGGTTCACTGAAGCAGGATAAGGTCTCATGCTCAGCTACACAGAGTTCCTTCAAGAGCAGATCAGAAGGGATGGCAGTAGCTCCCCACATGCAGAGCCGTCTGGGAAGTGATCTGCCTTTTTGTACAGAAAAACAAGCTTTATTTTGGTTTTAGCTAAAACAAAAGACTGCTACAGCTCCAAAAGCAGCTTTTTTCTCTTCTCTGAAAATACCAATACTAAGAAAATACCAATACTAAGAAACCTCATCTCAGTCTCTGAAACAGTTAAACACAGCTCTCTGCTACTACTCAGTGAGGTCCTTCCAGAAAACAATGCCAGTTCTGCAAAATCGTGTGCTTAATAAACTATTTGAAACGCTGCTGTCTGTAGAACACATTGCTCTGTTTTGCAGTGATCTGGCACCTAATGCCATACATGTGATAGTGAGCAAAACAAAACAAAACAAAAAATCAGAAAAGAATAAAAGGGGGAAGGGAGGGAAAGAGAGAGAGAGAGAAATCAATAGCTGCAGGCAAACTACTATGCTGCTACAAATGCCAATTTAGGAATAGGCTTTAAATGCACGAATCACTCTACCTCAGAGGAGGTGAAGGTGTGAAAAACAGCATTAAGAGGCAATCCAAATTACAGAAAGATTTATTTAAAATGTGCAGGAAATAATGAGACTGTACCTCTAATGCATTTGTTTGTAAAAGGGGCTATTTGTCTCATTGGTGATTAGGTTGCAACAAACCAAAAGCCTGAAGATTTAAACCATCATAAAGAGTCATCAAAAAGCTTCAGATTATAACAAAAATAAATAGACACTAAGGAACATTATCCTATGTTTTGGGAAATGGAGGCTGGTAAAATGAAGACCAATACTGAAAATCACTGGTCCTCCAGGTAGCCTAACACCAGGATGCTACTTCTTGAAAACTAAAAAGCACAGAACTCTGTTCTGAGTGTGATTTAAATTCACTCACTGCACAGAGGTCTCTATCCTATCTGGGGCATTTTTAGATGGTTCACGGGTTGTAAAAAATAAGCTAAAACCTCTACCAATAACGTGTAAATTATTTTGATGCACAGACAGCAGGTATATTCCACATATTGAACTAGACAGCATATCGGTGTTGTGCTGTTCGACCCCCAAATATTATTTATTTTCATGAGAAAATGAGTACCTGTTATGACACTTACCCATGCAACTAGTTGGAGTATCAACTCCTCAACTCACAGGTCTGCAAGCTAAAACTAGAAACTGGAAAGAGTGGATGGGAGAGTGGATGAAGATAGTGGATGAAGGATAGAAGTGGCAGTCGCTCCTCTCGGGCTGTGTACACTGACTGCCAGGAGTTAGTAACGGACAATAAACTAATTTTCAGACTTAATTTTGATTGAGACTCACAAAATGAAAAACTTTCTTTTAACAGAAACAAAATGATGTGCAGCAGTCAGAATCCTCTATTAAAATAGCACGTACCTGAGATGGGGTGCCGGGAAATGACCCAAAAGTGTCACTCTCAAGAAACGCAGCTACCTCATCCCACACCTCTGGCCAAAAAAGAGGGAAGAAACATTTACTGGGTCTGGAAGTTCAATTCTGCCTCCAGTGCAATGAGTGGTACAATACCCACTAGTGTAAAAGGGTGCAGAATCAGTCCCAGAACAGAGTGACCTTGCTCTCAGCAAAACAACTAAAATGCCGAGAGACACAACTTGACAAATATATAAAATATCACAGGGAGGGTGGGAACAAGAAGGAATTATTTATCAAGAAAGAATTGGCCTAAAAAAAAAGAAATTACTGTATGGGCATCCTAGTGACCTATCCATAGAGTTGCAATCCCATTTCAGTGCTGTGGAAGAGCACCCTGTGATTCCACAACAAATCCAAACAATCTTTAATCAAGGGCTGTGCTGTGTTAATGTCTTGATGCCACGGATGCTTTTCTTGCACACATACAAAATGCACGTCAGGTTGCCTAGACTGGGGGCTGCTTCCACCTTCCCCTGGATGAGCGGGTAGTATCAGCCTGCCTTTGGTTCTGAAGTCACCGG
>VWZY01012557.1:94275-211632 GCA_013399075.1 Chloroceryle aenea
TTTTTTACTGTAAGGGTGACAGAGCCCTGGAACAGGCTGCCCAGGGGGGTCGTGGAGTCTCCTTCACTGGATACATTCAAAACCTGCCTGGACATGTTCCTATGTGATGTACTCTAGGTGGCCCTGCTCTGGGAGGGGGGGTTGGACTAGATGATCTTTCGAGGTCCCTTCCAACCCCTAGGACTCTGTGATTCTGTGTGATTCTGTAATATGCTGCAAATAAATTCTTTAAAGCTGTTTAGGCCTAATAAACTATGAGGGGCTTCTTCTTGTATGAAACACGATATTATGAAATAAAATCAGTGGGAACAGGTTTTGCATTTTAATTGCAAAAGATTTACAGGCTTTGGACCAAATTCAATCCTGTGTTCAATTTAGCTTCAGACAGAGTGTAATGCAATGTAAGAACAAATGGGTTTGTGTGATGTGTTATTGTTATCAGTTTCAAGTAGCAACACATTTCTCTGGCTGCTGTAAATAACTGATCTCTATAACATAACTGATCTCTCTAGCGTAATCTTGCTATTTAAGATCTCAGAGATTTCTGTGAATCTGAGAAGACAGTTTGCTACTCAACCATCAAATAAATGTTACAATAACAACTCCATCTAAAATATTTCTCATCTAATTTTTTGTTCTTATATTTGGTTTTGTAGTAGAAAAAGCAGTGTCATCAAGTCTGTTACACTTCTGTTTTGACGAGTGCAGGCAAATAAACTGTAAGCCTGAGCATCAGACGTTGCACTTCAACCTGTTTTTAAAGAATCTATTTTGTTACAATAATGAAACATTTCTGTTCCTTACCCCCTTAAGCCCCGTGGTTTTTTATTTGCACATCCTGAAATATACAACTATCAATATTAATTATATATTAATATAATACAACTATTAATTCAATTGTGACAAGATGGTTTAAATATTCCTATAGGTCTTTACTGTCTATGATGACAATGGAACCAGCTCACTGTTACTAAAATGTACCATGAATAATCATTGGTCTAGTGCTGGATTTTCAAAGGAGCTGTTTCCAACCCTGGTTTGCAAGCCCCGGGAAAGAAAAGTTTGGTTAGTAGAAAACAAATGTAATCCTCCCAAAGGCAAGGAGTGAGAGGAACAGAGGTGGAAGATGGGTAGTTTTAGGCTACCTGTTGCTGGACAGTATTTATAAGAATGATCAACAAAAGAAGTGTTGGATGAGATGATTCCCTTTGCCTAAGGAAGCTGTTGCAAGCTGGTTGTTCAAATTTGACTTTAACTCTGCTACATCTTATTTTTTTATTTGTTCTGATATCCTGTGAATGACACAATATCTGTGGCTTAGCAAGCAGTACTAGTCACTACAGTGAGGTAAGAATAGGTGAAAGACCCAGGCCCAGGATTCACCAGAAGTAACATTGCTGTGATGCACGGAATGATCTCAGTCCTGTTCGATCAGGGTTTGATTAGAGAGGTTGCATTACTCAAAATGTGTGCACAAGTCCACAGGCTTGTGTAGGTTTTGCTGTATCACAGTGGGATAATGTTGTGGGGCAGACGAGACTAAACATGCAAAACACAAGCATCTTCAAGTAAAGTAGCTTTATACTTTTTTGCAGAACAAGACCAAACTACAACAGTACAAGAAGGGAGAAGAGGAACAAGGGGAAAACAAGGGAGTGCGAGGAACACAAACCAAAGGTAAAGCCATCAAGGACTAGTGAAGTGACATGCTGCTCCTGCTAAAGAAAACGGAGAAAGATCTCACTGACTTTAAAGCAGACAGCTGGCTTATCTCTACCCTGACAATAAGAGTGCAAATACAGAACGTATTGCTCAAGATAGTGCAAACTGGATGATGATAGTAGCGAAATGACAAGAAAGTCTCTGGCACAGGCTGTAGTAGTCACCGGCCTTCAGAATCAACAACATGGGGCCAAAAGGGAGGACAAACAAACTTCTCAACCATCTTCTAGCTGCAAAAGATTAAGGCTGTTCTGACACCTTTGCCTGACTATATTTGGAAAACAACCATTCGGAAGAGTCACCTCCACTGGCAGCCATCTCTGCTGTTGTTCCCATGAGAAAATTTTTCCCGGTGTCCAACTTGGAAGTCCCTTGCTACTGTTTCAGGCCCTGTGGAGAAGAGTTTACATTGTGAGTCATGCCTCTGCAGCCTTGCTAAGAAATCAGAACTAGCACACTCAATACAGTGTGTATGGTGCAAGGAGTGAAATGGGCTCAATGTCTGAACAACACCCTGCTCTTTCCCTCCTGCCCCTCACCCATGTAGCATGATATTTTGGATCCTTTGTCTCCCGTGCATTTGATAGCCATTGGCTTGTTCAGATAACTGCACTACAAATCCCTTTGTTATGTGCATCTACCTCCCAGAAGGGCCCTGAAGATACCTGGCTTGCCACCATCAGTAAAAATGCTGACAGATCATGCATTTAGCTGGAAACCTGTATCAGAAAAACATCTAAGGTGAAGGAAGAGCCAAACCTACTTGTGTATCTCAGTTGATTACCACTAATTGCTCTGAAAGCACTTGAGACTGCATTATTTGCAGAAGCATAGAAAGTCTAATTTTCTGCCATATGTTATGGATATGTTCCTGCAGGATGTGGCAAGATTTTCCAATGAGCATATAATTTTACAAATCCTGGATCAGAAAACAATTTACTAGATGTTATTGGACCATTCAGTACTTAACAAAATTCTGTCTTTCTCATGTTTACTGCTTATGCATTTTACTAGAAATATAAAATTTCTAGATGGACTTCTTGCTGGTAGAAATATTCACCTCATTGCCTGATGCTGTGAAGAGCACCAGGTAGTGCCCTTTTCATTACTCACTGTGGGGTCTGTGCCCCAACCTTAGTCATGGAAGTGGAAACCATGTCATCTGGTGCTTTAGATCCAAGCCTGAACTGAAATTACAGCATAAGGAGATACACAGGGGTCAACAAAAGGATAAGCATTTTTCTCTCCTTACCTGAAAGGATGAAGGAGAACCATATTCATGTGGAATAGTTCCTAACACACCCCTCAAAGAAGAAGGCCCTCCCTGTGAATATCAGTTTCTTAATTTAGGTGTAACATATCCCTTTTCTATTATTGTGGGATACAGTATGGGGACATGGTGAGTTTCTACAGAAGAGCAATGATGACTGAGAGTCATCATCACCCTTCTTTCCATTGCCTAGTGCAATCTGGCTCACACATAAGATGAGTCACAGGTACAAAGTTGTGCAGCTCATCCCTTCCAGCCCTTCCCAGTTGATTCAGGGTTTCATTTGCCCCTGTGGGGTGTACAGTTTCCACCATTAGCATTACTTTTCCCACAGATTCTGCTTTCTGAGGTTGGGAAGAGGGAGTGACAAAAAAAGCAGCATCTCCTATTTTTTTCCATTAGGCACTGAAATGGTCCATGTTAACCAAAAGCCCATTCTGCCAAATGTTCCTGGATGATCTTATCTTTTGATTTCCTCTTGGTCTCCAAGTTCTGTTTTTCTTCTTTAAAAAAAGCCCTGTTTTGTCAGAAAGTATGAGGAAAAAAACTATGAGTTCTTAACATTAAGGTGCCCAGGATCTTGCAAAATAGATCAATGACTGTTGTAGCAACAGTAACAAGGAGCAAAGAAAAAGATGGTTTGTTTTGTTTTAATAATGTAAGGAGAAAGTTAAAAAGTATTAAGAAGATGAAGGGTAGTCTAGGTCTAGTGAAAAGCAAAATTGGTATTATTGGTATAAATATTTATTTATTTCAGTAACAGTGGTTACAGAATGTGGGAGTGAAACGAGGAACAAGTGAAGGGCTCAGGTGAACAAATGACAGTGTTCTGGGTTTGGTCTGAAACAAAAATTATTTAATATCCATTTTAACTGGGACTGTAGAAGTTGGCAAATGAAACTGCAATTCCCTTAGTGCTGTCTATCTGTGCAGTTACCAGATTAGCCAATACTGTGTGGTTGGAGAACAACACTTATAGGATCTGTTCAACAAATAGAGAAATAATGGAGCCCTCCATTACCAACCATTTGTATGACCTCAGTAGGATGCAAAGGTTAAGTACAAGTGTTGAAGAAAAGATTAATAGGGGAGATGGAGATAAATGCGAAAAAATATGATATGGGCTTGTAATACATCGCACAGAGTGGAGAAACTCACTGCTGTTCATGGTTGAGAAAAGAGATTCTGTAGTTAAAGGACATACAGTCCTTTGTCACTTGTTTTTCCACTTGCAACAAAATCATTGGTAACTTCATATGTAGCCCAAGAGCAGTTAATGCAATTATTATACAGTAAGCAAGAATCTAGCAGAAGGGGAGACAACATAGTGCTCTTGTCAAAAAGGATGCATGGGGCTAGAAGAAAAGTACTAGAGGGGTGGATTTGAGACTGATCTTAATGGACATTTGTATTAACAATATTTGTACAGAACATAAGGGAACGAAAAAAAAAAAAGAAAAAAAACCAGGTAATTTTGCAAAGAATTATCACAATGCTGTAGTAGAAGACTTAAGTGATAGAAATGGGCACCCAGAAATCTGAGGTTGGCAGTTTCAGTAAGGGTAAGGGTATACTGACCACAGTCCAAGGTCATAATAAATCTGCCTGAAGTAGAACTTGTCAGTCATGCACAAAAAAAATCTATTAAAATTGGAGCAGAAACAGAGAATGGGAATGGAGAGTCTGTTTTATGAGGAAAGCCTAGACCATTCTGTCTTTTTTAGCAGAATGAAGGCTGAAATTGTATATAGTTGCTGTTCATAAGTACAAGACATAAATATAGATCTGTATCTATACTAGGGAGAAGAGAGAATGATTGAGGACCATACTTGAAACTGAGCAAAATTATTATATGTTGCCCATGATGAAATTCAGGACAAAACCAAAAAAAATAGGGTGGGTTAACTATCAAAGAAGGAGGAGTTTGGGGCAGCCTTTTAGTCGAGTTTTTCAGAAACGCCTCAATAAATGTTTTGAAAAAGAAATGCTATCGTGTTTTTTGTGAGGAAGGAAACTGTGTTTCTTGTATTCTTGGGTCTCTGGAAAGTTCAGTGGTCTCAGAGGATGTTAAAGATCTTCTCTTTATTCATTGACAGCTTCTAGTAGCCAGTGACTAAGAAAGCATAGTTGTTTTTTTCCCTTCACAAAATTCCTGCTGAAGGGAGGTGTATTGGCAAGGGAGACGGTTGTAATATTCACTGAGCTTCTGGGTGAGATGTCCTGCAGCAGGTTTTTAAAGTCTATTTGTCATTAACAGTTTTGCACATGTGGTATTTACACGGGAATGGAGAGCAGGCATCTAAACCTGATTAAAATTCTGCCAGGGGAATGATGAGCCAAATCACTGGGTTGACAGATAAGAGTGAGTAAAGTTAGAAAAGAATGGATTTAGGCAGCTTTCCATTTTATGGCTTGAAGGGAAATGTCTATCTTAAGTGAATTCCCTGTTCAGACAGTTTCCTGACATGTGTTTTTATTTCCGTAGCTCTCTCCTGGTGTTTAGCTGTACAAATATATCTGTCATCCAGTACTGAGCTTCCAGGTTTAAGAGTAATGAGAAGACAGCTGAAATATGAAAGTGGTGCCCTCCTGATAGCCATTTAAAGTCTGTCAGCCTGACATAAAAGAGACTATTAATAGTGCCATATTTAGATTTTTTTTCCAACCTGATCAGGTAAGGAATTTATTTGGAGAGTGCTCATTTTTCTTTTTTTTCTCAGATATTCTACTTTTGAAATGCATTTTGGGTCACAGAATGGAGAATGAATTAGCTGTTGTATAGTCCCTCCATCACTGTTGGATTGGATGCAGTTCACCATAAGGCTGAAGAATACCAATACCTCTGTAGTTGTGATGATGCTAAGAAGAAGTCATGTGGTACAGAAGTTTGTATGCTAGAATGATTTTAACACCTCAGAACATCTAAACTCCTCTGAGGTAACTGCATCAACCTGATTGGATTTCCTTAAGTAATAAAATGGTTTAACATTATTTCTCCAGGAGTTTGTTGCAACTCAGTTGCGACATCACATCAGAATTAAGCAGATCACCACTGCACATTTCTGGAGTAATGTTGACCTTTATTAAGTAATACAAATATTGTATCCAGGTTCAAGCAGAACATGCTTTTCAGGCTTTTACACATCTTTTGTTTGATCAAAACCTACAGCAGCTTTCAGACACAGGGGTCTCTTAACACACTAGACCAACTTCTATAAAAAGGATAGATTCCAGGGACTAAGGCAGAGGAAAAGGTGCAAAGCTACCTATCATCATTTGCTGTTTTAAGAAACGGACACATAAGAGAAGCAAAATAGAGATAGGCATTAGTAATGCAGACATTGATGAACTCAGGGAATTTTAAAGTAGATTCTCTTGGGAATATAATTTAAGGATAAAGAAGTGCAGGAAAGCAAGCAATTACTGAAAGAAGCTGCATTTGAGACAGAATGGCAAATTACTGTGTTAAGAAAGAGAAAGGAATTAGTATAAGAAGGAGGAATAGCTGCAGCAGAAGCTCTTTAAAATCTTGATTATTAAAAATCGATTTAATTACAAATTAGGAATTAGGACATCTGGCTAAAGCTGAGTGGAAAAAGAGTGAGCCAAAAGTGTATGGTCAGGCCTAGAAAGATAAAGCACACAATGACTTACTGTTGAGATTAATAAAAATTAATGTGAAAAGATTGTATAAGCACTACAAGAGCAGAAAAAAGCAAAGTAAAATTCATTCCCATTCCTTAACAGGGGAGGATTGCAAATAATGGGCCACAGTGAGACAGGCAAGATATTCAATGATGTCTTTGCTTCAAGCGTGACGTAAATTGTGAGTGAACGCCTAAAGGAATTAGGTTGTTTACAAGAGAACAGATGCACAAGTCTGAGCAGGGAAAGATGAGGATAGTATATATTTAATGTGTTGCATATATTAAAGTGCCCTGGTGGAATTTACCCTGGAATATCTAAGAAACTGAGGTAGTATCTGAACCATTAACAATAATTGGTAACAGAACAGGAGAAAGATTTCTGGGAACTAGAATAAAATGCACAGAAATCATCCTTCAAAAGAGGAAAGGGAAGGTTCAGGGAGATACCAAGTCTGTGTTATCCTGAAAGGTACACATTATTAAAGAATCAATGTTTAAGTACCTAGAGAATAATGTAATAAGACCAATTGGAGTAGATTTGTCGAGAATAAATCATATCAAACTAACCTTGTTTCCTTCTTTTACAGGATAATTGTTCTCATGGATAAAGGAGAAGCAGTAGATACATCCTGACTCTATTAGGGCTTTTGACATGGATCCTCCTAACATGCTCTTAAGGAAACAAAAGAAACATGCACCTACCCAGTGTTGTGATACAGTAAGCACACACTAGTTTGAAGTTAAACCGGGAAGGCATTAAAAGCAGGGCTCTGTGGAAATCAACTTTCTACTTGGGATTTTCATTAACAACTTGAATCATGAAACACACAAATAGGCCCAAAACCAGCGAGCAAAAATTCAGTACTCAAATACAGCCATTTATCCTTTGCAAAGGGAAATTAAAAAATTAATTATAAAACGGGGAAAGAAGAGATGCAATTGATCTAATGAAGCTACGACAAATTAAACCATCCTAATATGATACTGTTACAAAACAGAGCAAACCTCATGCTGTGTGGTGCTGACAGAAGTGTTGCAGGTGACATATGCAAGGTAATTATCCTTCCCTGCTTGGCCCTGGGACGCCAACATTGGCACTGAACAGTTTTGGGCACCACACTTTCTGAAATGTTGCCAAACTGGGAGGAATACAGAGAAGGGAAATCAAAAAGGTAGGAGGTGAAGAAAATATGCCCAGAAAACAAGAGCCAAAGCTGTGACTTTTGAGAAAAGACTGAAGGAAGTGGCTTTGTTTGGTATAAGAAAGAGAAGACATGGGATAAAATGTAACAATAATCCATCATTCGAAGGCTTGTTAAAGAGAAAGGCGGTAATTTGTTCTCAAAGATCCTTGCAAAATAGACTGTGATGAACTCAGTGAATTTGTGTTGAAGATTATTTTGCGGCTTTGTATTAGGATTTATCTATGGTGCAGTCTAAAGAGGCTACACAGAGAAGTGTTTATGGAAGGGTTTTAAGATCAAGCTAGACAAATTATTAGGCATGGGCTAGATGTAATAGCCCTATCCTTCAGAGAGGAAAAAGGAATGTGGGACCCCAGGAGGTCCTTACCAGGCTTGCATTGCTATTAATCTATTAAATTAAGACCAGAAACACAGTGGGGTTGACTGTTACTAATTTTTCAGATAATGTTCTGTTCCAGCTTCAAATATACAGGGCTATTATAAGATGTCTTTTATTTTATATGTATATTAGACAACCACAAGTAAGAAAGGAATGCAAATAATTTTTTTTTTTGTTTAAACTGACTTTAATTTGGGGCCAGTTAAGGAATAATGATACGTGGAGAACAAGATGTAGTTAAGGAACTGTGGGAGGCCCTGTGAAAAATTAAATCTTGTGTGTATAATAACATCCATATCTGTTTGAACCCCTATTCTATGGCAGCACTCCTCCAAGACAGGGGCCTTGGGATTTGAGGGTCCTGTGACTGAGCCTGAATTCTACGCCTCCTTTCACATGGGGAAGGCAGGTGGAGGCCCTCAACGCAAGAAATAAGGCTGGGTTGCAAATGGAATTGCCCTGCGGTCTGGGGCAAAAAGTTTTCCCTTTCCCACTCAGTGACAGGCATACTGCCCACTGCGTCCTGAATCTTGATGAGTGATATCAAAAGACCCATTGCAACAAGGTTTCTACTCTTTAGCAGAAAACCTGGCATCTGCTGTGGTATGCTATTTGGAAAAGGTACGGAGTAGGAGGAAAGGAAGAAGCTGTTCCGAGGCAAATGTGTTTTCTGAGAAAGCTTTAGGCGCAGAGGGAATTAAGTTCGAATGAGTTCTAGATTTATTCCACATTAATCTCCTGGCTATTAATCTGGAGTCATTATCCTCAAGCAGCAGTGACTGCAAATGCCCTTTTTACCCTTCTGAGCCATAAGTGCAGTGTGTGTGCAGTACACACACATCGACCTGCACCTCTGAGGAGTAGCAGTAACTGGTAGGCAATAATGGTTGGGTGAGGGGGGTAACTGTCCTTAGCAGATGGGTTATGTTAGTACTTTGCTCTTAAGCAGACTCCTGCTGTTACTGAGAAATATAAAAAAAATAAAACAAAATAAATGTTTCTGCATCTGAGGCAAGCAGAATGCCTGAAATGCCATATACATGTCTACTTTAGCTCAGAGGGACTCAAGGATCCTGTATGATATATGCTTGGGGATGAAATAGAGCTGGACCCTCAGGCACAGTGACCTATAAGTCATAACTGCATCCATTTGATTTCTGAAAAGAGGCAGAACCAGCCATGAGGTCAGCATCTTTGCCTTCTAATGCCCAGGGCTCTGAAGTGTTACTCAAGGCAATCATTTGTCTTGTAGTTACGAGGAAGCAAAGCAGAAGGGTTTTTTGCTTAGAGGAAGTAACAGAAAAACTTTTTTTCCTGTCAAGAAAAGAGACATGGCATCTTAATCAGCTAAAGGACAGAGCTGGTTAGTTCTTCTGCTAGTGATGCCTCAAAAGATCTCACTGTCCATCAACAATAAAATAGGCAAATGCTTAACGTATGTAGGACATATTATTTCTCTATGAAGGGAAGGATTTAAGCACAGTGCTTGCTTTAAACTTAGGGTATTCTTCTTACTATATTAAAACCTAAGACATTCCCCATTAATGAATAAGATTAAAATTTAAGATAAAGCTTTTTAATCTCTAACTTCAAGCACCTCAATAAAGAAAAGTTAATATGCAATGATGCAACCTCTATTTTCTATATCCAGGATGCTTATAATTGCACTTCCAGACCATGAGGTAGGTAGCCTGTGCTAGTTAAGTTCAGATTTTCCTCAAAGTGGAGATTTTGTCAACACCCAGCAGCACAATGTCTGGAGAACATGATCTGCTTATCTTCCTCATATCAGGAGTTTTTGAACACATGTCTACTCTAAGAATGCACTCTGAAACAAATAGTGTAATTGTCCCTATTTGTCTAACAATAAACTGAGCATCTTTTGCAACAGGAGTACTGCTCATGTGACTATGAGTCAAACTACAGTACTTTTATCTTGAAATCAGCACAGAAGACTCTAAATAGATGCCTGAGTAAGACCAGTTGAATAATAAACACCTTGGGCTGTGTTCTGGATTTCACTGATGATATAAGTATTGGGAAAAAATAGAAGTTTTCATGAATTTTTATGTAGTAAGGTTTTTTTTTCATAACATCTCTCTTTCCTTCTAAGTTTTACCAATTCATCTCTGACATTTGGATTTCTATGACCAAAATGGACCTCTGTGCATCAGTCTTCTTAAGTAATAAAAACCAAAGAGCATCACTGAGCAATTTCTGCAGTTAGTGGAGAATCTAACTTTGAATTGCAGCATGTTTTAAAAAGACAACCTTGCTTGCTTTTCTCCCTGTTACAAATTCTGCTCAGTCCTTATCTTTAAATATTTTGGCTTTTACTAATGCTTCAGTATGCCAAGAGAAGTATCTTTCATTGAAATGAATGTATAGTGCTCCTCTTATAAATAAAAGATACATTAACTTTACGATAGTTAAGGTGTGCATTTTACACATAGTATCTTGATGGCATGTATTAACTCCACACCTGGTAGCAACTTGGTAGTAACCTCAAGAAAGAGCTAAATGGGCACAGTGACATCCTCTGTGATGCTACCATCTCATCCAGGTCAAAGATGAAGGTCATAGGTGTAACAAGAAAAGCAGCTTGTTTTTCTGCAACCTGGCCCTTTTATTAGACACATTGATAAGAAGTATTGTGGATATATTGTGCTTGTGATACTGTCAGAATTGACAGTGTTTTGTAAAATATGGAAAAAGGATGTCAGCATTCAAGTGGATGCTTTCTGATGCCTATTGTTTTCCAACACACTAAATAACAGTTTCATGTTCAAGCTAATAAAAGGTGTCTGATCACAGCACATTTTGTAGTTCAGTCTTTTTTTGTTCTGAGTGTTTTTTAACCTAAAGATGAGTGGGTCTGAGTTTGGATGGAAGTCTTGCCAAAGCTCAACTCTATCATTTGGACATCGTCTATAACACTGTTGGTCAAAAGCCAAACAATTTCACAGAGAAACTTGGGCACACTTGGTCACAAGGAAGGAAAATGCCTTTTTTGGTGATATTACTACTATTAGAGCATGTGGTGTTAATCTTACTAATTAATATACCATGTGCTAGACAGACATCTTAACATAGGCTAACATCTTGAGTTTTGCAGGGTGTAAATATACCCTTCTTGTAAATCTCATTTTTCCTGAATTTCATGTGCTCATGACCCTGCACTGCCATTTGCTGTTAGTGTTTGTGCTTTTCAGCGATGGTCATTTTATCATGAATACTACCAAGTCCTTACTTTAAAAAAAGGGGAAGGTTGATGTTTGGATACTGTGGGAAAACTAGAACATAGAGGGAGTTATTAGGAATATCTGGAGCCAAGGACAGCTAGGAAAGCCATTACTTTTGTCTCTGGTGCTTGTCAGAGCTGAGGATAAAAGATCCTGGGATAGTATGTCTCCCATATATAAACTCCAAGATTTAGGGGAGCTACAGGTCTGCACTGAGGCTACTCTCAGTGTAGCTGCTTCTTAGGTGTAGGTGCAGTTTAGAAAGATGAGGAAATGCTCCTTTCATCCTTCTTTCCTTCTCTACAGCATTAACTTGAAGACCAAGTGCAATCTGGCAATATAGAGATCCAGTATATAAACCATCTTGAATTCCTTACAGCATTTTCTGAATTGAAAGCATTCAAGAGTTGTCAGATGTTGCACGCTGACCAACATGCAACTTTCAACATCAGACATCTGTGAAATAGTAGAGTCATATCATCTCAATCTTCAGGTATTTGAGCATGAACATAATTAGGTCTCTGCTTCTGTGAAATGACCAAACCTGAACAAAAATAGCTTTCTGATAGTCCAGTTCATCTCACTTACTCTGGATTCAGCCCATAAGAAAGCACCCTAAGGTGTCACTTTACTTGATCTAAGGGAGGAGTTTGTATTCATAGAGTCCCCCCAGCAACAATGTGTGATGGAAGACTTATTTTAGATTTTGCACAGGTATGTTCATGGGGGACATCTCTGAACCAGCACCTACCTTGATGAAATGCTGGGAGGATCTCTTTGCCTTGCAAAGGATGGAGGTTTCCTAACAGCCCTCCATGTCCTGGACTTTTGGCCAGACTTCACAGCCCAAGGAGTGTTCCATACAGTCTGGTGCAGTGAACAGTATCTGATGTGCACAGCCTAGTAATGTAGCAGAACAATCTAATCACTCAGAATCAGTTTCTCTTGTGGTACCAGAAAGCACAGTTGTTGAGAAAAGCCTAATTCAGTGTCTAACTGCTTTGTTTTTCTGGACTATTAAGAGCATGAGATTGTTTTACTCAGAAGCTGCCTTTCCACCCCTCCCTTCACCTCTGACACAACATTAGTGTTCCAAAGTACTGAGCAATTTTATTTTTTTTTAATTTCAACAAAAATAGACATGTTTCACAGACACTTGAAAAAATACAGTCAGCAAAGAGAAAAACTGTGTCCCATTGAGGACTATGGGGAATTCTTGCATAATTTGATCTAAAGCAGCCTCAGTGACTCCTGTTTCAATTACTGTACCTTTTTGACAAATCAAGGATAACCGATGTAGAATTAAATCACTTGGGAAGCAGAATAAATCACAGTCATCAGGATGCAGAGCACTTCATTAACTAAGTTAAGCTATCAGCTTTCTATGGGAAAAAAAAAGGAATGAAAGGAAAGAAAGGGAAAGGAAGGAAAGGAAGAAGGGAAAGGAAGGAAGGAAGATCTTTCAGACAAAGCAGCCCTGACGGGAAAGGCGTCAGCAGCAAAAAAATTCAGTGGCTGACAGGAGGTAGGTAGCTACAGGCTTTGGTTTTGAGATCCTCCACAGCAAGGTGCACACTCCTTGCAGTTGTGTCAGATCTGGCTTCCCAAAGAACACGTGGCTCTGGTCAGGGCAACATGTTAATGGGAAAGAGCACAGGAGTGAGGTCAGCGAGCAGGAAGGGATGTGAAGGTCAGTGGGTGGTTTGAGGAGGTGAAGGAAAGGTGGGAAGAGCGTACAGGATCCCATAAGGTGAAGAAGGTGATTGTAGCCTAAACAGTGAGTAGATTGAGGATGTGGAAAAAGAAAAAAAGGAAAACCAACCAAAAGGCAAACAAACAAACAAAAACAAAAAACAAAAAAACAAAATCAAAGAGAACAGAGAGAAAACCCCAAACTTTTCCTAGTTTTGGACAGGAATAGTTCTTCGGTTGTGTAACACAGATGAGCGGTGACAGTGGAGTGAGAGAAAAATGAAAAGCCTGGGGGATATTCCCAGAGAGATGCTTCTTGCTCAAGGACTATGGAGTCTTTTGCCTATGGAGGCAGAAGATGGCTTCTAGGGTTATACCAAGCTGTTTGAGAAGTGATGAGGCAAAGGAAGTGTCAAGTGGAACAAGAGTCCCAGACATGTTGCTGGTATCTCTGGTATAGATATAGCAGCCCAAGCCTGGTGGGGTGGGATGGGGATGAGAGGTATACTCCTCTCACCAGAAGTGTTTCCTCATACCACTTCAGATATTTTTGAGACAAAAGCTGTTGTATGATGGGTAAAAGGACGGATTGTATTGATGCCTCCATTCCCACTCTAAATGTGGGCATAATGGATATATTTTCTTGATCGTGTGTTGATCTCAATGCTCACAGAGTTATATTCTGGTAGCTCCAGAGGCTTAAATCTTTCATGTTCAGGTACAATCAGATATTGCAAGCTTCTGTGGTACTAAGGTCTCCTAGGGCTAATTCCCAGGATAAACAGGCAGATCTATCTTCATGGTGATTAGATCCAACATTTTGGTGATGTCACCATTTTATTCCAACAGTTAAACTGAATCCATTCACCTACTTCACATACGTCAAACAGTCATCAGAAGATAGATCTCAGCAAACCATAATTCAAAGTACCACTAATCTAGAAATTCATCCTACTCTGCTGCCAGTTCCATGGGTTTTGCAGATCTCTCTGTGAATATTTGTCTCTCTTTCCATCTCTGGTTTTGAATATAAACAGATGGAGGGTTTAAAAAATTAAAAAGGAAATGCTGTGTGGTTTCTAGCTATAGATAAATACCCGGATAAAATGTCCTCAAGAGATTAAACAAATAAGCTTTTAAGAAGCTTGTGTAGCCTCATCTCCTACTGTTGAACCTTTCTTGTTTTGGAATTAGCACTGTTTTGATTTTTTTCCTGAAATGGTTTGCTTCCAGAGTGGTCTGTCTTTGCACTGTGTAGCTGTGCCCAGTGTGTTTTGGTGCATGTTGCCAATAAACGGGTAGTAGCTCTGAGGACAAGAAAGCGCTCACCTCCCACTTCAAGGACTGGAAAAAAGGGGGGAAAACAGGGAAGGAGAGGCTTTCAAAATGCCCCCTCAAAAAAATATAGATGATGTGAGATTCTGAAAGTTGGTGAGACAGTAGGAAACACCCAGAGCTTGTGCTAGCCTGTGTCTGATAGCAAAGGAAGGAGTGAAGGCAGGGTTCAGAACTTTGCTGTATTTTGTTCCTTGTTGCACAGGAGGAAATCAACATAATCTATGTTACAGGACCAACCTCCCTGAAACAATAGCTCTGCATTTTCAAATGGTGCATCAAAATTTCCACAGACTCATTCTAGGCCTGAAAGTTTTAAAAAGAGTACACCAGGGGCAGGAACTTGAGCTCAAATATCCCCATATACCTATCTGGTATAAATTAGCATTCCTAACTTTGTGCTGGTAATCTAGGAGCTTCAGTATTCCTGCTGAGCTTTACATGAGGAGGGGATGGTGTGAGTTTATGAGGTAAGGAGGTACCCTTCAGCTCTGCAACATGAACTCAGGCTCTCTTTGAACTTTCTGGTGCTGAAAGTTTCCCTGGAATATAAAGAAACTCTTTGTATGAAGGAAACAAATGATAGCTGTATGCCTTAAAGAAGTAAAAGATGTGAAGGTTGCCTTGTATAAAGCCGAGACAAAAGTTTTAGTGAAAACTTATCAGGAAGTGAATATAATGAACTTTGATGTCCCTCTGTGCAGGTCTGCATAAAAGCTTTCATCTATATCAACAGATGTACCCTTCTTCCCGCAGGGAAGTTGAAGACAAAAATCCCATATGTAGTAAACCATTTGGAGTTTTAGTGTGTCTTGCAAACATTTCCACACTACAAAACTGAAAAGGTCCTACCTCATTTGGACAATCCTGCTTGTCTTCCAGCACTCTCAGTGTTCGTTTGAAAAAGTTCCTGATGTTTACAGTTAACTCATCTGCAGCTTCCTAGATCTAGTCTTCCACTTGCACAGTTTCCCTGGACTGACAAACTGCTGACACTGGTAAAGAAACACAACTGGACTAGTAAATAGCAAATCTTGATGCTCTTGCTTAACTGTCAGTGATGCCTCCTTACAATTATTTTGTCGCTCTGTTGTGGAAGAACCACAGAAGGCCAGAAACTGAAGACATGCCTGGACTCCATCATGGCAGAGCCTTAAAAAATTTGCATTTGAAATGAAGTCAGTAATATAGTCTCCAGAAAAGCTGTGTGACATTAGGGCACTCATAACTGCAGCAGAAAAAATCTATGAGAAAGTAATAAATCACGTGGAGTTTAGTTCAGAGCAGGAAGAAATGCTTCCTATGAACATATTACTCACTATTTGTCTTTAGGTAGGTTCTCAGACCTTGCTGTAGCCATTGATGGGAAACTAAACTTTACGACCTCATTCTGCAAACAGCTTAAGGTTTATGAGAAAAGAGTAAAGAAAACTTTCCATAAATTAATCAGGACCAAATTTTGAAAGGCCTGAGAGTCCGGTGGCAATCCATCTGCTGGGAGACTAAATGTCTAAGGAATTGGGTTTTAAGTAATCTGGCTATTCAAAATCCCATTGTAGAGACCCTCAGAAGTCCATTTGTCTGAGCTTTCATAAAGGATTCACATTATGCCATATAGCATTTTTGATATCCATGAATCTAAGAGGAAATATATACAGAATTGTGTCATTTGAAAATATAGATGATACGACAGTTTTGCCTTTTGGATTACAATCATCAACTGGTGAGTCGAGCTCAGCTCTATATAATGCACAAATAATTGATGCTCTTATCAGTGGCGTGGCAGCAAACTCTACTGTGATGAAGCTTCTTGGGGCACACTCCAGCTTGAGCCTCCAAGTGAGCCACAAAGCTACGTCTCCAGGATGCAAAGGTGCCCAGGAAAAAAAAAAGTGAGAGTAGTAACCACAGCAGGGCTGAAGGACCTACCTGTGTGTAAAGGCCTGTCTATGACAGCAAGAGTAACTTATTATGACCTTGCTCATGCAAGTGTTGCATGCTTACTTTAAACCAGGAACAGCTTCAGTGAGCTTCTGCTCTACAAATTACATCCCATGTGCAAGTCTTTGCTGCCCCACCTAGAGAAGAAATTCCCTCCAGCAGAGAAGGGCAATGTGCCATTAGTCATATTTAAAGACTTAAGAGGGACATAAATGATGCATAACTTTTTACACAGGTTGTATACACAAATATACATTTCAATAGCATTAGTGTTATTTGAAGTATTTATAGAAGTGCTTTGCATTCAGTGGTGAGTTAAAAAAAAAAGAAAAGGAATCGGTGCTTCAACTGACATTTTAAAGGGATATTTAGAAACTTTGCTACCATTTCCCGAGGCCCTTCCCACGATAGATGCAATACTGAGACATTGAAGGTTAATTAGTGAATGTTTGTAAAAGACTTTGAAGATGAAAAGCTTGCTTTATTTTATTTTCTTGTCTTATATTTTTTTTCTTGCCTTTTTTTTTTAAATGCAAAACATGCTGATGATTATGAAAGTGGGATTTTTGACAGCTTCTTTGTTTTGCATGCTGCACTGAAGTGGTTTGCTATGAATCCAGTTGGTTGCCAGATTTTCAGTGGTGAGTTTACCTGCTGTGCCTTGTCAGTCTACCTACCGCTGCCTTTTCTTACTCTGCCGTCTCTCCCACGGACCTGCACTGCTGACGGTGCGTGCTGATGCAGGAGGAGGCTGGGCTCAAGTGCCACATTGCATACCACCAGAAAGCATGGCTGTGGGCCAAGTGGAAGAACCACCCTGTTTGTAACATTGAAGTTCATAACTTCTTGACTTCAACAAGCAACAGAAACATAACCGTGCAACCCAGGAGATGAAGCTTACTGAGCAAGATCTGTGAGACTCTTCTTTTCATCTACAAAGGCAAGCCACACTGATGTCCTGCTTAGCACTGTACATCCTACCCTTGCAAGACAGAAAAGATGTGACAGCAACTTTGCCACTGGCAAGTTTGACAAAACCTCCACGAAATCCCATACCAAATGACAATATTTAAAGAGTCAAGTGCTAAACAATCTGCCCTAGTGCATCTATTAATTTAAACAGAAGAACTCAACAGCAGTGACAGGCTTTGATTCTAATTCTCAGACCTTTCTGCTGTTTCAGTAAAGGATCATGGAATACCAGGTTGGAAGGGACTTCAAGCATCATCTGGTCCATGCTTTCCTGGCAAAAGCACAATCTTGATAAGATGGCCCAGCACCTTGTCCATCTGAATCTTAAAAGTGTACAATGCTGGCGACTCTACCACTTCCTCTTCTCTTCATTAAACTTACTAGGTCATTATTTATCTACCATATACACTTCCATGTGAACCAAAGCATGGAACAAGGCAAACAGCATTCTCCTACATCACACAAATGAGTTTATTTTTATATTCAATAAAATTAGCTACTGCTATTCTGCCAGGAATCTTGAACTTGATTTAGTAAGCTTTCACTAAGATAGACCACTGTAGTACTGGAAAATTTTATACCCAATAGAAGTAGGTTTATGAAATTGGCTATATTGATAAAAATATAGCTAAAAGTAAGTGCTCAAGGAAAGCATGTGAGAAAGAAGTTGTCCATGCCATTGGGGTAATTCAGTTTATAATGAACCTATTTACTCACTTCCCGATAGCCTTTGGATAGTGTTTTGGCACTGCTTTCTCTGAGAAATCATAAATTTAAGTTATGATCATTAAATTAGTCTGAAATAGGTATTAGTAGAGTAGCAGTCTATCACCTAAGAAAGTTTTCTGGAGAACATTTTTAATTATAGCCTCAATACTCAATAACCCAACACTGAGGATGAAATGTCATCTATGAGCCCATTAAAAAATCTTTGTGAAATTGTGCTGACCCTTTCCTAAAGGAGCTGCCATCACCTCAGCTGTCATCTTAAACATGGGCTCAGAAATTAACTTCTATAGGTACTTCCTTCAGTCTGTCTCTTCCTATAGCCTTTCTCCTCCCCACTTCCAGGCAGGACCTACAGACACTTCTCTTCCTGCAGCACCACTCAGAAGGCCAGTTGCTACATCCTCCTCCACTAAAGAAAGCAAGTTGAAAAGACCACAAAGAGTACATCTACCTAATCCTGGCCAAAACATATCCAAAGAGCTTAAGCCTTTGTCACAAAACAAAGTAAGAACATGTATGAAGGTATTCAGTTAATAACTTTGGAAATAAAATGCCCTGTGTGCACACGTTTGGTCACTCAACAGTGACCAGCTCTTGATGCAGCTTTATTTTAAAGAAAATGTCAGTTTTACCAAGACAGACGAACAGCCTCTAACATGTCTTTTCTTAGTTCATCCCTCCTCCAAGTTTTCTTTCTGTCCTTAAAAAAATATGTAATTCTTCCATCCTGACAGACCTCATGGAGTCACACAAACACCCGTTTGCTCCATGCCACACCAGCCCAGGTTGTGTTTCTTATCTCATTCTTTTTGAAAGAAAGAAAAAGAGAAGAGAAGAGAAGAGAAGAGAAGAGAAGAGAAGAGAGAAAAGAGACAAAGAAATAAAATTACCTGTGTGTAGCATGCTTTTGTACCTCCCAGAGTCCTTGTGAGACTAAGTTTGTATCCCATGCCATGAAGCATCCAGGGGCACCATGGAGGTGTCTCCAGGATTTCTTTGGATAGTATGAATGTGACACCTCCATCTGCCTGAGTCCTTTCTCTGTCTTCCCCCTGCAAACTAGCCTGGTGGAAATTCTCCAATCTGGTCCAGCTACTGACTTTTCAATGGCCTCATCTCTGGCTAAATAATGACTTTGAGCTTCCCAATGAGTGTTGTCTACCTGGAGAAGTGACCTATTTGGTCTGAACCAGCTTCTGTTGAAGGGAAGCATTAGAAGGTCAATGCAGTTAGCAGTCTGACAAAGATGCTTACAAAGATGAATTTGGGATCAGTATTACCTCTAGTAACTATTGCTTACTCACATTTTGTTTAATTACATATAGATCTCTGTTTCTCCCAGGAATTGCCTGGTGACTGCTTGCCTTTTTGTGTTGCTTTCAAGAGTCCATAGGAGGCAGCCTGACCACCAATTAAGTATGAAGGTCTAGCTTGCTGCTGTCTACCCCACAGTGGGGGAAGGCCCTGTTGGTGTGCAAAGTCCTCCTTAGCAGGGTTATCTGCATGGTTTTTTCTTTGATACAAAACTGGGGATAAAGCAGCCTGACTTTCAGGAAGAGGGCAGCCACATGTGCTCTTTTAATGTTAAACATTACTTACAGAGGTGTGCCTCAGAGGCTTGCCTGTTGTCCTCTGCAAATAGAAAAGAAAGCTAAGCTCCTAAAGATCTTAGGTTTTGGCACACGGGCATTCCGTTAATTTTGCCCACCAACCCAACTTGTGTCTGATGAAAGTTAGGTCTGTTGGATTAGCATCCAAAACCTGGGAACAATTCAGAGCCTTACCTGTTTACAAGTCTATTCCAGCCTCTTTATTCACAGCAAAACGTAGAGTAGCCAGATTTTTTTAAGCAGATCTCCATTGGATTTCGAACCAATAAAAGAAGTACCAGAAATAATCTTACATTAGCAAGCCCCAGCGGTCAATATGCTAATTTTGCATTTTTTTTTCAGTAAGCAAGACCATGACTTTTCTAAAAATGCCATCCACTGAAAATAGCATTTTTATTTCTGCAGTGGGATACATTTATGCTGGAACCTCCTCATATGAAACAGGCTGGATAAAAACTTCTCTGCACCAGCAGTTTAATGATCATAAACAAAAAATGAACCTGAATCTCTTTGTCCTGACACAGCCTATTTGCATTATTTTAAGACTTGTCACAGCATCATCTATACAATCGTGATTTTCTTGCAAGACTTGAAGAAATCCAATAACTGAGCATTAGGGAAATGAAGTGTTTTAGAGTAACACACACATGAGATTCTGAGGGCAGGAGGATATTGCACTTGTTACAAGCCTGTCACTTGTACACTTGCCACCAAGGGGTATGGTCACGTCCTTCAAACGTACAGTGCCATGTCAGTTGTCAGCTCTACCATGCATATGCAATTGCATTCTATGCCTGCTGAAACTACACTGCCAAAGACAACAATTAATTTTCCATCGGATCAGCATGGCAACCCTTTCCAGCAGCATCCCATACTTAGGTTGGATTAAATGTACTGTGAACACAGGTTCCAAATGGGCTGGAAAATAAATCGCCTATGCAAGTTTGTTTTTTTCTGCTCTGTTTGCTGGAAGACCTATTTTAAAGCTGTGTATGTTGTGGACAGAGTCGTTTTTTTTCTCTTCCAAGAGAGGGCACTATGAGCTTTCCTTCTGCTGCTCTCAGAAGGAAGGGTAACTGTAGTTTGTTGGCTGGTCCTCAAGTGCCAAGCACGAGGTACAGGCACCAGAAACTATGCAGACTTCCCAAACTTGATTTCCTTTTGGAAATCTCAAATAGCTGCACGTGCTTTCTACGCTTGCCCCACAGCAGGTCCGGCCGCACGGCAGAGAGCTGTGCCTGGAGGCCCTCACCACTGTGCTGTGCCAGAGCTGCTGCCTGGTTATATTTATGCCTAACCCGTCTTGGTTTGGCCTAGCGTGGTTTAGTCTCCTTAGGCAGTGGTGGAGACCATGCACTGCATTTCTTATCCATAAGCATCTAACTCACGTGTGGGTCTTCTGCTTTTGATGATTTATCAGGCTCCAAGACATAGGTGAAAACCTCCCTGCAAGTGTTCAAGACTGGTTCAGGTTTGAGCAAACCTGATCTAGGAGAATGTGTCCCTGCCCATGATAGGGGAGCTGGAACTAGATGATCTTTAAGGTCCCTTCCATCACAAACCATTCCCTGATTCTACACAACCAGCTGTGACTCTTACTAGCTGTACTCTGACTTGTTAAATGACTGCCAGTACAAATATTGCTAAATAAATGCCGTCTATGAGGCAAGAGTAACCATTTCTTGTATCATCACCCCTCCCACCTGAGAGTGACATTGTCCAGTAAAGTCTGGTGCGATACATAAGTCTGTGCCACCCTCCCCCCACCCTGAGGAGAGGAGAGGAGAGTGCAAACTCTCCCATATGATACTGGATAAAGACAACAAACACTGTGCTGTTTCTGAGCTAGTTCAGTTTCACACGGCTGTAACTCACTGAAGGCAGCAGTCTCTGGGGTTAACACATGCATTAAATAACATTCCTTCTGCTTTCTTCAGAAAGAAAACAGGTTTTAAAGTCTAAGGCTTTCTGCAACAAGAGCTCTGGTGTTGAACTTCACACAGATGGTGCTTATTAGAGAGATTTTGATTCCCAACAACCTAAAGCACGACCTGATCTGTAATTCCAGCTCTTCCCTCAGTTAAAGAGCAACAATCATCCACACTGTGGGACTAGGGGCTTAGTCTCCCAGGGTGTACTTACAGGTGGATTCCAAGCAGGACACCACATCTTGTGGCAGGGATGTGAGTGAGAAGCAAAAACAGCAACCCAAATGAGCACCCTGAGCAGGGCATGTCCCTTGGTGCCTGCTGTGCCAGTGGCATCCCTCCTGGGGTTCTGCTATGGATCTGATTCAGGTGAGTGCTGACACAGGAGTTCAGCCTGTCTCTGCTAACAAACATAATGCAACTTTGAGGAGGCCAAGTCACCTCCTCTGCAGTTCTGAGCAACTGTCATTGGTAATTGCTTTTTCTTGCCAGCCTCTACTCCAGTACAAATACTCCTTTGCAAAATGGTGCTGCAGTAGTGTTGCCTCAGTTGGCAGCCTTAGGACAGAAATGAGCAAGGCCATCTGTGATGAATTACTGCTGAAACATGACTGCCCCAAAGAGCAGTGCTGAAGCTCTTCCATGGTCAGTGCTGTAGTAGGCACATAGGTCTGTCCAAGGTGCTGTGGTAGGTGGTCCAGCTACACCTGTGGCCCTTTTACTGGTCACCTTGGATATTTGTTACACTCTATGTAATTATCACGAGTTCAGATTAGTTCCCTAGAGGCTGGTTTCATTGCTTTCCTGGGTCAAGCTCAGGAGAGCCAGAGGGCGAAGCTTGCTTAGTACTGCTGCTGCTAATGACAGAGCAGGTGGAGGAGACTTGTACTCTTATCTTTAAATGCAAATTTTCTTTATCTTATCTTAGCCTACTATATTCTGTGCAGGCAGAGAGGGGGTTTAAATTACAGCTGCATTTCTTTGCTTGTCTTCTCCTCTTGGCACCCTTTGTCACTTTTACGGTTATTTGGAGCTAGCCGCACTTAGCTCAGGATTCCTGAATGCTCGTCCTCAAATACCCCAACTTTTCTACACCTACACCATTCTTCATTTTAAGTTCCTCTCTTTGGTGCTTTAACAGTGGGATTTAGCCCCATCCTGTCTGATAATGACTTTTGAATCTGTAAGCTATTTTCTGATGTTCACAGAAGAGGTCTATGGCCCTACAACATGTATTTCAGTTTCCTTCTCCATATTAATAATAATTACTATTCTTCGTAATATCAATCCTAATGTTCACAGGAGCTTCCCAAGCCAGCTGATCACTGAAGTGGGGGGGAAAAAAGTGTGCCAAAAGATTTATTTAATTACTTTTATTAAAATAAAAATATCATGCATTAATACACATTAGACACTTCTGAGAACCATTAATATGAAGATTAAGACTATGTAATTTCTGCATAAAATAGGTTGAGCTGGTAAAACATGCAGCCTACGTATTGGAAGGGACTGGATGGAAAGATGAAAATGAGAAAGGTGCTGTAGTGGCTTTTTTTTTTTTTTTTCTATGTACAAAGCTCATCTATAGAGACAAAAAATGATTTAATTTACTAATCATGATACTGGGGACTTATCCACGCTGAATGTGTACTGACAGTCCCACCTCCTCTTTTCTTTACTGTCTTGTCCACCCAGTGTATTTTGCTCTGTTATGTTGAGGACCCTGTAATTCCTTTAATGTTTGCCTGCTACATATTCTACCAGTTGGATAATTGAACACAAATACTGAGGGGACATCAGGGATTCATTTGACTGGTTTTGTGAACAGAATTTTGCTTCTTGACTAGAGTAGTGCAACAATTTAAGTCGTGTGACTTTGGCTGAAGTTGTATTTTGCTTTTCCTTATGAGGGCGTCCTGTGTTGCTGTTTCACAGCTCATAGCTATGCAATTCAGAAATGCCCTCGTATGCCACATGTTGCATGCATGAGCTTTTAAGGGATTACTACTGAGTCTGCTTCTACTATTATCATAAAAGCAAAGTGATAACCTGCCATGCATTTTGAACTAACAGCTTCTATTAGCTCCCCGATAAGCAGCACCTCAGCTTTCATATTGCACTTCCAATGGGCACAAGTGTTAGTTGCATTATTGCTCACATTATTGAACTCCAGCACTGTGCATGCAGCGAGCCAGAGAGTCTTGGAGAGAGGAAAGGGTCCTATTGTTAGCTTCACTAAACTCTGGATAATTCCCCAAGGTGACAACTTTTACCAGAAAAAAAACCAACACATAAATCTAAGTCCATCAATAAAGAACCCTTAATGTGAGTTCTTCTCTGGCTACAAGCCCTACAAGCTAGCCACTGATTTTTCTCCCCCCCAATACAATAGTATATTACAATAAAAGTTCTCCAAAAATTAAAAACAATTAAAAAGAATAATGTACACCTCATTTTTATCGCTCAATATACAAACAGTTTTGATCAACAGTATAAACCATTAAACCATATAAAAGTCAAGAGTTTCTTATTGTACAAATAGTGCTTTCAGAGTTGAGTAACTTTACAATGCTGTGAGGGTACCGTCTGTATCTACGAACATATTGCTTGACAGTTTATTAAAACCAAGACATTATACCTTGTACTCGGTTGATTGCATCAATATAAAGCAGCCTATACCAGGCAATGGATCCATAGGATCTCTGATTATTGAGAGGGATTTTCAAAAATCACTCAACATTAGCCTTGTTTTTTACTCAGTGTAATCAAGTGAAACATCCCATTCATTTCAAGGGGAATATTAGGAATGTAGGATTAAAAAAGCAACGTAGGTACATGAGCTAAGCCTCCTGCCATTGTAGACAACTACTTTACTTATTCCCTTTCATAAAATATGGGGATAACATCAATGATGGCTGCAAATGCATACTTCTCCAGCTAGATTATGACAGGAAAGGGGAAGGGACTGGATAAATTCCATCACAACTGGAAACAAGGTACTGTATCAACTACATAGGAACAACACCTTCAAGCAGTCATTAGTGGTGGCTTTGATTTCTTGTTTTCACCTTCTTAATCAGAAAAATATGTTACTTCAAAGTGGGAGGTACAGAGAGACCACAAGACCCACACTGTCGTGCATCCAGACATTCCCATCTGCACTATGTAAGATGATGAGAGCAAAGCTGATGAAACATCAGCCCTGAATCTTGGCCAAAGGCATTTTGCCTGCTGACTTCAGTGGTGCTGCATGTGGACTTTCCTCTGCTAGCTAGGTCTCCAGTTACCAGTTTTTCTTTAGGAAACCCTTTTTATTTTTTTGGATGCTACTGAGGGTTTGCTTGACTGCTAACTGTGGTACAGCCTATTACTGCTGCAGTCTTCTCTCCCCGTGGAAGAAAAAGGGGTTGCATGCAGTGCCTCTGACCAACCCACAATTCTCAGCCCAGGTGACCATGGTAATACAGGTGATCTGCCAAAACACATGATGTTGAACAGGAGGCAGGATGTGTGGCAGAAAGTAAAGCCTATCATGGAAGTGCTGTGATGTCAACTCCCCTATATAATTAAAGTAATACACAATCAAAAGTGTTACCGGCTTCAAGTGTCACTGCCTGCATACACACTTCCTCCCTACAGACTTGTCACATAAAACGCAGTTATCTCATCACATCTCATCTTCCTATCATTGTATCTTTTCCTGATACTGAACCGAACCATCATGTATTTGTTTCTCTTCTTGACTGTGTCCCTGTTCAGCTATTGCCTTGAGTAGAAAATCAATCAAAACAGATTGTAGGTCTGGCCCTGAAGTGACAGCTGGTTTTGACATTTGTTTTGGTTTTGACATTCTACAGGCAGCCCCCCCTCCTGTCAAGCTGCCTTGGCTCAGTGGAGGTCTGGCCTAGCCGCATTGAAGAGTGGAGATCTGTAGTTTTCCCCTGTAATGACAGGCTGTAGAAGTGGTGATCAATACCCTATTCCTTTAAATCAAGAAAACAAGACATTACATCTTTGGTCCTAAAGCAGCCAGTTTGACAAGACACTTGAAGGTGTCACGTTTTTGTTTTGTATATTTTTTTTCCGTTTTTTTTTTTTTTTTAATATTATTTTGAAAAGGCTCCTTAAAAGTTGTATGTTGGAACAAAGAGGTAACACTTACAAAAAGAAAGCTAGAAAAGGGGATCCCAATATAAAAATTTGAACCAGTGGTGATAAAACATTACAAAGCATTCTGGCTTACTGTTACACACAGTTTGACATTTCATCAGTATATGGTTTCCATCAGAAGGAGGACACAGATACATTGTCATACTTGTCCTGAGTCAGATGTTTTTTCACAGAGATACGTGGGGGGAAACAAAAGGCAGAGTACCGTAACTGCTGACTTGGAGAGGCAGTGGTTGCACCAACAGAAGATGTTGAACTCTGAACCTGAAAAATGAGTGCTTGTCTGGAAATGCAAAGTTTCTCCTTGGCACTCTGGAGCACTCCCAGACAGACCGAGGACACCTAAGGCACCTTGTAATGGGACCTCTTTAAGCCGTTTGGGGTCCTGTGACATCATTGTAGACTTAAAGAAGAGGAGTGAATCACCCCATAGTATAAATGCCACGTACATTTGTTTTTGCGCAAGCAATCTATGCAGGAGAGCGTTGCTTCAAGCTGGTAGCTTCGACAGAGGCCACGTGTCTATTCCCACCTATACCTGAAGGAACAGTCAATGGCTGCAGTGATGCCCCTGGGCAAATCTGGCAGTTGTCTGTGGTAGGGATTGGCTGGCTGCAGCCCTTCTCCAGCACTGCCCCTACACTCCACTACTCTCCTTCCTTTTGAGTAAAACATGGGACTGTATTTTGCAATGCTGGGGCTTCACGTGGCCATATGATGGTGATGCTGGAGGGACAGGGCATAGAATCATAGATTATTAGGGGTTGGAAAGGATCTCTAGAGATCATTGAGTCCAACCCCCTGCCAGAGCAGGATCACCTAGGGCATGTCACACAGGAACAGATCCAGACGGGTTTTGAAAGTTTCTGGAGAAGGTGACTCCACAACCTCTCTGGGCAGCCTGTTCCAGTGCTCTGTCACCCTCACAGTAAAGAAAGCCCTCCTCATGCTCAATTTTATACCCCCTGTTCCTTGTCCTGTTGCTGGACACTACAGAAAAGAGATTGTCCCTTTCCATTGCTGAGGTGTTCCAGAAACCATCTAGTTCCAACTCCCTCTCTAGAGAATTCACTGCACTGTTGCAGGCCAGATGGAAATAAAAGCAAGCCCATGGCCTCTTGAATGAATTTACCCAACAAGACCAATTGCAACAAGAAGGAAATTTCCTGAAGCAACTCCCTCTGCAGCAGAAGAAAACAACCCGAGGCCCACATGAAGTCCTGGCACTGTACACAGATCACTGGGAAACATCAAAGTAAGATGAAGACTCTTGACTTACATTTTCATATACTTAGCAGTTATTAAAGTCTTAAATTATTATTGCAAAAGCAGTTCCACATTAACCACCGCTTTGTGATTAAGAGAGGGATGCTAAGCCCTAACCTGTGACTGGTTTTATTTTGCCTGCCATGAGAAATACAGTAACAAGGGAAATTTTATTTTCTCAAAGGGTAAGACTGTTAGCTTTTAAAAGTGGCCATGGACTGCTACACCTCCCTATGTAGTTGCATTTTTAAAATCAGTATTTTCTACCTACACCTCCCAAAAGACAGTGGCAGAACTTTCAAGTTATTTTTGAACACTGGTTTATGCTGCTGAACCATGTTCACCTTCACAAGCAGCTGTGATCTGTGGTGGGCTTCCTACTGTTAAATGGACAGTGAACTGCAGTGGGAAACCCAGACCATTTCATGCTTATTGATTATTTCTTTTTTTTATCTCAGTGGAAATCATTTGGTACATTGCTGACGTCTGTTACCCTACAAGCACCACTCTGTGTAGCACCCCTGCCTCCATCGACAGCCATGCAGCTCAGCTGCGTGGTCCCTCCCATCTGCTCCCAGTGCCACTCTATTAACCCTGCAGGTACTGCCCACGGACTACAGCACACTGCCCAGATTTTATTTTCCACTGGTTTTTGAATCATTATTCAGATGACAATTTATAAATCATGGCTTGCAGGATGCCTGTTTACCAGAGCTACTTTCCAATATAGCTGATCCCACCAACCTGGAATCTATACATTTGTAGCAAGAGTTTGGGGTCATACCTCTTTCCTACTTTCTCATCAAAACCAATACCTTCAAAAAGCGATGCTTTTTCAAACTTCCATTACTAAATTTTCAGGTGAATCTCCTTGTCTCTAGCAATGAGTTGCTACTGAATTCCTCCTAAATTGTTTTAAGAGGGCAAGCATATTAACCTCAATTAAAATAATTTTCATGTACATAATGTTGGTGATACATATTAGTACTTAGTGTTCATTCTTGTTTTAGCTAGCAAGTCAAAACAAAATACCAATAAATTCCTTTGTGTGACAGTGTCGGAAAGATTCTGCAGGAGGACCTGCATTATGTGACTTTCTAGCGTTCTGCTTGGAGACATAACAGATTTAGCAAATTGAAAATTATCTGTGATTTCTGCTAAGATCATTTTTTGGTTTATGTACTTTCCTCCCGGGGCAGTGGGTGGAGAACAGCAGCACTGCCTGTGAGCACATGTTGCACGCTTGTGAGAGCAACATAAGAAATCTGCTCTCAGGAATGCAAGGGGAAATCTGCCACTAATTGGACGTGGGAACTGGATTTTGGTTAGTGTTTTAAGTACAAGCCAGTCATAACTGAAGGAAAGCATTTCATCCTCCCTAACACTGTGCCTGAGACTTGCTCACAGTGACACGCGTGTACCAAACAGGACAATTTTGGGGATTTTGACCCACTATACTGCTCTGACCTAGACTGCAGCGTGGCCTATGAAGTCCTGCACACGCACAAGCTGCTAATGCATTTTACAATGTGTTATTTATAAAGAGGCTTATTTCACACAACCATCTTTCTTTCCTCAATAAATCTGTAAAAACAATGTTCTGGGGATCTGCTGCTTGATCCTGGGCTCCAGATGCAATTCCTAAGCTGAAACACATATGGATATATTCAAAACACAGTGGTGGCATAAATTTGACTATTTCTTGCTACTTGATATCGACTACATATCCTCTGCAACTCAGCTGCTTATGGTACCCCCAGGCACGTCACCAGTGTTCAACTAGTTAAGGGCCTTGTACCAAAATCACCAACTGTGCATCTGCTTTCTGATCTAGTGGTTTGATTAAAATAGCACTGCCAAGCTGTTGGTGGGATGCATCTAAATTGCTCACTAAATTCACACTTTAGGCACTTCACCCCTCCTACATCCATAAAGAGTGTTAATGATGGAAGAATCTGAAGTTCTGTATCATGGGCCCCTGGAAAGAGTATCTGCTTTTGCTGCTGTGATTGATTTATAATGTCAGGCTAAAATCTTAGCCCTGCCTCGCTTGCCAATTCCACACTGATAACAGAAGATGATGCTGGGTATTTTAAAGAAGTAGTATTCAGCCCTGTGTTTCAGAAGAGGGAGATAATATTTTCCAACAATTTTCCATCATTCCAGAACGTTCTTCTTTTCCTTGATTCATTCTCACTGCCCCTCCTGCATTTCCAGGATATGTAACCCAAGAAGGACAAGCAACCAGCCCCAGCCTCTGCCCCAGCACGGTACAGCAACTGGCAGTATTCTGCCTTGAAGTGAGTAAAGTGTTAATACCGATACACCCCTTTTCTTTGCCAAATGTAAAAGGGAAAATGATTTCTGCTCTGAGCCCCTTTAAGGGAAATAAAACTGCTTGGCTAGAGCTACCTGTGTTTCTTGCCCTAGTCAAGTTTAATTTAGCATAGTTCTTCCAGTCGGTCTCACGAATGCTCCAATTTGCCAGCATTTGCATTTCCTTGACATTTAATTAAGTCTGTTAAACATTATTTGACACTTCATTTTTCAGTTACGGCAACATCTTTAACAGTTTTGTTGAAGAAGAAAGGCATTTTGACAACTCAACAGCTGCATAAGGGATCAGAAAAAAAAAGTCTTGCATTTGACCATCAGAAAACAGATCAGCGAGCACTTTAAACCCATGAACTTTGAGATGAGTTTATCCTGTCATTTTTTAGCAGTAGTGGTCAGTAGGTGAGTCGTCGTGCCATTCTGCTCCTTGGGTTAGTGTCCCCTGGAGCAATCCGCTTCATACTGCCCTGGGCACCATCTCCCATACGTCCCCCAGATGTACTTCTCCTCCTCATACCAAGAGGCAAGTACATGGAGCCAAATTGTAAAAATCTGCTGGTTTGGAATAACTGTTTCTGTTCCAGGACTTTTGGAAAACTATTTAGTAACTTCTTTGTTTTGTTTTTTTTTCTGCTGGTGATCTGAGCACCACATAGCAAACTAGCAAAACAAGCATTTGATCTTGTAAAAGATCCAAAAATTCTGCTAAAAACATTTATAAAAATACAGACTGTAGAAAGGAATTTGACTGTAAAATGTGTACAGCTCTCAAGTTCGTCCCAGAGTGGCTTCTTACCATGCTACCATTTGAAAATGAAAGGAATGCATCCATATTTCTTCTGTCCAGGAAGATCCTGCTCCATCCCAACATGCATCTGAATGCAGGCTGTGGGCCTCAGTTATTAAATGGAAATGGGCAAGAAAAGACCCAAACTACCATCAGATAGGCTTTGCAGTTTCAGCCTCCATGCTGAAAAGGAAAAGTGTGGCACAATGCATCAGTAATGAATGCATTGTGGTTGCTGTTTGCACTGAGCAAGAGTCTGTTCTTGCAGCAGCCAGGTAGTTCACTGAGTCTGGCTTGCCTTGCCGCAAGAAGAAATTCTCTATGGTCATGCTGAGGCTTCAATGTATTCACTTTTTGGCGCTGCTACCCTCAAGTACTCTGGGTTTTCTGCTGCAGGAACTTTCAGGAGACCATTAGGTTTGTTTTCCTTCGGCAAGAAGTCCTGCTGGTAGTCAGGATTGTCCAGATTTATTTGGTGACTGCCTGCCTGGATCCAGTAAGGAGAGCTCTCAAAGACTGTCTTGGTCAGTGGTGACTGGTTGGTGTTGAGATATTCGGGGTTGTCCACAGCTGTGCTGTGTGAATTCTGATAGCTGGAGTCCGTGGGGACCTTTGAATTTGCTGTGAGAGAGAAGTTGTTGTAGATTGGATTCTGGACTGCTGAGGCAGATGTTTTCTTGGGCACCAACTGATTTACGTACTCTGGAATAAAAAGAATATAAAAATGAAGATGTATAACTAATGCAGTCATTTGCATCACTTGAGGTGTAGTTTCAACCCAGCTGCCACTTGCTCTTCATGCATAACATTTCACAGAATCACAGACTATTCATGGTTGGAAAGGACCTCCTAGATCACCAAATCCAACCACACCCATAAGAAAAAAACACCTAAATACCTTGATCAAACATGACTTCAAAACCACAAAATAACACTCTACATGCCTGCCACCAGAGCATGTCCTGAAGCACCAGGTCTACCCATTTCTTCAAAGGGATGGTAACTGAACCACCTCCCTGGGAAGGCTGTTCCAGTGCCTCACCACTCTTTCTGTAAAGAATTTCTTCCCAATATCCAATCCAAACCTCCCCTGCCACAACTTCAGACCATTTCCTCTGGTTCTGGCAGTAGGTACTAAGGAGAAGAGGCCAACACCCACCTCTCTACAACCTCCTTTCAGGTAGTTGTAGAGGGCAGTGAGGTCCCCCCTCAGCCTCCTCTTCTCCATACTAAACATACCCAGCTCCCTCGGCCTCTCCTCATACGACTTGTTCTCTAAACCCCTCAGGAGCTTGGTAGGTCTCCTCTGGACATGTTCCAGCATCTCAATGTCTTTCCTATAATGAGGGGCCCAGAACTGAACACAGTATTTGAGATGAGGCCTCACAAATGCCTCACTGAACTTGCTGAAGCAGAAGAGAGCCAAAGGCAGAGACTGCTATGGCACCAAAATTGCTGCCCTGAAGTTCACCTTCATGAATTTGGTTTGCAAAAAGGCAGAAGGATGGCTTGGACCATGAGACAGTGAGATAGCTACTGCTGATTTTAGTGACGTGTGGGTGGCTGTGTCCCAGATACTGTTCTGAAGTTGCAGTCTGGGAGCTTATCTGCCAGAAGCTGTTTCCCTAGAAAAATATTTAGTGATGAGGAAAAATGCCTAGAAATTACAGGACTGGAAGTAACAGACTTCATGTTTCCCTTCCATGCCATCACTTTGCACCCTTTTTATCTGTGGCATATTCTTGGAAAGGTTAGTTGGGATTTTTTAAGGGCACAAAGTATCATGACTGAATAACCCAGCACCAGCTCCCTGGATGCTCACTGGCTCACTTTCCGACAGCCTATGCTTTAAGTCCACGTGAAACCATGAGCTGCCTTCTGTGTATCAACATCTGAAAGCACTGCAACTGCCAGAAAGCTGTTTATATTGCTGAAATGGTTTAAGGGGTGAAACTCAGTTTTTAGAGGCTATTTTCCCAAGTAGAATGCTTTAAACACATAACCATGCATGCAAACACCCTGGCCAGATGGCACACATGGTAAATATGAGCAACCTGGATGGTGAAGGAACCTAAATGAGAAATGGCCAGAAGCAGATAGATAAAGTCTTAAGTGCACACTTTTCCACTCGTGTTTAGCAAGCAAAAATAGGTAGGAAGCATTTGAATTGTTTCCTTTCTACAGAAAGGAAGGGAAAGAATTATATTCACAACCAAAGACTTGAGAACAAGTGGCAGTGGGATGGAAACATAGGAGATGTAGTCACCTGGGGCTGGCAGGAAGCCATCGTCTATGCTGTCCTCCAAGAAAGTGCCTGTTGGGTCTGAGCTATACCTCTGGACAAAGCTGTCTTCCCTCACGGGGTGCCCCTGCTAGGTTGGAAGCAGAGAAAATCAGTATTTAAGGGACTGTTTTGTAGAACTTGATGCACATAGGAGAAGTTGCTCCTTTTTTAAAGGTCATTCCACTTACCCCGTTCCTGTCAATGCAGGTTGTAGCAGAGTTGTTGCTAGTAGCACTCTTAAAGAGAGAGGAAGAAAATACAGACATCATGAGAAGAAATTCACTCTTAAAATTGCTTGCTATGTTTCCACAGAGAAAAGTTTCATACCAATGAACTCAAGAGAGGAGTGCGGGATGTTGAAGGGCTGTTGAAAAAGCCCTGGTGTGGCACGAGATACTCATCTGCATCCACTATATCTTCCATGTCCTCCTCCTCCATCAGTGTGCGATAAAACTTGGAGTCTGTCGGGCTGGGCAGGTGCATCCTATCGTCTCCCTGTGAGACAAGTGGGCGTGAGAGAGGACTTGAACACTCCCTTCGAGCCCTCATTAGCCCCCTCTCTGAGAGACAAAGCAATTAAGCAAGAGGCCCAAGATTCAAAATCTTGATCTGTGTGTTTAAGCAAATTTAACAGAGTTTAGTGGAATTTGGGTCTGCAATCTCTGTGCATGCTGCTGTAAAATAGCTGACTTTGTAAGAGGATCAGACTCTCTTCTCAAGAATGCAGTAAGGACTGTTACTGGTCCTAGACTGGGAAAAGTACTAAGAAAATAGTGACTGGTCTTGCAATTCTGTTTGTGGTTCTAGCTAAATATGTTGAGACCTGGAAAGCAATGATACAGCTAGCCTTAAATTATCCATGTTATGTGTTTTCATATACATTACTATGCATTTTGGGCCTCATATTAAATGCCCATCAGACATCTTCCTACCACGGGGTTTAGTACCTGTATAACGAGATAGCGTGGAGGGTCACGGGCCATTTTTGAGAACTCCGCTATCAGCTCACGAAACTTGGGACGGCTGTCTGCATCGATCATCCAGCCTGGGGGGACGACAGGGAAAGCAACGCACAAATAAAATTGTTTGAGTGGCCAAACACAGAGCTTTAAAAAAATCAAAGAAATGTAACAGTGGAAAGAACAGGATCATACATGCTGTTAGGGACTTCACTGTAAGGGAGCACCGTAACAAGTTAGTTCACCAGCCACTGCTGTGACTTTCAGCATTTAAATATCACATCTTAGCACTTTTGCAAAGAATAAAGGACATAATAAAACCCCCTGTGGGAGAAACTCCGGCTGAGCCTGTCTTCTCTCACGCTGGGCTATCTCCACATGAACAGACAGGTCCCACCTAAGTGGTAACACATCAGTCCTAAGGACAGCAAATGCGTGGCCAGACTGAAGGGGTCCAAATTAGCCTGATGTGAAAAAGCTCTTGAAGGAGGGTAAGCAAGCTAACTTCAGCGGGTGCCTGTGGATGTACAGTGATTGGACCATCTAGTCACTGCACTGCTTCATGAAGTCCTGGGAAACCTAAAGCAGAAGGCACCTTTTGTACCAGATGTCTTCTAAAATACAAAACCTTCTTGTTGGAGACATTTTGAAAGATTAACTGTATCTAAGCTGTGTTAATTAGTAAACAGACTTGAACGACAAAAATGAGTCCTACAGTTCAGTGTGGATCAATGCTAGGAGAGATTTTGAATATAGATACTGGTGGTTTAACATATGATACTACTTAAGAAACCCACATGTTCTAATACCAACTAACAGATGAGCTGATGTAGAGACTCTTGAGTTTAAAATTAAAAATAATAAAGGTCACGCTTAGTGTATCTGGAGGCACTTGTAAAAAGCAGCCTATACATAGTAATGGAGAAATGAAGTGCTAATATGCCATCTAAAAATCTGCATTAGAGAACATCTCATCATTGCCAGTGACTTTTTACCACACTAGAAATATGATCCCTGCTAATTCAAGAAGAAATCCTCTTTATTTTTAGACAGAGTGGAGTTTGCTGCTGTTACAAAAGTAGCATCTACTATTCCTGAATTTATCTCTGGAGTTGCAGATGTTTAAATACTGCTTCTTAAATAAAATTAAAATAAAATATTGTGCAATAACTTTGAACGTTCTGCTTATAAAAGAGATGACTTAGAATCCTGAATTCCTTTACACAAAATGGCACAGCTTCAACAGAGTCTGCACTGCAGCCCGCAAATGTGGAGTGATCCATGAGTCCCATGGCAGAAGGAAGGCTTAAATCCCAGATACTCAAACTTTTCCATTTAAGCTCAGTGTAATAGGGACAGTTCACTGGTTGTTCTTTAAAAGCAACAGATACCTGATTAGGTGCCTGGAAAAATGTATTCTTTCTACATCTGGACTGGCCCTAAGGAAAGGCGATGGGCTGAGGTGTCAGTCGGGTTCAGCATCCCTGAGGATGAGTCTCTAGAACACTGCTTTTGGGTCTGGGTGCCTCCCAGTCTAGGTACACACACCTGGATCCTGTTTCTGCTTGCTATGGTGTGAATGGGATCAGGCTCACCCTGTGTTGGGTCCCAAGAAAGCAATAGGTGGGCACTGCAGGATTCCTCCTAAGTGCCACACTGTGGGGTTATCATGATAATGTAGCTCCTATTTCAGGAGCAGATACATTTTGCTCCAATGAGAAGGTCTTAAATGCCACCTAGTGGGCTGCTTATCAGCAACCTTACAGTAGCAAGCAAGGAGGTGGCAGTCATCCCCTAGATGTGCTAGAAGCCAGGTAATAATCTGACATTTTAACACTTGATATAGGTGGAAAAGGGGGCTGGGGTTCAGAAGCCCTTTGATATGCCCTAAAAATGGCAAAAAAAGTGCTTCAGAGACCCTCAGTTCTTGTGCTGCTTTACTGCTACAGCTGTGTGCTGAAAAGAGGCCATCCAAGAATGAGGGAGAAATGGGATGAGCACATGCATCTGCCACGATGGTACCATTAACTAAACAGCCAACAAAAACAGTAGTTGGCTGAACTGGTGACTAATGAAACCATATCCCATGCTGCCAGTGAAAACTCCAAGTTTTCTCCAAATACAGGAATATTTTGGAGACACTGATCTTCCACATAACCCTATTTCTGTGCCATCACAAAGAACACAGTATATACAAATGCAACATAATGGAGGCAACAAACGTGCTACTCTTTCAGCTTAGGTGAGCACTCACAACCCCAAACGTGAACTCACATTTGACCATGATCATGTACACGTCGATGGTACAGATTGGGGGCTGGGGCAAACGCTCGCCTTTCTCCAAGACAGAGGAGATCTCACTGGCAGGAATACCATCATATGGCTTGGACCCAAATGTCATCAGCTCCCAGACTGTCACACCTGCAGGGTAGGAAGAGAAGACTGTCAGAGAGGCTTTGCCAGGAGCCAGGGTGCTTGGCCAGGGTGCAGAGAATGGAGTGGGCTTTCCCAGAGGCACTGCATTGTCAGAGCCCCACCCAGGAAAAGCATTTTCTGCCATGATTTTGTAGAGAGACAAATTAATAAACCAGGTTGGAATAATCATAGAATCCCAGGTTGGAACCCCCAAAAGGGATCTCAAGGATCATCTAGTCCAACCCTTTAAGGTAAACTACTTACAAATATGGTTTAAATGAGATGGTCCATGTGACTCCTTGTAAAAAGGGAGTCTCCATCTTCTTGGTAGCCACCTTTTATGTACTGCTACATGGTTATAAGGTCTCCCCTAAACCTTCTCAAGGCTGAACAAATCCATTTTTCTCAGCCTTTCTTCATATGACAGGACTTCCAGTCCCACTTTCCTTTTGGGATTTTTTGGGGGTATTTTAAATTTTTTTTTTTTTTTAAATCTCGGTTAGTATCTCAGTGTTGAACATCCCACAGACTTCTCAGACCCACCTAAAGGAAATGCAGGTTGCTGCTTCTTGACTCCAAACCAGCAAGTGGTTTTAAAAATGGAAGTTTTATTTTTGTTTCAAAACAATCTCTTTGGAGAGGAGCAAGAGCAGTTTTTGAAAGATGTGTAAACCAGCTGCCTTGGTGTCATTTGCTGACGTACCATGTACCCTTGTGATGTAGCTGTTATGATTGTCTTGTAGCTTAGGATACAAAACAAAATTTTGGATGCCAAGATACATAAGTCGATTAAGAGCATCAGAGACTGTACTTTTTCTAAAAGGACACAGGATCTGACCATCTGTATTAAGTATTTTCCAGGAATGTAAGAGATCATGGAGTGGAAATTTTGGAATAAATTGCTTTGAAGTTTCCTTTCTGCTCCTCTATCTTTCAAGCTGGTTTATGAACTATAGCAAATATATAATTAATTCTTTCAGGAGGTTATCACTTCCCTTTTAGCATTGTCCTCACAACAGCACAAATATTTTAGGCCACGGCACAGTTACACTGATTGATGCTGATCGACATCAGTGTGGCTGATGGTTTTAAGTCCTCCCTCTAGTTATGTGGCTTTATTGCCACCTCAGTTATATTTCACATGAAGTTGCTGAAGAAGAGCATTAGCAGGACTTCATCAAATGGAGAAAAGTCTCCTACCTGCAACCCCTTTCAGGGGATGGGTCATCATCTGAAAGCATATTCTGCAAAACATCTTATACCTCACTAGCATACAATTTCAGGGGAATTTTATCGAAGGGATGATTTTGGCCATTTGTTTATATTTAATCTCTCCATCTTCTCATAATAGGAAAAAACCAAGTCTGTGTAGAGTCACTAGCAAATCCTGCAATTTTCCAACCCATTTGCAATAATCATAACTGGCTTTGGACTCACCGTAACTCCAGACGTCACTTTGATGAGTGTAAATCCGGTGTAAAATTGACTCCAAGGCCATCCATTTAATAGGAACCTATGAAAATTCACAAATAAGCCTTAAGAGTCTGAACCAAAATGTATCAGGGATATTTACCACCAGGTGGTGTTTAAATCAGTAGTTTGTTTGAAGAAGGAAAAAATCCAGCCAACAAACACAACTATCCAAGTGGTAAAGCAGGCAACTTTTAAGTTCCTTATTATTATTTTATTATGTTGAACCTGGGAACTTGTGATGTATTAGGCATATTACAAAGATCTCTTACAAATTAGTTTGACAACATTTTTAACAGTCAAATTACTATTTTATTAACCTTCTCCTAACATAGCAGGACACAAATCCAATCTCAGGCTGTATGACAAAGACTGATCTGCACTCATATGGTTTCCGTTTATGGTCTCTGCAGTATTTGCAAGCAGCTTCTCTTTAGTTTCTCAGCAGGACACATTCCCTCCATCAGCACGTAGTACTACACAAAGGCGTGTTGAACCAAGTCTGACAGGTCTTTCTTCTGCTATAAATATACAGCAGTCCCCTTCTCCTTTCTCTTCATAAACTGCACAGTGTTATTGGTATTGGCTACACTGATGAAGTCAGACATGCTTCCTTTTTTTTATTTTGTTTTACATTTTTTTTTTTTTAATAACCTTGCTTTTTCCCAGACATTCTGGGTGGGAATTTCAAAAGCATTCGCTGCTCTGCTACCTCCGCTCCCACTGCAGTCCCACTGGCCTGATGCTGCTTCAGCTGATTTCAGAGGACTCCCACAGACTTCAAAGGCAGCACACTGAGACAGCAGCTGAGAGCTTTGAAAAACCCACTCTTTTTTTTTTTTCCCTCCTGTGTTTGAGGCTCATTTGCAAGCACAAACACCGATGAATGTGCAGCAGCTCATTCTCTGATGTGCTTTACCTTGCCTCCCTCAGCGTGATACTCCTTCTCGTCAGCACCGAGCAGCTTTGCCAGCCCAAAGTCTGTGATTTTCACGTGTTGAGGAGTCTTAACAAGGACGTTCCTGGCAGCAAGGTCACGGTGCACCAAGCGCCGCTCCTCCAAATAGTTCATTCCCTGCAGTAGGACAGACCATGGGTAAGCATCACACACTTGGGGCTTAGGCACGCAAGCAAGTTACCAAACATCAGCTGCTCTGTGGTAACCGTCTGCACACCACCATAAACATGGGGTAACCTATCCCACCTTCAGAAAAAGGCTGGCTTTTTTGATATACATGATGCTTATTGCAGGGTAATGACATGAGCTTGCACAATTACATGGAGAAATAACTATTATCCTCCAGGAACCCTTTTTTTGTGTCGATGCACTGGTGGAGTGATGAAAAAAAAGAGACAGCAGCAGGTTAATACAGCAGAGGATGTGGTTCCTTGGGGATTTAATTCAACAAATACAGAATCAGGATAGAACTTTCAAAGAAGGGGGCAAACGCTTCTTTCAGCTGCACTGGTGCAACCCCAGTGACTTCAGGAGTCAGAACAGAGTTTAGCTATCAACAGTCATATGTATGCAGGACCCTATAGAGTATTTAAACATTAATCATTCAAAGCTGTCGATACTCCATTTTATTGTAGTGTGCTCTGTCTTCTCCCTGCTAAAAATCAGGCATTCCACCACAAAGGTGAAAAAAGGGAGAAAAATAAATAAATAAATTCATTTTATGACTGTGTTCAGAGTTGCATCTATATTTAAGCTCTCTTTGAAAAGTCAAGTTCTTCCAGTTTCACTGCCTCCCGTGATTAGACTATGTTCACCATAGTATACGTGCTTTTTTGTTACAACTGCCCCCTGAGGAAGAATAGGACTAATTGTGCCAGTTTGACTTCTAAAACATAAATCTAGCAGCTGTGTTTCTGGCCACAGAGACCATTGCCCTTTCCCTGAAGACCAGTCGCTTGCTGGAATCAGAAAGTTTGTGATTTCTAAGCTTCCTGTAAGGTCTTTTCTAAAACCCACAATTATTCCCAGTCCATAGGTTTCTGCTGGCGGTAGTTTATGTGTATTGTATTTTTATGAAGAGAGAATTAATTAAAAAGTACTTCTAGCCTACAAAGTTAACACCAAAATAATCATGTTGATGTGATGACAGAGCACTGGAGGGAATAATTCTCTTCCAGCCTCCACTCCCTTCCTAAGCCCACCACTAATGTGGACCACCATCGAATCCTCCACCCCAGTCCCTCAGCAGAACTTCACCCATGCGCTGCTAATGTTGCCAAAACAAACCCCCAAACAAACTGGCGTGGTGCCACTACAAGCGTGCATTTAATTATACAAATAGATCTTCAGTGAGCAGAGCTCTTGGAACAAAAAATGTCAAGCTGCCAATGGAAAACAGACTATCTTTTAAAAAAAGAGCAATCACATAATCTAGCCCCAGCAGGACAAAAAAAAAATCTGATAAACTTGTCTTGCTGCAGAGACTTACTAAGATACAAAGCTGCTGAAATGCAGACTATCAGCTTCACCCTACGCTGTTTAAGATGCTGATGGCTAAAAGACTTGTGCACGTGCACAACCATACACTAAAGACACTGAAGTGCTCGTCTAGAAAATTCATCAGATCATTAATTGTATGCAGGCCTGGGGTCTAAGTCATTTTTCATCATTAAGCATGAGGCCAATGTGTTCAAAGAGAGCAAACACCGTTCACAGTGTTTGTGCACATGGAATGTCTATGCCCTGTCATAACATCTTGTCTGAAAGATGGGACTCCATACCTTAGTGAAAGATAATGTTTGTAAAGATGCAAAGAAAACTTATTTCAAAGCTGTGAAAACAGAAACAAAAATAAGCTTCCCAGGGAACTTGCCTCCTGCTGGTTAGTTACCAGACATAAATATATTTGTCTCAATTTCCCCACCCCCCCACCCCTCAAAAGTACATTTTTGAAGAGTCGGAGAATGTCCAAAAATCTGGCACAGCTTTTATCGGAGTTTTAACACGAGACACATTGGTGGGAAAAAGTTGTACGTATGATTTACAAGCACTTTGAGGAGAACTTCAGTGAGGAGCAGCACAAGGGAGTACGCTGAAGGTCAGGCACCTCTCTCTGGAGAGACTAGAGGTTGCTATGTGCCAGTGTTGAACCGACATGAAAAAAATCAAACAGAAGCTAACAATTGTGAATGGCAACCTTTTGGGCAAGCAATGCCTCAAGGAACAATCTGGAGACGATTTTGCCACCTTAAAAATTAACAAGGGAGAGTAGGAGGAGGGAAATGTGGCCTCCAGCTTATCCTCCGAAGGGGCTGAAACCAGAAGAGAGCAGTAATTGATTTTAAACAAGAGAGCAAAAGAATCAGGAAAAGGCAGTTCACATCCTGGGTGTACACATCAAGTAAAATTCACTTGCTGTGGAGCACACTGTAAAAAAATTACACACATTGAGATGAAAAATGTACTCTGTATACTTTTGGTGGATGTATTTCTGAGGTACTCAGCATGTTTCCTTAAAGCAAACCACAGCCAGGCGAGCCTGGGATGTACACAAGGTCTCGAGGGACCGATAAGGCTGTAAGTGTGCGGTCAGCTCGCAGACCGGCGTTCCCGAAAGAAGCAGCATTAAAGCAGCTGGGCTTTGCGGATACTGCCACCTCATATAACAAATCTCCACCAAACTGCAGCTATTTTTTGTTGTTGTTTTGCTCCATTTTTGCTCCATTCTTACATGCTTGCAAATAGCTACCCAAGTTCCAAACACAGCATATTGCTGCTAAGGGCTGGAGGCTGTACTTCAGTCTCCTTTGCTGCTCTTCTCTTTGGCAAACAGTGCCTGGTGGGATGACAAGTCTTTCATTTGGCATTATGGTCACTGCAATTAGATCACAGGCACCAACTCAGTGCATATAAATTACCGAACAACCCTGGGGTGCCTGAATGTCTTTCAGTCACAGCCAGCCTGTGCACGAATGGAGCTGGTATTTATTAATCAGTAGTTTCGATCCCCAGGCCTGAAATTCTCTGAGGCACACGAGGTGTAATCGAGAACATCACCGTTTGCCTCGTGGCACAGCCCAAAGTAAACGACTGATGGAAGCAGAATTTTGGTATGAGAATTGCCAAATTCTACTCCCTTCCCAGCCACAGCTTTGTTGCATCACATTGTCATTTCATTACCGGTGTTTGGTTTGGACATAAATGTCTTGGCGATAATATCATGCTGTGTAGGAGCATTTTGAAGAATATAGTTAAGGTTTGCTCAGCAGCTTGAAAATGGTAAATTAAGAGAAAGTAACTGTTTACTGTCATGTAATAGGTATCTAGGAACCATGTGATGAAATAGAGAGATTTAGAGAGACAGGTAAATAACTAACTACATTATGTGCTGTCAGAACTACGCATTAGAGTCTAAGTTTTAGCTGATCCGGAGGCATGCTGGTCCACTTACTTTTGCAATCTGCACACACCAGTTGAGAAGGTACTGGGAGCCAATGTTGTCCTTGTGCTCTCGTATGTAGTCAAGGAGGCAGCCATAAGGCATCAGCTGTGTGATAAGCTGAACAGTAGAAGTGAGGCAGATTCCCAGCAAGCGGCACACATGAGGATTGTCAACACTAGCCATCACGTAAGCTTCCTGAGTTGAAAGGAAAAAAGGCAATGTGAAACACTCCCTTTGGCCTCACAGAAATGTTCAAAAGAAGTATAAAATAAGATGGTCATTCAAGAGGTTGCTAAAATGCTACAACACATATAAAATATCTGTATTTTCCACTTGGTGAACCAAGTTTCTTCCACTTGGTGGAAGGTCCAGATTTTGAATGCTGAAGCATCATGAAGATGCTGCAGAAGAGCCAATCTCCCACTACTGGTACACCAAGCAAACATGGGACATAAAATCCTGGAGACAAGACCTATGGGCCTAGAAGGAATTAATACTGAACATCAAATGGAATCTGATGGAATTTCATAATTTTGAGCACCTAAGTGCCAGGGCAACATCTCTTGTGGACATGTGTCATAAGGCTTTTTTTTCCTTCACAAATCTTTTCAGAGAAATGACTGAAAATCAGTACTTTTGAGACCTCTGTCCCTTTGTCAGGGTTAGTACTAACCCAGAAAGTCAAAAGTGGTCTTCTAGGATAGAACTGACTTTAAGAGAAAAGGCTTCTTTGACCATGTTGCTCATTAGTCCATGTCAAACCAAACAGGTTAATAATCAGTTCACCTCCTTAGAAGTCTCAGTACATGTCTTACTTTAAGCAACACTGGTGAAAATACTGTCCCCAGTTGAAAAAGTTGTTCTAGACCCATATCACAGTGCAATTGATACCGGGAAGGTAGTTATAATGTGGAAGCATAGGCATAATAAACTCTCTGAGCAGCTTGAATTTTGGGTTTGAGTTTCATAAATATGTTAAAAACTCTTATTTCAAGCCTGGGTTCACCCTATGTAGGTTTAGATACGTATCCAAGGTACTCAAGATGACTCCTTCTCTTCCTTTGCTCTTCTCTCGGAAGGGAGAGGCCCCTTCAGAGCCTGGTGCAGTACACTCTGGACAGAGTGAATACATCCTTCAACATGGCCAAAGAGTAAAAGCTCACGACTTCATGGTTTTTGTATGCAAAAAACTACCGATGGATTTAAACGAGAACTCTATTAATACTGACATCTACTGTCAAGTGCAAGCTCAAAGAATGGATTCCAGTAGGTGGAAATAGATCAGAGCTGAAGTTGTATTTTTTTAAATTAACTGTGTCCGATTTACAGTATTTCACATCTCAACAGTTTTAAAGCTGTATGATTGAAAATCAACACAATGGGAAATAAATAGGATTTTTTCCATGCAGCAAGCTTTTAGGTCAGCATCTTAACTCAGAATCTGGAGTCACACCAGCTATCATCCCTTGGCAATTCAATATTGGGCTAGCAGCCCCTCAGTATTCAGGCCACTAATGTGGCAGGGAAAGGAGTATGTACAAGAGCTTAGGAAATGAAATACTGTACCTCTTTACTCATCCTCTATCAAACTTTCCACAGATGTCACATAGCTGTGTAGCTGCTAAGAACTATTATTAAACAAAGTTATTAAAGCAATGATGTTCAAGAAATAAGCAACCCCCAATTCTTAAGCAATACTTTCTGGCATTGGTAATGTTGTTTGATGTGTCAGCCTAAGCAAAGCACGCTGCAATGCAGTTTTCTTTGGAGGTGTTAATTCTGATTTGGTATCCTTGTTCTGGAGCCGCTGGAATTAAAGAAGTCTGCAGGAAGCAATGTTAAAGAAGATCTCTGGCAGAACTGGTTAAGAGCTCCTCAACCTACTGTAGGATGCGAGCAGAGCACTGAAAAAAATATCCTCTGTCAAGGCTAACACTGATACGGGAGGCTAGCCCAAGGAGAGAAAGCAAGAATACAATGTTCTATTCAATTCCATAGATATTTGTGGCACCATTTTTTAGAGAACCTTGCAAATCCACTACACGATGCTCAGATGAAGCAGAGATTGAGAAATGCTAAAGCTCTCCAGGCTTCCAAACTGAGCCAGCATACTAGTGAAGGGTGTCTGTTCCTTGCCTTCCTTCCTGTTGGGATTCAGCTCCATATTGTACTCATTTCAGTGGTGGGGGAGGAGGAAAATCTGCAGAGTCGGAGCTGTTCTTACTGCCCATCTGCCACGCAGCCCGTGCGGGCTGACCTGGGGGCTCAGAACTGCGATGCTGAAAGAGTGAGGTGGGCGTATGGGCCACACAGCTCTCAAACAGCATCCAAGAGTTGATGTTGCCTGTTACACTTGATACCGCAAAGTAAAATAGGCCACCGTCTCCTCGCAGGGAGCTATTAAGTGGTCGTGGGTCCCTCTAAGTAGCCCAAGACTTTAAAGTGGGCCTTTGTTTCAACTGTTTATCTTGGAAATCTCTGTGGTACGCTCTGACCTGCTCCAAGTATGCTTGGTATTCAGCAACAATCTTCTGAATTAGCTTTACACTAATAAAGCCAGCGAAAGCTTGCCTGGATTATACAAGCTAAAGCTGTGGTGCTTGTGCTATACCTAGTGTGCTTCTGTAAAACAAATCATCTTTAATTGGACATTATTATCTCTGAAGCTTCAGTGACCTTGAAAAGTTGGTTGTGTAGTAAAAATCTGTTTTGAGAGCAGCTTTGGAGTCAGCCCTCTTGATATCTTTCACTGGTTTGTATTTTTACATTTTTTTCTTTGAAATATAGAATGAATTCTACCAACTAAATAATCTGAAAAATGAGGACTCAAAAAAAAAGCAAGAGATTTTTGTTAACCTACCTAATTCAAAGGAAAAGAAAAGATAACATGGGGATATGCTACAGAAACTTTGAACAGAGAAACTACTTTGATAACACTGAAGAGCACACAGACCCTGCATCTACTGCTCTTGTCTTGTGACTATCTTGATCTGCTGAAAGCCAGATGCAGTACTCTATGCTTGCTCATTAACCCTTCCTTCAATATACAGGAATTGAATGCAGTTAAGTCCAAAGCATCCTTTGTGAAGACTGTGTTATGCTTCTTAACATTGTGAAGAGGGAAATGAGGGGCAGAGCTCAGGGCAGGCTGCTGAGCAGCACATCTTTGTCAGCTTCTCAATGTGAGGAGCACCAGTGAAGGATGGATTGCAGCCTGGCCACAGGCAGGTGAGGGGCAAGGATCAGGGCCACACAGGGCAGGGATCCAGAGAATGGCTGAGACTGCTCAGGAGTCTACACTAAAATCAGAACAAACAGTTCCTCATGTATGGATTCTTAGATGGACCACCTATTCTTTTGCATTGCTGCAATACGCATATCAAATAATATGGTAATTAACGCACAACCTGTTGACATAGAGCAATGAATTGGAATAACACTGTTTATTCAGGGTGATTGGAAAAATCCAGTGTGCTTTATTATCATCAGTAGCACAGGCAGTGGTTTGCCCACAGCCATTCAGCCTGACATTTCTCACTATTGAGACTTGACTTTTTGTTAAGATCTTCACCAGCTTGAACCATTTGAGATGAGGCTTCCTACCTGAGGCATCCTTTGCTGGCCAAAGTGGGATTTATTTATTTATTTTTTATAAAATTTGTGCAAAAGGAGTTCAGTTCCTATCAAAATAATAAAAAAAATAAAAATAAAAAAAAATCCAGGTTTCTTCTGTGGCTGAAAGATTTGAGCATTTAATTAACAACACTGTCACGTCCACATCAACAGGATGTCCCAAGCTGTGGACCTGCACTTGCCATGTCCACTTGGGGCATACCAGGGACACACGCCCCGTCCCTACAAACAAGCACTCTATTGATGAGCCCCTGCCAAATCCAGGCTTCCTACCTATGCTTTCTAGAGGCATGCTCATGCAAGAATAGCAAGGAGAAGCTTGAAGACTTTATCTGTGCCAGATTCACTGCACTGCTTGGGGTACCCCTGGGCTGACCAGTCCTCCAGAGTGACCTAGCTAGCTTCAGCTCAGGGCTAAAAGGGCTAAACAGGGAACACACACACAGTTCTTACTGCTGAGGACAGTAAAGTTGAACTGAAGTTACACTGAACATCTGAGTACTCCTCTCTGCACTCAGCATTTTCCTTCCATTGTATATACGTATATACAATGCTGTACGTTCCATGGCTTGAGATCCAGTTCAGATTTGTAGCTATTTCAAATTCAGGAAACTTTGTAGTTAGGACTCTGGCTTACCTGCTGTAAACACACATTTATAAACTCCTGAATCAGTGTCCCAGAGCATTTTCCCGTTTTCTGAAGTGATGAGCTATATCCCATCAAGAGAACAGAATTTCCACACCTCTTGTGGAAAGAGAGATAATTTCTTGCTTTCCATGGCAAAGAAATCAGACATCTGGGATTTTTTTTTTCCTTTTGGATTTATAGTTAACTATATGTAATCATATGTGACTAAGCAATTAGTTTATGACAATCTGCAGTGTCAGGATTCAAAAATCATTAGATCTGTTGTTATGGGCTTTAGTTGTACTGCTGTAATGGCAATGAATGTCACAGTTTAAAGTCTGAAAGATCAGAATAAAGAAAATAGAATTAGTTGTGAATGCATGGTGCTACCCTGCAAGTACAACATCAGTATTTGGACTGTATGTATGGTGTTCATAGCAGACACAAAAGCACTTCACAGAGCGGCCTGCAAAGCCCAGTACTTCTAGATGGAGAATTCAGTTTGGAGTGTAAAATATTTCTTCCCACCCAAAATCCCAAAATCCTTCAACTGTTACAGAGGAAAATCCGAACCACTAACAACTTGACTAAACAAACATGAGAACTTACATCAAGTATTTCCTTGTTGGCTTTTGGTGATGTAGCCTCTCTCAACTCTTTAATAGCAACAGGAATTTTAACCTTCTCCCCTTCTGGGATCCAAAGTCCCTACCAAAAAGAAGTACAAAATGTTACAAAGAGTCTCATATCTAACAGGTTGATTCTCACAATTACATACATGTTTTACATCATCTGAGTAGACTGAAACATTCTGAGCAATGCGAAGACATGTCAGACAACAAAAATATGCAAAGGACGTGTCTTGTAGGCATTAACAAAAGCCTGTTACTGGAGTGAGTGGTATTTCTCCTTGTCACCTCTACCGCATTATTTTGAAAAACTCTATTATTTACTGTCCCTGTATAAATAGCTCAAGACATGCATAAAAAGCAACTTTTTGGATGGAAATCTAGTTAATTAGCGCATCACTGCAACTCCATGCACAAAACCTAGCCACTGCTAATTTATAAATTGCGGGATGAGAAGAACTGTCACTTTCTCATGAAAATAAGATGGCATCTATTCTGTACAAATAATCCAGTCCTAAACATACTTAGTGGCAGGTAGGTTTATGTCTGACTGGGTCACTGCTATACATCTATAGTATCAGGAGGACATTTAGGTGGCAGGTGAATGTTGTGAAGCTGCGAGGACACTCTGCTCATGTACCCAGCAATTAGGTGCACATTTTCAGAGGTCAATGGGATTTGTGCCCCTGAAGTTCCTAGCCACAGGAAGCTTGCTTAGGAATACAGAGCTTTATGGAGAGATATATGAATCTCTACTTCAGTACTACGGGCAAATCCTGAAATGCATATCCTGAATAAAAGGAGGAGCACAGAAAAGTGGAACTTGGTGAAGCAGAAACACAGAGGATAAACAAACATCAAGAAAAAAAAAACAACCTTGTGGACCTACACAGCTGAAGGTGTGTAGACACTTGCATGCATCTGAGTCAGCTGTAGTAAGAGTGATTGACAATTATAAAAGCAAGACCCCAGATCACATGGAAATACAGCTTAGCACCAAACTGATCAAAGTGCATTTCTTTTTTTCCTAATATTCACAACAGGGTGTGTTTGGCTGTGGTAGTTTTTAAGTTGAGATTCTTGTCCCCCAGGTTCAGCAGTATTTTTTGGCAACACCTTAAGTAAAACTTCCCATGTTCCTCGATTCATAGTGCAACTAATGATGATTGAGTCATCTATCTACCATTCAATACATACCTGCTATAATGTCTAGCTTAACAAAAAAATCCTCACAATGATTGCATCTCCCAGTCAGTTCATGCTTCGCTTGGGTGGCTTCTGCATGAGGGACTGAGACGAGAAGGGCAAGAGAAACATGGTGATCTTACCTTATAAACAGTGCCAAAGGCTCCAGAGCCTAAAACTTTGACCTTTTTAAATTCCGTTTCCTTTAAAATTCTCAGATGAGCCTGGTTTGGTGCCTCCCCGCTGGGTGTCAGTGGTTCAACAAGCTGGTGCACAGAGAAGAAGTTGTTAGAAGGATATACAGCATAGGAGGACAGCAAGCAGCATGCTTGGGGGGAAGCAAATAAAATCTTCCTTTAAAATAATGAACATTTTATTCCACCTGAAGTTTACAGGAGGACGGCTCCACTCTGACTTGCAGCAGTAACTATCTGAAGTTACTCCAAATTTCAGAGGTAAAATCAGAGTGGTGACTGACATTTTGAAGGTGAATGAAGGAATGCTACTGTTCAAATGGAGGCTTTGACTTCAAAGCCTTAAAAAACATGGCATGAAGAACAATGTAATTACCACAGATCCTAAAGAAGATTTCTTTTTTTAACTTGAGAATTCATTATATGAATGTTTTACATAATGGGCAAGAATCACCCCCAACCTTTCAGGTCTGCTCTTGTTTAACTGGATGAAATTCCCATGGTACCAGTGGCTTCCCCAGACCGCCTGGATTACAAGCAGTGATTCTTGTCTCAAAAAAAAGATGTAAAATTGACAGTGTTTTCAAAATTTGATGTAAGCCTGATTGCAAACAGTATAATGCCCTCCAAACAGAGATATTTAACACTTTTTTTTTTATGCATAAGTCAGCTTTTTCCCTTTATGTTCATGCATTTTTCTATTTAATTTCCTTTGAATAAAACTGTAGCTAGCCACAATCTGGTTTTAGCAGGCCAGCAATGTTTCTGTTGTGATGAAACATCTTCCTCATTTTAAGGAGTCCAGAGGGTACAATATGAGCTGAGCACGAACTGAACTCTACTATCACAACTGTAGAATACAGTGGTACATAAAATATTGTTAGGTAGTGCATTAAAAAGCAGGACAGCTTCTTTAAGGATTTTAGCAGCTGACTCATCAAAGCCAGCAAGAACAGAAGGAAGCTGCAACTGGGCTTTCAGCAGAGTGCTAAATGCAATTTGCTAATTATTTACTAAGATTAGACTAGAAAGAGAAGGGCGCTAATCATAAAAGAGCAACTTTAATCCATGAATTTTGCTATTTCATATGTGAGGTACCCAGAGGGTGATGCTCTAACGCACGCAAAACTGTGCAGAGACCAAAAAAGCAGTGTAGAAACCTTGTTCATGCCCAACAGGGTGAACCATTCACTTTGATGGCTTTGTGGGTTTTTTTGTGCTAGAACAAACCAAAGACTAGACACAAACATTTCCTCAATTCCTTTCCCTCCTCTACTTTCTCTCTTATTTTTTTTCTACAGGATCAGACATATGTCTGATCAAGGGGGTACAATTTTCAAAAGCACCCAATTTGCCGCAGCAGCCTCAAGGCTTGTCTGGAGGAAGAAATGATTAGAGGCTGTGGTTCTACACAGCAAGGTGGTATGGATCAGCAAACACACTGCACCTCACCCTGAAGGCACAGTTTTTTCCAAGTAGACAATCTCAATAATTTTCATTGGGATTTAGACATCTAAATCCCTTAAAGCTTTTGAAAATTATATCCAGAGGGATCAGACCTGAGATTAAGTGAGAACCTGTTAGGTGCACATCACCCTTTTCCGACTAGCGCGGCAGACACCGTGTTTGCCAATCCAAGGGCTTGTTGAGTTACAAGGCAGATGCAAGGTGCTTTAATTCTCTGGTACAAGGAGGCTGGCACCCACTGCACCCAGTAAAGCAGCTGGTGTCACAGTTGTGTTGGTGGCACTCACCTCCCTCTCCTGCAGCAGCCGGCGCAGGGTCCGTTTTCTGACGATGTGGCGCCTCCGCAAGTACAGGCCGATGCCCAACCCAACCACCACCAGGCACAGGAGACCTCCAACGACACCAGCTGCGATAGATGGGATTTTGGAGCTGCAAAACAGGAGGGAGGATGCAGGGAAAAATAAATGCTTAGGTGTAAGATTTTTAAAAAAACCCTGCAGAGTTTGCATGAAGCCTTAGGTTTTGAAACACACACTCTGGACATCCACTGAAACCTATTTGACATTTCAGGTTATCTTGTGTATCTCTACTTTTAAGTTCCTCATAGAGGAATCTGCTCAAGTCTTCACTCAAATTCACAATTGGAGGAGATCCTCAGAGCTTACTTAAGAGAGGACATTTCTCCTCCCTCTGACAACCCTATCAAGCACATGAGCATCAAAGCTGTGATGCCCGGATGTGGCAGCCATGCCGGTGACCAGATACATGAAGCACATGGAGAGAAGGCAGTATCAGGAAGGTATATGCAGTTGTGATAACAGCAATGAAGCTGACATCTCACCATTATTGGGAGGGGCCATGTTGTAGGGGTCACAATGAACTTCAGATCATCGGCACTCCTCCCCAGGTACAAATGTCTGAGGCCATGTACTGTGTGAAGCATCCATGTTGTATATACAGATTGCTGCCTCTTCATTTGAGCCTGGGTCATTTCAAAAACCTGTTTTCCCAGGTTGTTTTTCAGTCTGTACTTAGAGATTCATGACAGCTCTTTCTAATTTGCCCCATGGCTTACTATTAAATGAAGTCACTATTTAACAGTACCTCTAAGCTGAAATTTTCTTGCTATAAGGCGACTTACTGGCCAGAAACTAAATCCCTCTCAGTCAGAGCAGCCTGTTTGCTTGTTGCATGACTTTGAGCAAGCCATGAGGCCAAAAAGTGCAATGTAAGATCTAGTGGGAAAAATGAATGTCCATCTGTGCACACAACAGTTGGAGATGCACACATCACAGGGTTGGAAAAGACTCCCTGAGTCTCTTGAGATTAATCCCCTGTAATGCAGGTAACCATATCAATCCTAAATGTATCTCTCCCTGCCACTAGCCCTTAAACCTTATCTTTTCCCAGCTACTCCTTTTGTTCTCCAGTAACAGATCCCAGGTCTCACCTTGACAAACAAGCTACGCAGAACAAGGTTTTGGAGTCTTGTGCCAGTAGGAGTATCTCTCAGTTCTTTAAATAATTTGTAAAGGTTGGTGCCTGCTCTAATCTGTCATTTCCCTGTACAGAGCTGAAGACTTAACTTTAGTCTCAGCCTTGCAGTGTCCAGCATGGAAATGTAAACACACATGCATTCTTTCCAGCTCTGTCGTTAATTGTAGCAGATGAAATACTCACCCGTTTGGACAGCCTTCAAGACCTGGCCCTTTGCACCTGTAAAAACAAATGAACGTTACAAACATATTAGCCTTGGCATACATACTCCTATTAATTCCAGCTAGGACGAGTGCTACTGATTGAAAAGTTTGTGTTTCAGAGAAGTCCAAGTAGTAACATAGGAATTTATAATAGTCATACACTCTGTTAATAATTATCAGTCAATGGCCTTTCTCCAAAATATTTTATCTAAAGGCATAGTTATGCTGCATATTGAATTTAAAGAATATTTTAAAACAACTTTCTGTGATAGAATGAGGGGCAGGAAATAGATACACAAAATTCAAATGGACATGGATTTTGTGGCTCTGTGTGGCCATCTGCATTAGCACAGGAGCTCAGGGCTGGCTGTGGAGGAGGACAGAAGTAGCCTCTCCCCTCCACAAGGGCAGAAAGCCACATGAAAATGTGTCAGTGCAGACCTTTCTGCATAATCATTGTTTCTTGATAAGTAAAAGATTCTGATTTCCAGACTTCCTATTGCAATGGAAAACTTGGGTAACAGATACATGCTCCCATCAGAAAGCAGGATTTGACAGCACTCCGTTCGGCTATAGTCCACTGGTATGTGTCCATGGTATTTTTCTCTCTGAATCTAAGGTCTTAGGTTCCTGGTAATGTAAATAGGTACAACAGTAATCCAGAGAGCCAGAAACTCTACCAGCAAGTCATTCACTCTCTATTTGAGTTTAAAACGTCTGAAATTAATTTTGGCAGCCCAAAGCAAAAAACAACATGGGTGAAAACACAGTGACTGCATTCATTTGATGGTCTAACGGGCGTGAGAGGCACCGTGCATTCCCCAAGTGCTGCTGGGCTACAAGATGTATGCTCTTCATGGGAATTGTGGTCTTTGTGGTGTCTACTGAGGAAAGAGAGCATTACAGAGAGGGTTACATCACATCTGAAAAACAGAGCACAGCAAGGAGAAAAGTCCAGTTTGTGGTATCTGCTCCCTGCGCTGACTTAAAGAAAAAGGATCATTCCAAAACAGCTCCAGAGGAGGTCAAGTAGGGGGTAAGAGGTGAGCCTGTGCCAGGAAAACTGCTCTGAATTCCCTCTCACTGAAAAGAGGAACCAGAAAAATTTCAAAATGGCAGGTAGAGTTGCAGATCTTATCTCATAACTTGATCTAGGTCTGGGGGAGGAAGAGGTGAAGCAACTACTCATTTTATTGCGTTTTTATTTGTTTGTTTTCATTACTCTGATCTTCCCTGATGTATTTGCCTTGTTTCTGGGCCAACACCACGCTCCAAGACACAGCATCTGGAAGGTCTTCTGAGTTCACTGGGCTCCCATGCAAGAATGTGCATCCTGGTGTCCAGGACATACTGGAAGTGCTGTGAATACCAGTTCCTGGTTTTCGGGTGTCCAGCTTTGCTAGCACTCTCTGTCTTCCTATGGCTCAGTTTGTTTGCTCAGTTGTGTAACTAAGCATAGAGAGACTGCACGTGCACAGCAGAACCCTGAGCTTGCTTATGGTCACTGAAGCTCTATCTCACTTTGCACCAGGCTTCTCTCTTTGGATGCTCAACAAAAAAACTGTTCTGGGCCTAAGACCTCATACATCTTGTAGCCCAAGACCTCATCCTATCAGACCCAAGACCTCATCCTATCAGACCCATCACCTGGATATGAAATTCTACATGCTCATGGAACAAAGCACGTACAGCTTCTCCCAGTAAGGATGTGAAATTAAAAGACTTCACTTTATTTCAGAATGTGACTGTTGTCCCTCAAATTATCTCTTCCTAAAAGTTCTGGTTTACCACACTACTTGGTGTAGGTTGCAAGAAGTTCTCCATGTGCTTCCTAACAGCAAAAAAAAAAAAAAGATGAGAGGATTGTATCTACAGTCTAAGGAATAACACACCGGTTATTTCCAACATCAGAAAGTAGAAGTAGGCTAACTGTAGATTTTCATCTGTCCCCTTCTTTTTTAGAAACTATTTCCCACACAAATCCATCCATATCAAGTCTGGGATAAAAAGGTGTTTGGGAAGAAAATGATAGAGCAGCTTTTGCTTTTCAAATCCCATGAGATTTTCTGATTAATTTCACAAATCAAAGAAGAAACAAAGACTATGACAAATATCCATCCAGGACTTAATATAACTATCATTCTTAATGTAGAATTTTATGATGACACCCAACATAAATTAAAGGTTTTATAGAATTTGAACAATCACTTTTTCCATTCCTGAACCATTTTTCTTCTGCTTACAGAAACCAAAATGAGAAATGCGACCTTGTCTTATGAACTGCCTCAAGATCTTATGGATATATCAAATGGAATCTACCAGTGGTTGTAGTCTCTGAAATATTTGTCCACTTATTGGAAAATTAGTACTGTGTACAGTCCCTGGGAACTACTGACCGCATTTCATCTGTCTATGTAAGTGTTACTCATCCCAGTGCAGACACAGCTATTTATTTCCCAAATCCATCAAGATTTTAACATATTTCTCCTCAATTCATAGTTCCTAATAACAAATAGTTCCTAATAACAAATAGTTCCAGTGCTGCTAACTACAGTGGTGGCTTCTCTGCTCCTTGCTCTTCCACTCCAGAGGCTATTCCTGTATTCTGTGAAAGTGGCAAGGGAAAACCAAATCCTCCAACACTGAGCAGATTAACTAAGCTGGTACATGTCATTAGTTGCTAGAGGTATATATGGGATAATTCCAGGGCTTTTGTGATGTTGCCCTCTTTATCAAAGTGTATTTTCTCAGCTGTACTAGAGGCAGAGCAAAAGGAAAGTCACGTACAAAATACCCAAGAGATTACTGGAGAAATGGGAGAGGTCTTTTAGGATGAGTAGGATAAAGGTACCTCCATTTCATTTTCTAATGAAGGCTGAATATGGGCTCAGCTGAGAAAATGAAACTAGATGGGATTCTTTGGGGAGATAGAAAAGAAGGCATGCACTATCAGTAATCACACCTAAAATGAAAAACCAAAAGCTCAGCTGGGAAGAGAAGTCCTCTTTACTTGCAGCTTCTTGATTTAAGGAAAACAAAGCCAGATCTCAGAAACTGTTACTTGTATGACTACTGAGGTCAGTGCACTTAATCATGCTGATAAGATTTTGTAGGCTCTAACTGTGAAATTGGACAGGGACAGAAATAAAATTGTTGCTTCTTGTCACACAGAAATCGCTGAGACTGTGGTTTCTAAGGATGCAAAAACTTTGTGAGACAGATGTTTTCAACACAGTGTTGAACAGATTCCATTCCCACAGCAAAACGAGGGAAAGGCGTGAAGCGAAGTAAGTGGCATTACTGATTGATTGCCTTCACAGGGACAATGCTGTACCAGGCTGCACGTTCCCAGATTATGCCTCTGATACTGTCTCCCTACCAATCAATGCCATTGGCCTCAGATGTTTAATCTCTAAAGCAAAAATAGTAACACTACCTTCTTCTAGCTTTCTTGAGCCCTTTAGCAATACAGCTTATTTCTTCTGCCACATTTGGGCAGCAATTCCAACAGGGCCATTGAGCATGTTCATAGCCCAGGTCTTTCATGTAAAAGATCAAATTGATACTGCTTTTCATATTCTGCCTTCATAACACAGGGACAAATACACTGAGCCATGCTGGTTACCCTCAATTTTAAAAAATATATCCTTACCCTACCTCCATCACCTGCCTGCCATCCATGGCTAAAGCCAGGCAGGAATTGACTTTTATGATGAAGTCTGCTTTGGGACTTGCTTGTGCACAAAAAGACACTGCATGGCTTGTTGTTACATCCACGTCCCACGGATGATGTTCTCAAAGTCTGAATTCATTGGAGTCTAGTGTTTGACCTTGCTACTGAAGCCACACAGTGGAAAGTCTTGTTCAGATGCGGCTACCTGTTATGCTGCCCCAGTCATCAGCCACAATTCCATGTGGCCAGTTAGACAAAGGATATTGGATCACCATGGACAGTTCTTATCAGTAGGGACTACTGAGGTCATTATTAAAGAGCAAAGTTACTAAGAATCCTTTTCAGCTAAGATCATTTGCTCTCAGGCATGTGATGGGAAGCCCTGACAAGCTTTGCCTGTCACTGTAAGCACAGGAGCCATCACTGTAAATCATGGCAAACCCATGTGGACATCACCACTACCACCTGAAAACCAGGGCACTGAATTCACCAGCAGCGCTAGGAAGGGCTGTTACTTCCTGGTTAACCCTTCAACTCCTTTTCTCCATGAAGGTGGGAGACTGGGCACAATGCTCTTTAATGACCTGGCAGTTAATTAGCTAATATACAATGAGATGATGGTTGGTCTGAATGTGTTATAACTTCTCTCTTGCAATATGTATTACGTATTACAGAAAGATTTGCAACACGTATTACATATTACCCATGGATTTCCAATCAGAGAGACCTGCAGGGTAGAGTCCAGAGGCCTGCGAAAGAAAAGACACCAAACATGGGCTGTATTTTGCTCTGAAAGCATCACAGTCCAACAACCAAGTCTCAAACCCTAAAACCTTTTACTGCACATCCCATGTACTTTGTCAGACAGAAACCAGGAGAGGAGACAGATGTTATTGTCATCTAGGTTAAATACAGTAAGATTTGCATTTCATTACAGGTGGCAGTTTAAGTGTGTCCTCACATGAGGGCAAAAATGGTTCATATGGATGGGGTTTTCTGTGATGCCCATTAATAAATCCACACTCAAGAAGCAAGCAAGGCTTTAAACTCAGACTAAGTGCTAGCATATGGAAAGAAAGAAAATAAGGAAAATCACTGTGGTACCACATGGAGACTTCCTTCCTAAAAATGAAAAATTCAGAGAAAAATGGGCCCTGGGAGCCCAGCATCCACCAGATGTCACTGATGTTCCTCCCAAAGCCAAAGGACCCAGCCCCAAGTCAGGTGGGGAAAGAAAAGCTTCACTGGTTGAGTACTGTAAAATTCCAGAAAGTTTCCAGTTTAAATCAACAAACCTGTTTCAAACCCCCTAAAGCAGCTTCCTTTTTTTTTTTTTGCCTTCTGTGTAAAGGCAAACTGCCACTGAACTTTCCCTATTTACAAAGTCCATCACGTTCTGCTTGTATTACCTGTGTACTCCTGACCTCACTCGCTCCCTGCTATTTATTCCTCCTTCTCGGTGGTTTGAAATGGGACCATCAGGAAGAGAAAGTTTGAGATGAGCTATTTCCTTATTTCTATTTCGCCCGGTCTCCATTCAGTTCAAGGTTTTACTCACCCCCGGGTACAGTTTGGATGGCAGAGCTGGCAAACAGCATTCCCATCAGCGTATTTCCAGACAAGGGTGTCATTCTCACCCAGAACACCCGCTGGGCAGGACTTCACGCAGTGGGGGCCATCTATAAAGTGGGCACACTTCATGCAATTGTCAGGGCCCTGCAAAGAAAAACAGCTTGTTTATGATACCCTTACATCAGCCTATTCAGAAGGAAATTCAAAAGATAAACCTAAATGCTTTCCACAACTGGAAGTTTTCATCATCTGGTTTTATTACCTTCCTACCTGATATTCTTGCAAGTATTTGCTCTTGTAGGATAGACTGCACAGAAGGTAGCACCTAATATTTAAAGCTAGTATTTTCTTGAGTTTCATCGTTGCTTTCTTCCCTGCACCTTTTGTCTTTTTGGAAAGCTTGCAGTTTTCATTTAAAATGGAGAATAATTTAATGACACCTTGATAAGGAGTAAGCTGAAAAGTAGACGGTCCAGCTGATGCCTGGTGCAATCTACCATCACATGATTTAAAATGATGGACCTGAATCTGCTGACACCTCCCTGAAGTACTGGCCTCAAATAATTATTTTACTGGTGTCTCAGGGTGGCTTCTTTGTCAGGGAGAAGCAGGGGAGATAATGGAAGTAAACCAAGGAGTCCATGTGGGTTTTTTACTTTGAAAAGCACTCAAGGTTGTGTTCAAAGGCATTGCCTTTGGCCATTTTTGGCATAACTGCTTTTATTCAGACTAAATATTTTAAAGTATGTGAACCAGCAATTCTGGGTCAAATTCTACTATGAAGAAAAAACAGACCAGATCCACTATGTTGGTTTCAATGGGACAGAGTAAGGCTCCAATGGGATAGAATAAGACACTCTATTGGAAGATTATTTTAATTACTGTAAAACTAAGGGCCACCACAGTAGACTGATTACTAGATGCTGGGCAAATATGGAATAAGGAGGCGGTCACCACCTGAAGGAGCTTCAGTGTAACACCCCTGAGGCCATGGTGGTCTAAGCTAGAAAGGAGGATAGAAGAGCTTTACATTACTGAGAAGTGACGTAACAGACTGATGACAAGCATGGGTTGAACACACTGTGGCTTCAGGGAATGACGAGAGGTGTTTAAAAGAGTTGGGTTAAATATTTTTTGGTAACATTTGGTTCAGAAAACAATTTTATCATGGCTTTTCAAAAAGGCAAAAAGCTACTGTTTTAACCCACTATTTTAATATTTCTTTTCCCTCTGAACAAGGAAATTTAGTATGTTCACACCAACTTGGCAGGGCAGTAGCTGCATGTTCCTGAAATGTTTGCTAAACTACTGTATCATCACATACATAAGCTTTTTTTTTTAACCCCATGAAAAGACACAAAAAAAGAAAGGCCCAACAATGCCTGTGACTATGGATTACATGTATGATGGGTCACATGAAGAAAAGTAACATGCTGAGGATCCCTCCCCTGTTTCTGTTCCCCTGGCCCATGCTTGACTTCTAATCCCCCATTTCCACTCCCTCTTGGAGAAGGGTAAATGCGACCTCAGGATTATCTCAACATGGGAATTGCACATTAATACACAGTCTGAGGTGCAGGTTTGCTAAGCTGAATCTGCTCTTACAGGACCAGTGCAGGTTGCGTTGTAGGCAGTGGAGTTTTGCACCAGGCACTCGGGGTGGCAGGGGAGGCACTTGGAGTCTTTTTCAAACTCTCTCGGCTCCCTGGAAAACAACAGAAAAAAAAGAAAAATAATTAAAACTCATGCTGATTAGCAAGTGATAAATTGTGATCATCTCTCCTTTTTATTGACTTTCTGACTTGAAACAGATCGGGATGACGGCACTGAGAAAGGAAGAGGTACGGGCCGGACCCTCCTGGCTACACCAGTAGCACCTGCTCAGTGCAACCAGGGGGAGGTAAGAGTAGGGGAAATTTGCTTGACAGTCAAACACATGGTACTCCAGATTGCACAATACAAATTAGTTTACTTTCCCTTTTAAGCTAATGACACAGAATATTCACAATGATTTCCAAAGGCTTTTAAATAGTAGCGATGCAAAGAGATCAGCAAAAACAGTTCAGTTGATTCCAAGGCTCCAAGTAATAATTAGCAAAGTTAAACAGCAATGCACACTGATAGTTAATTTCATGCCCTCCTTAAAGCACACAATGAATCATTGAAATATGCAAGTTTGGAACAGATGGTTTCAATAGCAATAAAGCTGTTCCATTTCAAGTAATGGTGTTATTAATTAAACTAAATCTACCCATCATTTGACACAAAAATGCCCAGATCTCCCCTTCAGGTCATAATAGCTGTTGGAGGGAATTCATGGCTGCTGAACTGCAAGTTTCTAGAGAAACATAAACACTGGGGGCATCAGCACCCTGTCAAGTACTTGCTTAATACTAATGACTTTTAAAAGTCAAACTTTGAAAATTTATTTAAAGATCTCTGTAATTTTTTGGTACTAGATGTGCCTTTTGTGCCCACATTACCCATTGAACTGGCTGAAAAACCCATCCACAGACCTGACACACAGACAGCAATATGTTTGCAGCCTGAGTGAGGCTGAAGCAATAATTTTGCCTGAAATTGCTGCCCCCAGGGCTTTTTGAATGAAAGTTCATTCTCACTTGACTGCAACTCTGCAAATTGCAAGGGCGAGCCACTCATTTGAGCAAATACAAGTGTCTCTTTGCAGTAAGGAAGCCAGTCAAGCAGAGGAGTCAGTGGCTGCAAATGGCTCCGTTTCTCACCCGATGTGCTTGACATGACAAGCATAGCTTGGATTTTCACCAGGGTTTTAAGCTCCTTCATTTCTTAAGGGAAGCCAAGTGTAAGGCTAAGCCATCTTGGCCCTCAAACAGTCTCCTCTTGGGTGTAAGGGGATGTCTTCTTGGCAGTCACCATGGCAAAAGCAAACTCCTAAGCAATGCTGAAGAGGGAAGGAGAGGTACCTCGGCTGAATACTGCGCTCACACAACATCTCTGCAAAGCCAGTGAAATCCCATGCAACCATTGACCCTGGTTTTTTGCTTTCTTTCTGGCTACAACATGTTTTAAACCCAAACCTGCCAAATCATTGACAAAACCTTAAGCACCCCTCAGATACCTTACCCTTGCAAGATGTTGCACTGTTTCACACACTCCTTCTGGCGATCAAAAAACCTGCAGGAGAAGCAGTGGAAGGGTCCTGGGCCCCAGCAGCCCACATCTGAGCACAGGGGGTCACAAATGTGCCTGTCAGCAGCTGGGAGAGAGAGAGACATGAAAAGCCATGAATGTCAAGGCAAGAGAGTGGACAAACACAGCACTTCCAGTGACTCCATCATACACATCCAGTTTCTCCAACCTGTTCCAATGCAGATGCTAATGGTCCTGTCAGTGTGAAAGAGGAATAATCGTGCTTCTCTTAGTTCCAAAATCCTGAAGTAAAGAGTGACTTCTGGCCTTTTGAAATAAGTATGAGCTCCTCTGTGACAGTTTAACAGCCATATAATAAACCTAAACCAGTACCAACCTGACAGAGTTGGGGTTGTTCAGCCTGGAGAAGAGAAGGCTCTGGGAAGACCTTACTGCAGCCTTTGAACACTAAAAGGGGGCTTCAATGACCAAGGCCTGTAGTGACAGTGCAAGGGGCAACAGTTTTAAACTGAAAGACAGTAGACTTAGATTTGATATAAGGTAGAAATAATTACAATGGGTGGGGAGACACTGGAATGGGTTTCCCAGAGAAGCTGTGGATACCCTCTTCCTGGAAGGGTTCAAGACCAGGTTGTTTGGGACTTTGAGCAACCTGCTCTAGTCGGAGGTGTCCCTGACCATGTCAGGGGGGTTGGAACTAGATGATCTTTGAAGTTCCATTACAACCCAAACCATTCTGTGAGTCTATGATCATTTTCCAAAATACAACCGATTCATATTCTGCAAAGAGAAATAATTAGATTTTGGCTTAGGAACCAGTGCAGTCAACAGCATCATCACTGAACTACAGCTTTGACCTTATCAAAAAAGTCCAGTGTTTGGAGTTAGCTTCTTGTGTCCTTTAATCTACGTGGCTTCACTATGACCACAGTGGTAAAGCAGCTCATTCCCATCCTGCTGGACATCATGAAGTCCACATCCTCAGTGGGGAAAAAGCTCCACTTTTCACTCACCACCTTCATTAAAGTAGTATCACCAATGAATTTTGCAGCCAGGGGAACAGAGAATAAAGCTTTGCCTGAATTACTCTTTCATTTCATCACGAGCTTCTGCCAGAAGCAGGAAGGCAGCAATGACTTACCACAGTCATTTTTATTTCTGTTCTGTATAATCTTTGTTTTCTGGCTCGGAGTTGCAAATAGGCTGCGCCAGTCCATGGTGTCAGCATAGCAGAGGTTCTTGTTCTTCATGATGGCAACATCTCCATCACTTATTTCCTTGAGGGAGCGCAGCCCTAAGGACTGTATTTTTAAGTTAACAACGGCAAGGGAATACTGACCACTAAAATGGAGATGGAGAAAAACATGTGGAAGAAAGAGAATTAGTAAGCAGGTTTTTATTCAGCACATTTTTTTTTTCCTTTTCAAATGTGTGCTGCTGTGAACTGAATTTTGTTCAAGCAAGATGCAGCTCAGCCCTCTAACCTACAACTGCAATACTCATCTGGTTTTGCATGGGCTTTTTAAGTTATAACTGTCAGGACATATGCATTCTGTCAAGTAAATGATGTTCAACAATGGTTGTAGGTAGAGCAGCTATTATTTTGTGCTAGTTCACCAAGCCATCCTTCCTCTCAGGGTAAGCCTAGGAGGATGCTGGGCGTACTGCTGGTGTCTGTAATGCCTGGAAGACGTGGTCTTCACCCCAGACTGCCCAGCTACCTCAAATCCAAAAGTACTTCTGGTCACACTGCAACTGGCCCCAAGCTGCAAAGAGAGCTCTCTGTCCTGCCTGCGCTTCCAGGCTGGTGGAGGTCCCTGGTCCTGAGGGCATGCTCAGGGCAGCCCTCCACATGCAGCACAGAGCCGATGGTATCATCCCCACTGCAGCACGTTATCTACTGCTACAAAGACTGTGCTCTGCTCCTCACAGGGTTCTTCCCATTTTGCATCAGTTTTGGGACACCGCTTGACACCTTGTTATGCTCAGGCAACCACAGCTCTAAACAGAGCTTCTTTTACAGTTACTCTGGCATGTGTTTTACTTACTGTTGTTTGGTTCTGCCTCGTATAATCTCCAGATTTTCGAAAGCATAGAGATCAGTAGCATTATCAGGCCAGGCCTGAATCAAGAGAAATCCTGAAATGGAGAAAAGAAGATTAAAAATAATAATATAAAAAAAAATTATGGTAAACATTGGTAGCAAAACCTCCCCTTTGAGCTCCTCCTGCTTCAAGAGAAGGCACTTGTGCTTTCCCTATGCTTATCTGAGAATCTCAAGAGAAACATGACATTTTAGGGAGCAGATGGATATTTTTAAACCTTGTTTTATAAACAGTTTACTTCTTAGGTCACCACAAGGGCTTAGAAGCATAAGAGATGAGTGTGTCAGTGGGCTGCACATCCTGCCACATCGAGCCACCAGTGATGTTGGCTCTTGCCAGCAGATAACCTGGCTCCAGTGCTGTGGGAGAAAGGCACTGCTTCATCCCATTTGTGAGCTGCCTCGGGGAACTGGAAAACTGAAGAGAAAGCAGAAACTGAGCAGAACCGCCATCCACTTGGGAGTGTATTTGCTCAGGCAAGCAGTTTTCCTTGCTCAGATGAGGCACTCAGGAGGAGTGGGAGAATTTGGGAAATTGCAAGCTGCTTTATGAAGATCTGGGGGTTAGTCATTGCTACCCTGAAGGGAACCAGACAGGTGAAGAGGGAATCAGAGTCACATCTGTGGACTCAGTTCTGATGTTGCACTCATTTTATAATGAGGTGAACAAAATTACTTTTAATTGATACTTGGTGCAAGACAGCAGTTGAGTGCTCTGCTGGCTGTGTTGTGCTCATGGAGACATATTCACCCCAAGGAAGAGCTCTTCAGGCTCGAGAGGGTGTCTCAACAAGGATGATGCAAGCCACTGAGCACGCCTCCCTAAGGAGCTGCTGAAAGGTTTTCCACAAATAGAAATGCACTTGGCTTTTTTTAGCTGGAGTGGCACGCCTCTGCATCACCACATGCTTCTTGGGTGGCTGAGGATCTCCCCTGCTTTTAGTCTTTGCTAGGCCTAACAGTTGATCAGCAGGGATAGTCTGGCCAAACCACACACCTTGGATGAGAGCTCAGTATGGGTTATGTAGGCGTAATGCTGGCGAGGTGCTGCTGACCACCTTCATGAAAAGTGACCCCTGACAGCTCAGAGACAGAAAACTTTGTTTGCATTTCTCTCTATGCACTTAAAAAACTTTCCCTCCTCCCCCTTTGTGCTTTTGGCAGTACCAGTCAAAGAACATCTCAGCTTAAAACTCATGGCTAACCTGATATTTCTTTGACTGTTTTGAAGACATCCAACTTCTTAGGGTCCAAGGGTAAGGTCTTCGTAAAGGCATCACTGCAACAAACAGAACAAGCAATTGGGAAAAGAATGGCTTAGCTTGAGTTTCTCTCTTGGCCTTCTCCTCCAGTGCTCAACGACCATCCAGCAACTCACCCTAAAAATGCAACTGGAAGAATGCTGACATCCCCATTGATCTTGGTACAGTTTTTGAAGGAGTCAATGTTTGTGGCATTTATGGAGAGGATCCCTTTAAGTTCACCTATTCCAATGCCATTGCACACTGTTAAAAGAGAGATACAAAAGTCAGAAGGAGAAGACTGAAGCCCAATCATGTAGAATGGAATAAACATGAAGGTGACGTTAGTCCCAAAAGCACTCCAATATGGCCAAACCTACTACTGTAAGTAGAATTTCATAGATCTCTTGTCTACTTTTGTCTACTTTCAGAAAGCATTACAGGGTAACTTCTTCATGCTTGCTCGACTGTACAGCTCTGGTATGAGCATCCCTGTACACAGTGGATGTGCTCTGGCACATGCCCTTCTCTCTCTCTTTGTCCCATTTTCATTTAAATGCCCTTGATAGAATACTGAGAAGGACAAATGAAGGAGAAGGCTGATGTGCAAAATGCACACAAAGCACAGTTTACCTGCTGTACTTGTGGTGCATCCCAGTTGGAGAGCATGTTCCACAGCTGTGTTTCCTGATAAAACCATTTGTCAATTCTCCAAACCATCATTAGATATTTGTATTGAATCTGCACTTAATTAAAGTTAGGACTCCATGGACTTTTTCTAATACCCATCATCCTAAAGCCTTACTGGTTTCTTCCATGCTTTTTATACCTTTGCTACATAGCCCATCACACTTTTTACACTTCCGAACACCATTTTCTTCAACTTCGTAAGTATCAGTATTGCAAGAGCGAACACAGGAGCCATGGTCAGTCACCACATAGTTGTCTGGAAAACAAAACGATACAAAAGTCATTGAAATACGAGAGGGATGTGTTGGAGGCTTGCCCAGACACCTCAATACTAGGAAGAAGAAAGAGTTTTTCAACTTTTGGCATACTTAGCAAAGTACAGGCATTAATTATGAATTCTCACAAACATCCTTTGAAGGTAGATGGACATGCAATGCCATCACCATTTTACAGAGAGAGCAATGGTCACAGAAGGATAAAACAACATTGCCAAGGTCAGGCTGTGCAGCAGTGCCATAATTAGGATCAATACATGGAATTTCTGATCCCTCACTTGCTCTTCCAGGCTAAGGGCCAGGCAGGGTAACGGTCGACCTCAGAAAGGGATACCAGTTCTGTATGCTAAATTCTCTTTTACATTCAAGTCTCGATGGGTTAAAGAAACATGGACAGGGAACAGCGTGAAAGAAAAAGGCAGCATCTGTAGTGGAAGCAATGATCACAGGCCTTGAGAGAGAGTGTTTAAACCGATGACCTTCTACCAGTCCCAATTAAGAACCAGTTAAGAGCTGATACTGCTTTGGTAATGCATGGGATTGTTCTCATATGGCTATTGTTCTGTTGATTCTCATAAGATGTTTTTTTCCCCATCGAGAGAAAGATCTTCAGAAGTCAAAATTTAATGGTTAAAAATCAGGGAAAGTGATGGATGCAGACAGTTTGAAGAGGCTGTCTGCTTTACCAGATATCCTCTCATTTTTGTCACCTGCTCCCAATTCCCATGGAGGCTGAGGATAACAAGAAAATGCTCTTTCATTTGGCCATAAAGCAGAGAGAAGACACAGGTCACTTCCCACCTGTTTTCAACCTCCTGCCTCTGTAGCTGCAACCTGAAATGAACTTACGTGGACATTCCCTCACACAGGTGGCTCCAAAGCTGTACTTTCCATCAGGGTTGACATCCATCTGGTAAGTCGTAGGGTTATACAGGACCAATGGGGGACATGTATCCTTGCATGTAGCATCATCTCGAAACTTGCGGCATGCCTGTTATTGAACAACAGCACCCATTAAAATACCTTCACCTTAAAAAGCGACAATGGTCTTCCATTAGCCCTTTTAAAACTACTCTGAGGGACTCATCTCTTTCTGGTTTAGCTCTAATGGAAACACCAAGCCACTACAGGAATGGTCTCTCATGCTTTTTGAAGGTGAAAGGTTACCTCAGGGTGGGCAATTGAGTTTAATATTTCAAAAAAAAAGAGAAGAGAGAACATGAGGTTTTCTTGTTCTGAACAGAAACCTTGGCACTCTGGTAGAGAGCTGCTGGGAGCTGGGATTCACGTGGGAACAGGAGTGAATCTGCATGCCTTAGGAGAATTTTCCCTACAAGCAATAACCAGATCAAGCAAACAGTACTTTTCTTGGTTGCTTTTTAATAACCTAAATCAAATAAAATTCTTTCCTGATGATTGCTGGCTTTTCTGGCTAAATATTAAACTGAAGACATTATATTTGGCTGCAGGTGATGAACAATTTAGACGGCATTTATGAAGGACAAGTTTAGTAATGTACTTCTGCACTTAATTAATAATTACTCTCTTTTCCCCTTTTTTCTTCCCTAGCTTTCCAGATGAGAGTAACTGTCTGCTCTGTGAGCCAGTAAAGGCATCGTAGCCACACAGTTTATAAGGGAACCTCTAATACAGAACAAAAAAAAAACCAACAAAAACAACAAAACCCAGACCAGATAGACAGTTTCTGTGGCAATTACCCAGGTGCTGCCCAAGTCAGAATAAAGTGCACTGCAAACATGGGGAAGTGTTAAAACCAGAGTGCAGCATCCCCTTGAAACTCTTGTAGAGAAGCAATGGGATTTTTTTTTTTCCTAAAGCAGCTCAATTTGCTCCTTCTCCCTCCATTACCTCAGAGTCCCCCACAGTGCTTTTGTGGCAAGCGAAAGTCAGAAAGGAAACCCTTGATTTCATGTCTGAAGTTCAATCGAATGCAAAAAATGTGAAGATCCATCACATCTTATTTCCCTTACAAGTTCTTGCTTTAGACTAGCACTAAGGAGCACAAGGCAAAGCTGTGATGGCATGGAAGACTGCACACCACCGTGGCAGCAGTGGAGGACCCAGTGACCTGTTGACATGGGGAAGTCACCCTACAGGAAGTGGCTGCTTTGCAGCAACTTTGAGCTCACTGGGATCCTGAAGGCACTAAAGCTGGTTTAGCACGTGCTAGGAAGTTCCATCTAGGAATCAGTAAAGACCAGCTAAGGGTGCTGTGAAATTCATGTCCTCTTCCTTAACACCACCACTCCATGTCGGCATCTTTCAGAGGCCTTCTTGGATGGAAGAAGGCTAGAGGACATGCAGCTGAAAGCATGCCTTGCTGTGCCAGAGATTTAAGCAGTTGTGGTGATGATGTGGCATCATTACCAGGCAGTCACTCTCCCGAGGCCCCGTGCACCCCGCAGCACACTGGTTGTGACAGCAGTCGCTGGGCTCCTTTCCCCTGCACCGGCCAGAGCACTGCTGGGCACAGATGACTTTTGTTACTGGAAGACACAAGAAAAAAGGAAAAAAAATCAGCAATGAAGAACTTTTAAACTGCACTTGCTGCAATGAGATCAAGAAATATAGAGCAAAGGTCTGGTGCAGGATCTGTGCTAGATTTTCCTCATGGGCTGTGTATTCTGACTTTATATAAGGCCAAAGCTTGGGAGTGGTGTGAGCTGGTCTGGGTGGTGGTGAAAAGGGGTTGTGTTCAGCTCATAATTATTTTGGCTCTTGGGAAGTGCCAAGCACTCCGGTTGAAGCCAGCAAACTGTGTCCTTAGAAGGAGCACCCAGATCCCTGAGGTATCAATACCTAAACCATGAAAAACTCCAGAGTCACTGCATCTGACAGCTGTGCAACAGAGCAGGATCTGGCTCCATTTTGTTGAGAAAATCTGCTATTATTGGTGCTAGCCTTGGGAAAAACTACATGGCAGGAGAACATCCAGGACTATATACTGTAACGGGAAACCGTACATTGTTGGTGTGTTCGGATTCCTTCAACACACTAAAAATATTGCTGAAAATTGCAGAGAGAGGGGAGATCCACTCAGCTATTTCATATGCATATTCTATTATTTTTCTTTAGGCTTCAATTCCTTGGCCAAATTTTATCTTCATAACTCCCACAGGGTTTGCACCAGTGCAGCAACCCAGAGAAGAACTGGCCCTGATTTAGCTTTTTTTGCATGGAAGCAGAAACTGCCCGCAACGTTTTGTTGAGAATTGGGAAATCATCTCCATTTGAATCTCAAAGCAGAGAATAACAATAATCAGGACAATTAAAAATAAATCCAAAACCTAATGGTTAGCCTGTGTTTGTACCAGAGGCCCAAAATGGGATTGTTTGCTCTCTGATCCACAAATCCTGGCATCAGACATCAGAGAAAGGCTAATCCGCTGTACTACAGCACCCTGAGCATTTCTGCTCTGCACTACATTAACTGCTACCAACTTCACAGCTGGCACAAATGAGGTACAATATCAACAGGGATTCCTCTAAGTCTGAAACAGATGGTTGTTAATTAAGAGAAAATTATTGGAAAATGTAGCCTGCTACAGGGTATACAACAGTGTTTTTTTTCAAATCACGTTTCCTATCCTTTTCCGTTACATATTTTTGTATCCAAACTGTATTATTTCTTTTTTTCTTGTAGGTCTGAAAGCAAGATACTGTATTTTCAAGGAAACAGATTATTTCCACAATATGCCTTAGCTTCTCTGATAGCAACTCCTCCATTCATCTAGAAACAGGAGAATAAAAGGCACATTGTTCTACATGTACAGCATTTTGATATATTTTTTTTTTCATAAGGAGCAGCAGGGGAGTAAAACAGCTCGTCACTTTGATAGCTATTGACTAGAGTTTCCTGCTGGAAACATGTATCACAGCAAACGTTTATATTTCATACTGAATATCCCACGTTTGTTGAAGGAGAAAGATACGCATCACCTCAAACTTTCCCACATATGGAAATGTGGGACACATTTTCAGTTGGCCAGATTCTCAAATGCCTGTAGAGGAGAGCCAGAGCCTGCAAACAGTTTCATTTTAAACACTCCTGGTCATCCTCCTGAAGCCAGCAATAGTTTGTAAATGCTGGAAGCTTGCAGGGCTGAGACCTGAGGTTTCGCAAGCCCCAAGGACAGCTGTGCAGCCTCAACTGCAGGGACTGACCTGGGAAGGACTCTGTGTGCACAGCCACGGTCCAACTCAAGAGCCAAACAGTAAAACACAGGCAGCCAGACTGAACAACCTGAAATTACCAGCTCTCTCCATTTAAAAATTAAAAGTGACTATGTGTTTTCTGAGAGCCTTCCAAAGGTCCTCTGAGTGCAGTATGTAATGTGATTACCCCCATGAAGGTGACATCTTCTGTGTTTACAGAAGAAACCTACAGGGATTCCAAAAAGAGGAATTAAAGCCCTCAAAAATCAAGGTTATGTTGTTGCTTCTAATAGTAGAAATTAATCCAAAGTATTGTTAACTGGCCTGAAGAATGGTTCTGTGGGAAACAGCAGGAAGGAAAACAATTCACCATGCAGCTACTGCATTCATGGGAGAAAGTTGTGGGCGACAGACAAAAGTGGGAGACAGCTGCAGCCTTTTGCCTCTGGAGGAACAGCACATCTGCAGGGAAATCCAGACCCTAGTCAAAGCATCTCACAGTTTCCCTTCAAGAACTGGATAGAGCTACTGGGGGTGAGAAGTAACAGCCATCCTCCCATTGACTACACTTCTGCAGAGCAGGAAGCAGGCCATGTCCCTCTGTGGTGTTCTTCAAAGAGCCCCAGCGTAGCTGGATGCAGAGCACAAGAATGAAACCTGTGTTGCTAATTCACACTTGACAGGTTAGTTTTTTGCTAGGTATAAATTTAGTATGTCAGAGTACAAAAGATATTTCTTGATTAATCTACAGGCTTACATGTCTGGCAGTTCTGTTCTCCAGGGCCCCAGCAGTGGTCTTCTGTGCAGTTTGGATGACATTTGGGACCTAAAACATGAGAGCAGAGTATTATATACTATAAACATGGATGACAACAACAACACATGAGTCAGAGAAAACAGACTTGAGCTTTCCTTCTTGACAAATCAGGAGAGGAAGCACATACACATCAGTGCTCAAAAATCCTTATCAAAGGATTCATCTACATGCAGTTCTCCACACCTTTCAGCAAGTGCAATACCCAACCAGTCTAGCTTACGAAAGAGGCATATTTTTCCCAGGAACAGGAATCTCAGCCACTGCCGACTGGCCCTTCTGGTGGAGTCTGCATGCAGCAGCAAGGCACCCCCAGCTGCAGCTGGGCATGTGCCAGCTGCTCACAACAGGCCACATGTAAATCGATGTTTCTGAACAACATGATTCTAAAAAGAAAACAAACCCAACTGGATTTGCAGGCAACTGCCTGCTACTCTGACCATAAAGTAATTCAACTTGTCTGCTTTGTGCCCTCCTCCTGCCCTCTGCCAAAAGTACTCCTTGGCGTGGGACTATGTAGCCAATGGACAATCAACGGAGAGGCAGTAGGATGGACAGACACCCTGCCTGACCTGGAGTCAAGGCTCTTTCTCATCCCTCCCTCCTTATTCTTTTCATCCTTTTTCTTTCTCTTAATGACAAGCAAAGTCCCAGAAAAACAACTTATTTTAGATTACAGGATCGTTACTAAACCCATAAATGTCTGTCTAAGTAGATTAATCTGGAATTCACTGCATTTAAAAGCCGCTTCCTACTGAAGTGATTCTTCTTGCTAATAACACAAGATTGTCCCTCCCTGACACCACTCATCAAATGGCTGAACAAATGCCAATACTTGTCCAAGAGTTGATTGATTTGATGCAGGACCAAAGAACTTTTCTTTTTTTACAGTTGAAAAGCTAAAGGTTAACACTTTTGTCATGTTCAGAGCCAAACTCCTGTGCTGACTTGTATCATTTGCAACCCTTTGATTACTCTGAGGCTTTGCAGAAAGATATGTCAACACAGACGTTGGCTATTAGCTCTCGAGACAGTTACGCAACTGGAAGAAGATAAAGAAAATACATTTTCCCGCCAATTTTTCAGTCCTAGAAGCTAAATGCTCAGAAATGAAAATAAACTCTCCTTCCTATGAAATGACTGGGGATTTTAGAAGGAACTCATAAGGCTGAAGGATTAGCCTGAGCCCACTCAGAGCATACGCTACACAAACTTTTAAATATGCGTTCATCTCCCCGCTGATCTAAAGCATCAGATTTATCTGCCTGTTTATCATTGATTTTGCAAGGATAATTTGTGTGGCCCAAACAACCAGCTTTATAGAGCCCAACTTGGGCCTTAGCGCAAGAAAGGCTTCAAGTCCCACAGTAACTCCATGAAGGTACCCACAGGGATTTTCTGGACCAGAGTTTTATATTGTAAACAGAAAATTGCTGGAAAGCAAAAGAGTGCACATTATTCTGAGCTATCTTTGAAGAAACAAGCCTTCCCAAGAACTTTGTTGAGCTATGAATTAAGGAGCTAACCACCATGAAAAAATACATCTTAGGCCTGTGCTGACAAAGAGAAAGTGCTTCCCTTGGAACGGGGCTTGGGGGTCCTGAGTGTAGGAACTAGTGGACTTGAAACCCACCATACAAAGGATTGGGTGTTCATTCTTCTCTCTGTAATGAGGGAGGACATAGCATTTTCTATAAGTTAATACTCACAAGAAGACAGGTTGCTTGCAAATTCAAGCACCTTGAGAGACATCTTGCTCCTGTCAGTGATGTCATCCCAGAGGACTGTGTCCATGTTGCAGAGTTTGGGGTTGTTGCTGATTTTAACACCTCCATTGAGAATTTCTGCCACAGAAGGAATAAAACTGGTAAATGAAGCAAAATGCCTAAGTCTTCTAACTCTGATCTGAAGAAAGGGAAATAAAACACCTATTTCTTTGCCTCAGTCATGCTCTGCTGACGCAAAAGGACAATCTGCATGGCATCAGCACTCCTGATAGTGCCAGGCTCAAAATAATAGTTTCTGGAGGTTCAGCTGCTGTTGGATGCCACTAAGATGCCAGTACATGTGGCTTTCTGCTTGGTGCCACCTCGAAAGGCCACTGAACTCAGCAGATGTGGTACTGGTGGTGTGAACAGCCAGAGACTGTGTAAGGCCCTAGCTGACATACCACCACCTCCTACTGAATTCAACAGAAAATACTGACATGCATGCACTGGAATCAATGAATGAAAAGTAATGAGCAGATACTTCTTTGCCATTTTGGGGGGCACAAATAAATCTCATCACATTGTTGATGTTTCAGATTTTCTGGATCTTTCTGTAATGGGAAATGAAGAACCTTCTTCATCTTTTGAAGAATGCTGGCTAGCAGGAAAGCAAGTAAGCAACTGGGAAACTACATTCAAATCCTTGTTTCTTAAGCAGGATTTGATAGCTTATGACTTTGAGAGGAGATCTTCAATCAGATATTGATACCCATAACCTAACAGTTGGAAGTTTGCTTTACAGATGCCTCCAACTCTTGCCCTTGTCTCACCTGATAGCCGTTTCATTGGCAGCTGTCGGAGTCCCTGGGTTTTATTCATGTGATAATTGGATAAAACTGCCAGGGCATAAGAGTTGTCATACAGCACATTGCCTCGGATGATCTGGAGGTTTTCTAGGGGAATGACATCCACCATGTTAAGCGCGATGAGCACGTAACCTGCCACCTCCTGTATCGTCTGAGAGAACAACAGAAGAAACAAAGGTCTTAATTGACTCTACTCTTGGCAGAGTCACTTCCCACCTCTTACCCCTCCAGTCCACTGTCTTTCAATTTTAAGGAATGATAAACCACTCAATCTCATTTAAAGAAAATAAATCCAAGAACAAGAAGGGACTATGTGGAAAACTTTATTGTCTAAGCAGGTATAAACTGACCAGTGGGTCATTCCAAAGGTCCAGCTTACCCCTTTACTGTCCCCAAGCAAGGGAAAATGGGTCTGCCTAGGGGATGTAGGAAAACAGGGCAAACAAGTATGATACGGCAACCGGGTGTGATGCTCCAACCATTGGCAGTGCAGAGACAACATCTGATTCAGGTTTTTACACCCTCTCTTCTGTGCCCCTTCCCTTTTCGGGATGATCAGCAGAGGACAAGAACAAGTAACATCTCTCTTAAGAACTAAATAGTTACAGGACATGAAGACAAGTGAAGCATTGTCCCTCGATGTAGATTAATTCCTGCCTCATACCATGAAATGTATGCATTTATATCTCCTACAAACCCCAGCATAAATTAAAACCCCTATGCTATGAAGGCCACCAGTGAGTTTTTGGGAGACCTGTTACGTTCCTGGGAACACTGAGTTGTACTTTGGAAAGAAAAATGGCAATACCCAGAGTCTGAAGTATCTCTTTTCTGATATTTTTGCTTATTATTAGAATTAAATGTTTTCTTTCCCCTTTGTTTGTTCCCTGAGGAAGAAAGCTCACACAAAGAGATTATTCCTCTAAATCCATAAGACTGACCTGTTTATTTAAACCTACTATATAAGAGCACTTGATACCAGACATATGTCAAAAAAACCCTTCTTCCTCTCCAGCCTCTTTCTCTGAAAACCTCTAAATCTGATAACTAGGCATGCAAAACCAATGCATGTAAAACTCTTTCTTTAGAAAATACAACCTGGAGTGTGATGCTATTGCTGCTGGTGGCAGTCTGGCAGTGGGGCAGCAGAGCCACACTCCTTGCCCAGTCTCTGCTGGTGGGGAACCTCTGCGGAGTGAGGGAATGGCTAAAGATGTAATAATATTAGTAAAGAAGAAGAAGCCTGTCTGCATGGCAGACAATGTATGTTGGCAGGTGCTCAAAAAGTTATTTCTTGAAGTACTTGATGTCTATTTCTTGGAGTACCTGATGTAGTATAGTAGGGTTGAGTACATCCTGCAGCCTACAGGTATGCTGAGACCATGATCTGCAATGTCTCTGACATTAGCTAGCTATGTTTTTGGATCACCACAGAATTGCATAGGTAGCTGACCCTTTGAACTTAAAAAATGCAGTAAAATTCCTTTAGTGGGAAAAGCCATATTGGCCAAGAGCACTAACCTTCAGGAAAGAAAGGTCACGATTGTGCTCCACATATGTAATCTCCAAGTTGCTGAGTACCACCTCGCAGTTGTTGTACATCCTCTGTAGGCTGGTGAAATGGTCTTCCACATGTCCCAGCTGGGTCAGCTTGTTATTTGTCCCTTGACAAACTGTGAAGGAAAAAAGAGAGTTCCGTGAAGGAAAGCAAGAGTAAATACAGGGTAGAGACTTGTTGTCTTGACCTGTCTTTACAAGCACCAAAGTAAGTTACATGACGTAACCAAGGCACAGAGATGTACCAGAATTAAGAGCTGGAATAACCCTCCATCACTTCCTGTTACACTGAAAACTCCAAGATGAGACTTTTGTACGTAAGTAGCTCTGTTTTCTGTATCACAAACACAACTCAGTTCATGAGAATAGGGCACTGATACAGTGCCATCAAACACCACTGAAAGTGGTATGCTGCCAGGTATCACCCAAGGTAATTTCTCTGAGGACCCATTTAGAATAAATACTTTTAGGGCCACTGGGTCTCCTTGTAAGCTTAGTGGGAGGGAGCAGGGGTTTCCCACAGGACTCTTAAGATACAAGTCTGGATTTTAACAGCAAACTGAACCTCCAGGGCTCACGCATACCTTGCCACTGACATATTGGGAGTATAACAAATTCAGATTTCCTGCTATATTCAGCTTTGGCACACAAATCCACCTAAACCTGCTGTGCTGGTGAGGAAGGAAGTGGTGCAATACAGAGACCCACTTGAAATTCTAGTACTCTGCTTTACCAAACCTAGAGGAATTGGCAAAAGTTATCACCACTACATTTGATTGAAATGAAAGAGCAAAATGCAAATTGCTTTAAAGAAAAAAACACCACACAGAATCCCCAGAAACTGTACTCATGCAGTAGTTCCCTAGGCTATTCCTACACAGCTAAAATCAAAACATCTCTGCTACTACAGGGGAAAGGAGAATGATACAGAAGGCAACATGGTAAAAAACTTCACCACACCTTCCATATGGAAAGCTTCAGCACAGCTTTACTCTTTCTGTGTGAGCAAAAGGAGGCCTTTACCTCATCGTCTCTATAAAATAACCCCATTCTGACCTCATGGATTTCCATAATACACTGAAAGAATTCCATTCTTTTAACTCAGAGAAAATAATAAATGAAATTATTCTTTTGTAGAGCCATAATTCCTCTAAGCACCAGTCACAAGCAAATAACAAAGAATATTGACAAAGCTAGAAATAAGTCTTGAAGCTAGTAACATAAGATAACACCTGTTGAAGATTTAATGAACAATTGATGTTTTATTAGTAGGAGAAGTAACTTAATAAGCAGTGATAAAATCCCACTTATCAATCGTCGAAGCCATTTGCTGAGCATGTGTTACTTCTCAGTACAGTCATCACCATTATGGACCTACAGTGACAACAGATTAAAGACTCTCTCAAATGTTAAATGTCTACGTTTAAAGCAAATTTTTTTACTCACATTCCTCATTTTTTTCTCATTGTATGTCTAGATAAACATTATGGATTCAGAGTGGCAACTGCTAGTAAATAGGGATATTTTAACAGGGGCTGAAATCATACCATCTAAGCTGCTTGTTGCTACATGACCCTCAAGTGTAGAAAATGACCCTTTTTATATTTGCCTTGAATTTCTGTAACAGATAAGAAACTTCTAAGCAGGATTTTCTGTTTCAGTTTCAAACTTCACTCTTCTTATACATTCATGCTTAAAGGCTGTATTTGTTGCCTTCTGCCTCAAGTATGAGGGCAAAAAATTATTAGCCAGAGTCACAGGAGGGGCCTTATTCTGTGAAGCAATCACATTTTCAAGGGAGAAAGTTAGTAATATTGACATATATTTGTCTGTCCCAGAAAATTTCTTGTTGTTGGGGAAGGCGTGAAGAGACTTTGAACTGACCGGAAAAATGAAAACATCGTCCCAGAGGTCATCTTGAATTTTAAGCTATGTTATCCTCCAACCAAGAAAAAAGCTAATAGTGAAAGACTCTCAGGTGGTTCAAAACCTCAGCTTGGATGCTCAGTTTAGGTATCTCAGATCTGGTCCCTAAAATGGTGTGATTTTGAAAGGCACTCCGATACAATGCAGGAGCAGGTGAAGCTTAGACAGGTCATAGAAATGAAGACATGTAAGACAGCCTGTTACAGTCTTCTTCTACAAATGGTCTAATGCTCTCACTGTATCTCTGCCATTAACAGCAAAGACCTGTCCTGGTACTCAAGAAAGACCCTATACAAAAGGCAGAGTGTTTATATTACATCTGAACCAAAGAAAGGGTGGAAGGAAGAGCCTTCTCTGGAGTCATCCTCCTGGTCACCAGTGTCCATGATACTCCTACACAGCTTGGTGCCAAGACTGTACAACCAAACAGTCCAAGTCACTGAAACAAGCCCTAGGAGAAAGTGCACACATTTGAATGTGCTTCCCTTGGGATCAGATAAATGCTGGAGCTCTGAACTTGGGTTAGCCATTTTGAGAAACACAGACTTTCCACTGCTTACTAGGTCAAGGCTGATAGAGCAGACGGAGGGCATGGTTACTCTTGCGCTTCTCCACCTCCCTCTCCCACGGGGATGCTCAGTGAACCATGCCAAAGAGTTGATCCAAGCTACAAATAATGCAGAACAATAAATAAATAAATGGACAGAGGGTATTTTTAGCTCAGGAAAACTCACTGATCTGGTTCACAGTGCTAACCCAAAAATCACTGCGCTGGAAACAGATCTGAGGACAGTGAGGAGGCAGGAGCAAATAGTCAAGAGAAGAAGCTTGCCAGCTTGTGAAGCTGCAGAGGGAAATCGACATATAATAAACTCCAAAGAGGCTTCAGGTTGGTCCTCCGGGACCTACTTCCTTCCCCTGTTTTGTGAGAAGAGAGTATTTTGATGGCTCTCTACCAAAGATGTCCTAAGCCACACGCAAAAACACTCATCCCCTCCATCAGGCTCATCACATCCTCTACCCAGTAAACAGTGCAGATGAGATGTTAGTTAAGATCTGGAGAGCAAAAGAAAATGGGTTGTTTCTGTTAGATCTCAACAGTAGCTGGCTAGCATCAGTCAGACCACCCTATGGGAGTTTTCCCCTTGTGCACAATTTTTTGTTTGCTCAAAGAGATACAAGGCCAAATCTCTGTTTGTTTCAAAGAGATCTAAGTACATCCAAAAAGTGAACATCACCATAGCAGTATTTGCCAAATGAGAACGTGGGTAATAAGCAGTGTATGCTGAGCAAATAAAACCCAAATCAAACAAAACAAGCTAAACCCCTGCAGCAGCATTACTGGACTCGAGCAAAGGTGCTGAATAATTTTCCAACTAGAACATATGGAAAGAAAAGAAAATGGCCTACTTGTATCTAATGAATACTACCATTCCTGCAATTCCTTTGCTTTGGAAACCTGTGTTCTGAAAAGATACATGCTATAATTATCTGTGTATAATAGTACAACGTGAATGCCACTCTGGCCAGAGGCAAAAACACAGACAATGAGGTGCTCGCCTCGCTCCATAGAGTTTTAAGTGGGACCTGCATGCTTGAGTGGATGGATTATATTGTGGTTTAACCTCTATTAAGCTTGACCTGTTTGCCCTCCAAAGGGCAGATTTTGATGTCACATACATACTTTTGTTTCAATGTGTATCAAAGCTAGCACTATCCAGGTTTAGGAGTCAGTGGTGGGCATGGATACCTGTGTGGTACTGCTGAGGGCTATGGTAATACGCACCATGTAACATAGGTCTCATGTGGACACTTATGCATGGCTGCAGCCCATTTTAGCTATAAAGGACAGTAAAAAAACCCAGATGACAAAAAAAATCCTGATGACAAGTCAGGGTGAGAATGTCCCTGACCAGAAGAAAAGCTGAGATACAGAACTGAATTTAAGTGTACAGGCTGATCTCTAAAAAATGAAAGCTTTGCTCTTATCTGTGATGTTAATATAATTAAAACACAGCCAGTCTGGAAAGTTCTGACACAGAGAGGATGTCCCAAGAGGCTGCTGTCTGCAGCAGCATGAGCAGGGCTGCTGGGAGCACAGGAGTCTCCTGACCCAGTCTGGGTGACCCAGAAGACCCCCAGAGCCCCAGCCACCACCCCTGTGACATGAAGGCAACCCATAAAAGTCTGCAGGGCAGCAGCATGGGATTACTACAGCAAAGCATTTTATTTCTACAATATTGCTCTGAGCACACATGCTGCACTTCCTAAATGCCAGTGACGTTGATCTTGAATCAGTTACAGTATTACCTCAACAGACAGTCTGGAAAAAAATGCAGATATTGATGAAATGAGCCAAAATGTCAGGTGCTGCTGTATAAGATGGCAGCAATCAAAGAGATGAAGAAAGTGGCACAAGGTACTGATAGATACAAACTCACTGAATTTTATTCCTTATGAAGAGTGCAGAGTTGGCTGCCCTGGATATTAAAATCCTCCCTCTATCCACAGACATCCTCACTCCACTTCTCTACCTCGGACTTGGCCTTAAAAGGGCCATTTGCAGGTGATGCAAACAGATTGACCTGCAACTCCCTGCTCGTGGGCCTTTTTTCTCTTGTGCAGCCCAAGGAAGTGGAGTGTAACCAAACATTTCGTAAATGGAATTTTCCACAAGTGGTGGTAGGGAGACAGAAAGCATCAGTCCAGCTGCAACTCTAGGTCGCTCTATTCTCCTAAATCCATATAAACTGAGATTAAACAAAGTAGTCCCTACAATTACCCTGATAAAAGTGAAATCTGTTATCATCTTTCCCCCAGAAAATCTCTGATAACTGAAGTCCCAATCCCATCATTCATTTGTCCCAGACTTGAGATAAACCCCAGAGAATTCTTTAATACCAAATTATCAGCAATCCCCAAATCATCAGCTGTTTCTGTCCATGCTTAGCCTGCGCTAGTCTCCCTGAGATGCATCAAAATAATAACTTGTGAAGGCACTTTGTGACACAAAAGTCCATTTCCATACTTCAAATACTACTTACAACTCCATATGCCCTGGCACAATACATTTATATACTTTTTTGCACGTTTTCCAGCCACTGTTGACAATAACACAAAACCTGAAGAAGATATATTTGTTTAATATGACAGCACATATATAAATATTCCTCTTTCCTCACTCATTGGCAGAAATTTCACTTGCAATTTTTTTTAGGTATTTCATGGAAGATCAGTACCTTCCAGGATGCTTCATCCAGATACAAAGCCGCCTCTGACAGACAGGGGAGTTAGTGGTACTCAGTGTTCTACTGTCAGTGATGACTGCAACCAAGTTACGTGAACCAAAGCATGAGGGGAAAAAAACCCTTTCAAGGGAACCAGAATAATTTTGGTAAGAAATACTGCTTAACATGCATCTGTATGGGCAATCACACCATCCCAAAATCCTGCCCTTCGCACTCTTGGAGTTAGCCCCGCACAACACATGGGGGATCCTGGCCATGTCTTGCACGTCCATGCTCCTCCCTGGAAGAAAAACTGTTTCCCCCTTATGAGGGCTGTCCCCGACCTTCACCTAGATGGGCCTCAGAAATTAAATGAACATCCTTGTGTCATTTCAGCACAAATCTGGACATCAGCTATAAGGGCAGATGTCCTGTATCAGGTATTTTAAAAATCAAACTCAAAGCATTTACAAGTATTGTAAATACTTGTAAATACTTGTAAATACACACATCCTCCTGTGGAAACAGAAGAGTGCAGGTAGTACTGTCAAATAATCAAAATAGTGGCATTTAAGTACTAGAATTATTACAGGAGACAGGACATTTGTCATCATGACTAACCTAATTTCTGATAGAAAAAGCCATGCAATGCTTTCCCTAAACGAAACACGGTATGAGATGTCAGAGGCTGTAAAGAGAAAGCGACATCACATTACATGCAATTACCCATTTAAAGAGAAAGACCTGTTCACTAGTTGCTCAACACTAGAGAGAGATGCAGTGGAGAAATTTCAGCATTACTTGCTTGAGTGTGTTTTACATACCAAGCAAGAATTTCAAGTGAGATAAAAGTCCATGTGACACAAAGAAAACCAAATCTGCTGCGGTGTGCTGTGGAAGTTACAAAAATGAAAGGAAGAGCTAGAAAACAAGTGAGGAGTACAAACAGTGCTCAGATGCATGCAGATGTTTTCCCTTGAGAACGGTGGTTGCAAACACATGCAATGCCGAAAAAGTCCCATTTCAGCTCAACAACAGGAACATGTGGGCACTGGAAATGCTGCCATAGAAGATGATAATTTTTGCAGTTATTCAAATACTTTAAAACATTGAGAAAAACAGCCTTGTGTAGCTGTACTAAATCCCTGCTCAAACAGTGTGGTTTAGAGTAATGCATTTACTGAGATCAATTTGTTCCTAGACACAATGGGAATAAACAGTGACGGAGCCCTTGAAAATACTTAGATGGAAACTTTAATTGCAAAAGTGACCCAAAACTAATGCCATAGTGGAGAAAAAAAAGAGTATGACTTAAGGTAAAGCTTTCCTGGATGTTTTCTTATTTCTATTTACTTGACAAAAGCAACTTTTCCAGCTAAATCTAATTATCTATTTCCTTTGCTCTGCTTAGGAGTAGTGACCAGCCACCCATGGCAAAAGGCATGTCTTGAATTGGGAAGGACAGAGGTGGCGTGATGGTTGGATGGCCCAATTGCTGGTGGTAGTGCCTTCACCTGAAAGAATAAATAATCATATACGAAACAACTTGCTCCTGAATGATGATACCTCAAATGTGACAGCATCTCTGACAAGAGATCCAGCCTTAGTAATTCCCTAGGGTGCTTTTTTTTTTTTCATCCCTGATATAATTTAGTAATATTTCTGTTTTTCTTCTCTGTTGCCATTATTTAATTGAGCATGTATCTTCATTAATCCTCCAGATTAAGGCCAGATTAGGATGTTTTGAAATCAGTCTTTCCACTGGCTTCAGTGCAAATGGGATGGGGGATCAATTCTTCTCTTGTTGACATTGGTGTAAATTTGGGGCAACTACAAGGACGGGGTGGGCTAGCCCAGAGTTTGAACTTTCCTCCCTCAATACATCAGGATGCAGCTGTGAGAAGAACATAGAATTTCAAAGAAATGGGAATTTTCACCTTTCAATTTTGCACGCTTTGGGAGAAGCTCAATTTCTAAAGGTGAATAACAGGAGTTTTTGGAGGGGATGTTTCTAGTGGTGTACTGGAATATAACCCAAGCTTAGATCAGTTTTTATCACTTGGCTTTGTCAGTGGTCTGCAAGAAAACATCAGATCACTGCTGAGGATGCCTGCAGATGACACAAACATTTCTGGGGTTTTAAATAATGAAGAAAGACAGATGACATGCACAGGCTGGCTTCTATAATTTAAGAAAATAAGACCTCTGAACAACATTATTTGAACTATAGCCAAAGGCAAGGTCTTACATCAAAGGCTGCAGAACATGTACTAGACAGAAAAAGGGGTGCTTGGGATGCAGCCACCCTGAGAAGGACCTGGGGATCATAAGAGGTGACCAGCGCGTCGCTTGATGCAACAGAAAACCGCAGCCGCTGGGTGCATCTGCAGGAGAATGATGAGTGAGGGGAGACAGGAGCCAGCACTGATCACCAGCATGCCCAGCACACTCAGGAGTGGCAACCTCTGCACTACAGGGCTCTCCTCTCCCAGCAAAGCAGGTGCTGCCAGGCACAGATCCCACTCCCAGCAGCGCGAGGATGCTTCTTCACTCATTCTTCCACCCTTGGCCAAGCTACATTTCAGTCCATGTCTCCTCCACATGGCCAGCAGCTGGCTCAGTATGACTTTGCCTTGAGTTTTGCAGGCTGTTTATGAAGAGAGGTTGCTGGGAAGTCAAGCATGCCAAGATGGAACACATTTCCTATGAGGAAAGGCTGAGAGAGTTGGGGTTGGTCAGCCTGGAGAAGAGATGACTGAGTGGAGATCTTGCTGCAGCCTTTCAATACTTCAAGGGGGCCTATAAGAAAGATTGGGACAGGATTTTCAGTAGGACCTGCAGTGGTAGGACTTGGGGTAATCGTTTTAAACTAAAAGAGGATGGATTTAAACTAGATATAAGGAAGAAATTTATCAAGACCAGGATGGGCAAAGTGATGAGTTCATGCCACAGCTTGCCATTTTAGGCCTGTGGTTCCCCATGCACAGCAGAGCCACTGAAGACGGATGCTCTAGAAAGCAAAATGTGCCTCTTCATGTCCAAATGCCAGCTGCAGCTAGAGAAGTTTCACAGGGAAACACCACTTGAGTGCTACAGAGAGGAATCAGACTTTGAAAATTGCTGTAGAGGAAATTGGGGAGGGGGGAAATGCAGAGTCAGTGGTATACTGGTAACCCTGAATGGAAGCATTGCCATCCCACTTTCACCAGGTCCTCCAAGAGAATGCATTGTCCATGCTTGTGTTTCAGGACAATGATCTTTATGTTGTGTGAAATCCACATACTGACCAAAGAAAGTTTGTCTTGTACAGTGGAAGACAACCCCAAACAAGATCACATAAGGGGCAAAAGACTCTGATATTAGTGCCAGTAGGTTCTGTGCCCTATGATGGTTTTCCCCAGTGACGGGCCCACAAGGTAGCACAGCCTCTGACTAACAGTCCATGGATGCAGCCCTCCTGTACTCCAGCTTCACACACCAGCATAGCTACTACACCCATCACAAAAAAGCTATACGCATGTGCTGGGCAGAGCTCTGGGCTGGCAGAAGGGCCGTCATGCACTCCCATCCACACAAAGTTCAGGCCCTGGGACACAGCTTGGAGAAATGCAAAGGTTCGTGGCATCCACAGTGAATTTTGCATTACTATGTTGCTGCAAGTGGTGTAAAAAGCCTTCGTAGAATGCAGCAGGAAGCAGCCAAGAGACCTCCAATGACAGGCATGGCTCACCCAGTCTTTAATTTGGGGAGACATGTGGCAGGGGTGTGGCATCTCAAAGTCTACCCTGGGATATTTGGGAAAACAAGTGGATGACAACGGATATGTGAGAGCTTGTGCTCTGCGGTCTAAAACAAATTACATTCTTCATTGGTGTTTGTTCTGGCAACATCTACAGAGCAGCAGAATTTTATAGCAAAATGAAAAGAAATTGAAATGTGTGCCCATGAAAATGTGGGACAAGTTTCTAGTTACAGCACTGAATTGTTTAAAATTGTTTCAAAATTAGTTAATTTGAGAAACAAGCTATATGCATTAAGCTATGTTGTGAAAATTTTACCACGTGGGATTTCTAAAGACACTGCAATTACGTATTTGCTTTTGTGCCTTCCAATGAAAAGGAATCATGCCCTTCTCCATTTATATTAAATGGAGTCTTATCCTTTCTGAATCCCTTGAGGTGTAAATTCTATGTGAGCACTCACATCCTGACTCAAAAAGGGCAAGACAAAGCACTTACACCTGATTCCAAGCAGAAGTCTAAAAGCTTGCTATTATGAATGCAATGGATTCTTATTTTTTTTTTACCAATAAATATATAGATATACCCATAAACATATATATGCAGCTCTCCCAGGTGACTTGACTGACACCTCGAGAGGCTGCAATACATCTGGAGAACTGCTAAAATCACAACAGCAACTGTGCAAGTTTTGTCTGCTGCCTTGAGCTACATGTGCCCACCTCCATGATAACTCCATCTACTTCTGTGCATGGTTCTGCACACTGAAGGCAAGTGCTGCCAGCAACCACAGTGGATGCTGCATCAAGCCACAGGGCTCGTATAGCTGCATCACTGCATGATGCTTCCTCTGAATCTGTTCTATAGCAAGTTACTATAACAAGTTCCAGTCTCCTATGGATTCAAGTTCAGAAAGCTACAGAAAGGATCTATGCCCCGAAATTCCCCGGGAGACATCTTGTCCTTTAGCAATGAGATTACCTTCTTAAGTGAGACTAAAACAAGACATAAACTGCAGACAGAACCAAGATACACAATATTTGCTGCTTCAAACAATAAAGGTACTGTTAAGTTATCTGTCCTAATGTAGCAAACGCCCCATGGACTAACTACAAAGAACAAGTAAAAGCTGATAAAAAGCTTTAAAAGCTTGTCTCCAGCTACTACACATTCATGGGAATGAATGCTACAGTTGACACATTAGGGCTTCCAGACGAAGTTTGGATATTTGCACATGTTGACAAGTAAGCAAGTTAATACATGCTGCTGGGCTTGAAAAGCCTCCAATAATATTTAAGTTTAAAGGGAAGAGTATATTAAACGTAAATGAGCTCTGGATCACCTTCTGATCTTCATTTAAGCCTTGACTAAAACTCCGAGGAAGGACTGCTACTGAAACCAATGGGATCTGAATCAAGCTCTTATTTCACTTAATTTAACTGTGTGAAATTCAGTAAATGAGGTAAATAGACTTTCTACCACCCCTTTTTCTGGAAGGAGGAGAACTACAATTATGTTTTGAAGGCACAGCTAAAAGGCCACAAAGTGATTTAACAGCACCTGGGTAAGTTTTGAAGACGGGAAACCAATTTATCTTCAAAAGTGGGAAGAAAAAACATTGAATTTAGTCATGGGTACTATTAATGTTGCATGTTACAGCAAGTGGGCTGCTTCTACAGACAGTTTTATTTAGTAATAGGGAATTTCAGTCACATTTAATGCCAGAATTTAGTTCTGTGAAGAAATGTAAACAAATTTTAACATTTTAAAAGGTACCTGAAATGCACAATTATGGTACATGACGTGCTGTTTAAACTCTGAAGACGTTCCCCCTCCATCTCTTGATTTGTACAGTTGACCTCTGCCATGCAACCTCATGCTCTTTCACTCTCTTCAGTAAAGCAACTGCTCCTTGGCTTAGTATTGAGCCCAGAAATTTCGCAATCTGAACTCCAGAAATATAATGTTACACCTCTATTAACACTCTCAGGTTTGCATCATCGCAGCAACCATTTGCACGGGTCTCCAAAAAGGAGACGATGGGGTTTATCTTTTGTTGTGACTGGTTACAGAATAGGGCCCAGGCACAGGTTTAATTTCTCTCTGACCTTGCCAGAACAGCCCTTCCACTTCTTCCTGCCTCTTTTCCTCCAGTTCTTTCACAGAAACATTTCTGCTTCTGCATGAAGTATTTGAGGCCCATAGGCCGCACAAAAACCTGTAAAGCAGCTGTGACTGTGGCAGACTTTTGAGGACCCCTCATTTACCCCATCTTTGAAAACACTAATAAAAGAAATTTATTATCAAATGTGTAAATTACTTTCTTTCTTGAAAAGAATGAAATTACAGGTTTGTCAAAAGCCAATACATCATCCTGTAACAGTCTTTTCAGGTCAAATTACTACTTCATATGGGCTCAGAATTTCTGTCTGTCTACTTGTGAGCAGTTTAAAATCATTATGAAAATGAATGCAACTGCTAAATTTAATTCTGCAACTCCTTTGTCCCCGAAGTTTGAGAGCGAGTACTGATTTTGCCTTCCTCATGGATGTGTTCTAAGCAATGAGGCAGGCAAAAAGCTGCACAGCTTTCTCAAACACAAAAAAACCCTATATGCAAATATGAAAATCCAGAAGATGACATGAAGATAAGGATGAAAAAAAAAAAGCCACCCTTACATAACATAAGCACCACAAACCTGCTTTAACACATTCCATTCCCTGAAGAAAAAGCTGCAAGGAAAAAAACTCCTCCATCAGTTCAGCAAAGGAGAATAAACATCCCCTTGTATACAAAAACACTGTCAGATTAGCTACAACCTAAGCTCCAGCACAGGATGTAAAAATGTTATCGGTAGCAGTTGGCTGGACTCTGCTTATCTTTGCCAAAGATGTCTTGAGGGGAGGAAAAAACCAAGAAACTTTTTACTAGGGCAGCATAATGCACATAGAGACATGAAAGCCTGACTGTAAAACTGATGTCATTCCCATCTGCTCCCCACAACATGTCTTCTGCAAAAGACTGTACTCAAGTATTTGGAAGGATGGTTGGTTTTTTTGTCATCTGCTGGGTTTGGGGGTTCTTTTCTTCTCCCCTCCCCCACCCCCCCGCAACTAGAAATAATCTACTTTTGTCTCAAAGATACTAAAGCATTTTGAAAACTTGCTACAGTACAGAAGTTTGGGGCCCTGGGCAGCAAATCAATCACATACCCATAGGCACTGGGAGGGTAAGAGGGGGTGTGCAAGCCCTGGCATTTTATTGCCTTCAATTTTTTGTTGAGAAGTTTGTTTATCAGAGGAATTAAAATTGCATTCTGGCATATTTCTGGTGCTCTACGCAGAGGTGAGAAATTTCTCTGAAGCAGAAATTTAAAGAAAGAAAGAATTGGTGGGGTAGAAAGCTGGGAATGCAATGTGAAGATTTGAGATCCACTGCTCTAAGTATTTGCATGCTTGAATATTTAAGCTTTCAAGGATTTTCATTGAGTACTAAAAATATCAGAGGGAAAAAAAAAAGAAAGATACAGTTGAAAAATAAATAAATAAAAATAGCACATTTAGTTTTCCACAATGTGATATTAACTTCAGAAGGATCTGGCTTTGGCCACTGCATCCCAGAAAGTTTCCAACATTGCAAAACAGTCACCTTCTGAGCAAACAGGCATGTCACACCGCCAACTCTCCCACTCCATTACGAAGCTGCTCCCTGCATGAAGTATCTTCTGATAAGCCTTACTAAAACCAGAGCCACCTTATCTGGGAAAAATGACACCTAGCAAGTTTTTAAAGCCTTAGGTCTGTTTGTCTGCTTTTGATGCATTTGCCAGTCTTCCACCACTATCTATCACTTCATGGAGGAGCTGCAGCAGCTCTTGTGAGCCCAGTAAATCACCTAGTTGCAAGCCATGAAATGCTACCAGCTCCAGAGAACAGAGCAGCTTTGTGTTAGAGCAGTTTTGTGTTGCTTGTGTCTTCACCCACCTAAAACTTGGAAACGAATACCCATCTTGAACAAATGAAGATATTTCTTCTATGGGCTAAAACATATTTTCCAGCATCGAGTGTGTGACTGTGGTGTTACACTGGATGGTCAGTCTTGGAAAAATAAAGCAGAATAATCTCTTGACAACAGTAGAAATGAAGGCCTGCATGACAAAAACTCAGTGGAAAAGCATTCTGGGGTGGCCATCAGCACTGGTTTCTGAAAATCCTCTCTTCAAGATGCATCAGTACTGCTTAAACAAGGATGGAATTCTGCCACTAAGAAGAAAACTTTCCAAACCTACTATGTCTCCATGAAAGAATTTTCTGAAAGAACAAGAGCAGAAATTTTACCCCAAACACCAAATGACTGTGTTGATACCAGCACTACATGAGGGCATTTTGAGAGCTTGTCTCACTCAAAAATCACTTCACTTAGTTGCACTGGGCCACAGTACCTTGAAGTGGTCTTCTTGTTATTAGGCAGAACATAACATAGCCTTAAATGTAACAGTGGTAAAAGGAAANAAAGGATGGGCTTAGAAGAGATAGAAACCAGCTGCTGGTATATGCATTACATTCTCGCTTGGCTTACAAGCTCCCAAAAGGTTCTAGTGCAAGAGTTGAGAAAACCCATGGGAAAATTAAGCTTGTGATCTGAATATGTTATACAGCTACAGGATGTCCTTGCTGTCACCAGGTTTGCTTTTACGAAGCATCCACTGATAGAAGGGGTTTGGTTTTTAGCTCTCGGATCTCATAGTGAAAATTATTGAGTGTTTTTAGAGCTTTGCCAACGTAAGCTTCCATTAAAAATCTTAAGAGTCTGTGGGAAGTTTCTGCTATACTCTACTGAACTCTCCCAATAAAAGGCAATGCAGTTTATCCTTGTGGGGAAAAGCTCTGTCAGTGTGCATCTATTCCAAATAATGTGTTACTAACATAACCCAGAAAATAAAATGTGGGTCCAGTGTTTTCTAGGGTGTTACTTTTCTCTCAGCACATTGGAGCAAATGGTTCCAAGAAGCAGTCCTACAACCATTGCAACTGCACTTCATATGACTGGTGTGATGCAGGATACTAGGACACAGTAAAATACTGCCTTTCCAAAACCTCAGAATAGAGCTCATATTCTTGGGAGGAATTAATCCCACCCAGAACTGTGGCAATGCTCATAACCAGCAAACACATTCTTACCTGCTCCTAATAACATGTGTCTTCAAGCATGCAACATTGTCTGACATTCTTTTTCCATTTAATTATATTTATTTAAAAATTTGGCTTTCCACCAGCAAGGGAAAATATGTTTTATGCTTCAAGAATAAAATCCAGATAAGGCAAAAAATTTGTGTTGGTGTAGATCAGTGGCCACGTAAAGATGATGTTCCTGAATCTCCGATGGCCCTACTGCTGCTTTCGAACTTTCTGCCTTGAAGTCTACTCTATTCTTTTGCTTTTAAATTCTTTTTTACATCCAAACTTGGCCATAAGTAATCAAACCCTGTATCATGGAACTGGAAGGCCATCTCTTGATGGCCTTTACCATGGGAAATATGTGGAATCTTAAGAAGAAGCAACGGGATTTCAGAAACAATGAACAAATATGCACATCTCTCGGAGCACTGGAAATCTATTTTGTGCCTGTATTTTAGCAGAGAGGTGCTATTAGGTCTTTGTGGCTAACACAATTCCACAGTAAAATCTCATTCATTCCAAGGCATCATTTAAAGTGCTTCCTCACCAGTGATTTTCAGCCTGTGCTCTGTATCTCCCTGGGCATCCCTGGACTATTTTCATGCTCATGAAAGTAAATAACAAAAAGCAGACTTATACTCGCTAGACAGAGGTCTGTACCCCATCTCACTTAGAAGTACTGTAGGTTCCCATATGTTGAGCAATGTTGGAAACTACTGGTATGCATAATCCCATTCCAAATGTTCTGCAAACTCCTTCAAAGCAACTTCTTCCACTGCATTCCCCACCTCAGCATTGCACGTGCATACATATGTATCTGGTTTTTATATATGTGTATATATATAGATACAGTGGCCTCTTGAAGCCACTGTAAGTCTACCAGAAGTACTTAAAAGCGAAACTAAACTTAACAATTGTTGAGCTTGGAAGGTAAGTATAAATTCTCATTTCATAGACAAAGAGAATGCAAATGCCTAATTATTGTTAAAAAGAAAAAAATAAAAGTGAGGAATAAACAACACAGTTGCTAGAATGTCAGCTCTGTTCCATTTAACATCACAAGCCCCTGACATCCCTGCTCACTGACCCCATTAATGCTTCCCATGAAGGCAAAGTGCTACAGGGCTACCATTGCCACACCACTAGAGTCCCACCCACAACAGTAGCTCTGCTCCTCTGGAGTTTGGCCAGAGAGAAAGCATGCTTTATTGTCAAAGAGGCATTGTTATGCACTTTATCTTTGCCAGAGAGTGCTAAATGTTCTTTATTCCATTCTAATACATCTGTTGTTCAGGAAACAGATGCATGAACAGGCTGGAGAGGCAAGGTGACTGACTCTTCAGTTTGCAATAGTGCAAGTCAGCAATAGGTGAACAAGCTAATCACACCCTCTTAAGCTGATCTCCTTTTTTTTTCTCCTGTAAGGACTGCAATTCTTAAAGAGGAAAAAAAGTTTCCATCTCACCCTAATAACCCAGTGTCAAAAGGAATAGTGCAGTATCTATATGCCAATCCTGCCTCCCACTCCTAACATAAAGCTTCAAGTCTTGATTCCCATAAAGAAGCTGACCTCCGAATGCACAAAACTTCACTTGATCCCAACACTAAGAGCTCACAGTGACCAACAGTTTGGTTTTGGGAGGCGGGCAGCAAACCCTGAAGGTCTGTACCCCTTCCTCAGAGGATCCCACCCCAGTCCAGGTTCAGATAGGTCTTGTAGCTCTCAGCATGTTGCTGCTCACCCAAACCTCTGCTCCTGCAGCCTGGGGAGACATTTCTCAGGGTTGCCCTGGGGCAGACAAGCAGTATAAGCATTGCACACTGATTTCTGAGCTCTCCCTGAGCTTACTGGTCTCCTATAAAGTCTCAGGTGCTAATGTGCAGATGCCTTAACAAGCAAACATTCCCAGTCATGCACGCACTTACATGAGTCTCCCCATGGAGCCACTGCTCTTTCTCCCTCTCTTATTTTCAATGCATTCATGTCATCAGCTTTAATATATACAGAGCAATTAAAGCTCCAGATCAGATGCACAAACACCCCTCTAACTGTATAATGAAAATCCCAGTGTTCAAGCACAGTGGGTTAGGAAGTGCTCTGGAACAGTTTCAGAAGGAACAGTGACTCGATGTATTTTATAGCTAGATACGATACTTAAACATAAGATGCCTGCAAGTGAAAACCAATACCGTCTCAATTTCCACAGGAGTTTATCATCACTTAAACCCTGACCGCTGCAACTATTTCCTTGCTAGGACATGAAAAGCTTCTTTCCTTGTACACCAACTGCTTGGAAAAAAAAGGGGGGGATGGGGGAGAATATAAAGGTCTTTTTAATGTTGCAAGTTAGTTTAATAATTATTTCTTAGCACAAGTATGTAACAGTGTGTCCCTAAATGAAAATAGTCAGCATATTTATCAGTGACTTTAAATGTACTTTATCCTCTATGGCACAATATCATGACTCAAAACAAAGCTTGAATTCTTCAGACAGAGTATTTTCCTCTGGAGTCATGATCCTGTCTTGATTAAGAAAAAGAGAAAAGGGTTTGCTTGTTTGTTTGGGTTTTCTGAGGAAAGCACAGGTTTTTCTTCAGTTCTGTTATATTTACTACTGAACACATGCTACAAATACATGACAGAGCATTAAAGACAATTTAATAGCCTGGGAATTCTGTGCTCAAGAGGGTTAAGAGGTCAAAAGTTACAGTGCAAGCTTATGATATGGCTTTGACATATAACATATGCTTTCTCAGTGCCTTCTAATTACAGGAAACATTTCAATTTTGAAATCTTACAAATACTCCTGAAGACTCTGAAGTATTTCTCAAAGTGATTCCCTTGCATGGGATTTTAAAAATCAGCACTTCCTTTGACCACCTTACAATAGCACAGAATGCCCTAATGAACGTGTACTTTTAAGTGGTCATGGAGATCTCTCGAGATGGTTGCCCTTCCAGAAGGGCCAAAGGGACTGGAGCAGTGACATCGTATGCAAAGCGCTGCAGATGGAGGAAGAGATCACCCATCGTTAGGCCAGCTACGCAACAAACAAATATCAAGTCCAACTGCACTGCAAATATACACAAGCCCCACCAATTCCTTGCTGGTCAGGTTCAATTCCTGTCTCTGCAAGGGCAGAAAACCCACGTCATGCCCCAAGCTTACTGCTCCTACTGACTGGGTGCTGCTGAATCACCCACACCAGGGAAAAGGAAGCAACAGACACTGTTGCTTTCAAAGGACTCATCAACATGAGCTGTCCCTTAACCCTTTCCAGTCAAAAGGTAGCCATAAGCAAACCCAGAGAACTAGTCATCCTCTCTGCATAGGATACTGTGTCCCTTTTTTGCAGAAAGCTGAAGATTTCAATAGACAGACAACATAAATCATGTTTCACTACAAATATCTGGGTTATAACGAGACCTAACTTGCTTGTGATTTATTTAGAAACAGCTATTAGATTAGTAGGAATGAGTGACATCTGTGATAGCTGATAAGCAAATTACTTTTCCATTGGAACCTCTAGGATCATATACTGTTCCCACAGGTGCCCTGTGTAATGCTCAGCTGTGTCATGCCACCTGCTCTGCAGACACACAGAACTCCAGTGAGTAGTGGAGACCGCCATGCTGACTGGGAGGTTGATCCAGACCTTCATCCCACTGACATTTATGACATTTGCTTCACCGGATCAACCTAAACTCTGGCTTTTCCCTTCAGACTATTCGTATAAATTGCATTAGCATGTTCATCATGTTTAAGCGGCTTGTTCCCCAGTTTGGTATTATCTTTTCCAATGCATATACCAAGTCCCAAATTCCAGTAACCTGACTCAGCCCTGTCTCATAAAACAGTGTTATTTTCCCTTATTTTCCTTTTATTGTATCTCTTCCAGTTAATATCCATTTTCCATTAAGCTGGGGACTGGAACTGTACACAGTATTCCTGGAGAGGACTTAGCAGTGCATTGTAAAGGGTATTACATTATTATTTATCCCTACTGGGACCTTCTGCACAGCATGTCCTTATTTTCAGCATATACACAAGGGCTTCACTGCTCTTCCAGCTTAAAGCAGAGTAAATATAGACTTTCGTGTCCTGCACAACTTTATCTAACTTTTATTCAATTTCTTAGCATCATTCAACTCTACTTAAATGCTTCCCAGACCTTCCTCTTTTATCTCAGTATCTCTCAGCTCTCTATTGAGAAACATCACTGGGACAAACTTACATCCTACGCCAAGATCCTTAATGAAAATATTTAGACATGTCCCCAGAACAATCCTTAAGGATACCCAGTAAACACCTCTCTCCAGCTTTTCTTATACAATCTGTTGTGTCCTCTTTAATCAGCTCTTCTTCTTAATTTAAACTCTTCTACTAAACTTCACCTCCTTTAAGAGATGTAGTACCTTCCACCATTTAATTATTTTACTTGGCTTACTGAAGGACAATAATTATCTCCCTAAAATGAAAACAAAAGTAGAACTCAAAACATCACAACAAGAAAGACCAACTGATAGGGCTGATCTTTGCTAATGCAACTGAAGGTTTTGACTTTTCCATTTACTTTATTAACTTTAATTTTCTTCTCCTTCAGAACACTTTCTGAAGTTAAGCATGCTCTCAAGGCAGAAAAAAGGTTCTACTGCTGTGTGGCTTTCTTCATGCCTTGAAAATATGGGGACCTCATTGCACTGTATAGGCATGTAGAACCATCACTGCCTGATGACAGATTAAACTGCTTGCTTTTTAAATAAGTTATTTATTACTCTTTCTAAACTATACCTAAGGAATAATTTTTTTCCAATAAGGGTGGTGAAACATGGGAACAGATTGTCCAAAGAGGTGACAGAAGTCCCATCTCTGGAAACATTCCAGAGGTCCCTTTCAGCCCAACCATCCTATGATTCTATCATTTAAGCTTGTGACATTGCATCAGGAATTACTTTCCTACAGGTAGTCTCCTGGCCAGTGTCACATAACACATTTCATGGTAGCAAAATCCAACCTGACAATTTGGAGTTCATCTCTGATTCATTTCCTTCTTAATCAATGCAACTTTCTGGCATCACACCCTTTGCAGAGAAATTAGGAAGGTTGGTCTTTTAAATCCAAATAAATTTTTAAAGGCAAACACGATTAAAAAAAAAAACGACCCAGACTGTCATATCTGCATTACTGAGACTCTCTGAGCTGTACCTGATAAATCACCTGTCTGCAATACCTCAGAAAATACTCAGTGCTGCCTCCTGTACACCTTGTTTGCAAAGCTCTGTTTACTTACCTGTCACTGTTTGGCAAACTATTAACTACAATTAACTTGATGGGTTGTTTTGCCAAACAAACCAAATATTTGTCAGAAAAACAGAACTTATTCAGTAAGCCAAATGCAAATGTTGTCTCAGGCAACGTCAGAGAGGTCAGGGGGAACAATAAGGCTGTATTTCCACACGCAATAGTTTGTTCGTTAATGCTGGTTGCAAATTAGAGGGAGATAAGTGGAAGATCAAAACCCTAGCTTTCTGCTCATTAGTGGCTTTCTTAAAAAGTATTATTTGCACAGGTATATACAACCCACTTCCACATTTCATGGAGGAAAAAAAGCTTTGTTCAAGACAGGTTGACAAAAAACACGTTAACATCTACTGCGATGCTGCTGACCAACTGTTAGATTTTTCTTTCCTACTGGCTGCTTCTGAGTTGCAAGTAACAAAATATTTCTGGAGTGCAACGGATGTCACATCCTACCAACAACTTCTGCATCCTTTACTAGCCTCTCGCTGGCACCTCCACTTGTTCTAACAGTGGAGGTGACGGCTTCTGTCCCCTTTGCAGTGTTCCTGGGACAGACTCACAGGGCTACACCCATGATATAGCCTTACTGCTCTGAGATGCTGTTCTCAGGCGTGGTTAATATTCTTGTCACCCTGTGTCTAAAAATTGCCATAAACCAAAGGAGGTAAACCCTTTTATAAACAACTTCTATACCAATGGTACCAAAGTAGCCCAGGCTATGGCTGAAAAAAAACCCAGAAGACTTTAAGATGATACTGTAAGTGCCAGCAGATAAGTCTAACTCCCACCTTCCTCAAGGGGCAGAGGTGTTCCAGCAGATACTGCAGACAGCTAAGCTGAAAGATCAACTTGCAATAAAACGTTTCACATATCCCAGACTTCACTCTCCTGTTTGAGGATGTTTGTGAAACCATGCTGCCAAATTTGTGATTTCACAAACTTTTCCACGGTGATAACAAACAGTGAGCAGTGATTTATCTGTAGGATCAAGCTGCGTTAAAACGGGAATGTGAAAAACATGTACATTTGAAGACATTCTCTTCCCTGAGGGAGGAAGGCAGCTCATATACATATATAAAATGAACCACATGCCCCAGACTTTCCAGAAAAGAAACTTTTCTTTTTTTTTCTTTCTGAAAATCTGTATCAGATTCAATAAATTGGAAAAAAAACCCTCCTTTCTGTTAACTGAATTAATACCCATGCCTTAACTCTTAATAAAGTAAATTAATGAGATTTGCACAACAGACAATTAATAATATTCTCCATAATTCATTGAGCTTCCAGACTTCCTTTTAAATTAGCAGATGATGGCTTTGTCAGGGATGATCAGATTTTGCTCTCAGTTACAACCACAAAACATCAAAACAGAAGCAAAGCCACCGACTGGGGCAAAATTATTCCAGATTTACATCTCTCTCATGGACAGCATCGAGTAAAAACAGTTTAAAGACAATCCAGTTAATTAAATCCAAATTAATTGTATTTTTTAAAGTTATTAGGGAGTAGATAAAATAGTCTTAGCGTGTTAGTCTCATTGCCACGAAGCATTATAAACATTATAAAAGGGAAATGTGCACATATGTTGCAGCAGTAAAGTTATGGCAGAAAGGAGAATAACTTTCTGAACTTTGATAGTTGCTTGATCTGGAGTTTTGATTAAATGATCTTTCCAGTAAGAAGTTATCCTCTAGGACAGCAGCAGCCTTGAATTCCCCCTCATATTTTCTTAATGGCTTTCACATTTTATTTTCTCTGCTGCAGTCAAAACAACTTCTTTGGCAGTCCTATCTTCCTGCACTCTGCAGCCTGTATGACCACCCTTATCCCCACCAAAGGCATCTGGGACTACATTCTCTCCTGGATGAAAGTAGAGAGCATCTGTGTTCACCATTGAAATGAAACCCTTCTTATTTTTGCAGAGCTCTCAGGGCCCTGGTTTAAGTGCTGGGAGAAAGGAAGGATATGATATAGGGCTGCTTATGCAATTATCAGGATGTGCATCCATGGTACCCAAGGGGAGCAGGTGAGGGAGAGGAGTGTGGCCAGCTACCTGTTCCAGCATCTGTGCCTTGCCCCGGTGTCTCTCTCTCCCTGCTCCAAAAATACGCGCCTGGGTGTACAGCAGCCAGCACTGTTTAGAAGAATGACAAGATCAGAAAGTGCTTTCTAATCTTTGCTTTCCTCCTGGAAATGGATGCTAAAATGTGTTTTAAAAAGTGATATAACTGCCCGTAACATAAACTATCCTGTAGTTTATAAGTACTTGATTACTATTCACAGTTGGGCAGTGCCATGCAGGAAAATAAGCACACCAGAAAGGATGAATTCTGCCCTAACATGTGCTGCTCTCTGAAGGCAAAATGAGCATCATTATCTCAACAGCAAGAAGGAGAAATGACAATCTTGCAAATCTCAGTTCATCATTTGCTTTGATATGCACCACCCCCTCCCCTCTACCTAAATTAGGACATTGTATTGAAGAGCCAAAAAATCTTCAAAAGACAAATATTCCCATCATCAATAGCAGGGCTTTCCTCCTTGTGATCAGCCAACATCAGTCTGTTGCTAACACATCCAAGGCTTTCTCTAAGTTTCTTCGTCCTGAGCTGCTCTTGATTTCAACTTTTCACTGGGTGTCTTCCCATTGAGATTCAGCTTTCACTTTTCTTTTAACCATCTACCCTCTGCAATGTGCTTCCTACCAAACAATAAGCAGTGAACCAGGTTGCTCTCTCCTAACCTCTCTCAACATAGCAAAGAGAAGGCAACAAGAAGAAAGGTCCTATCTGAAAAAAGCAAAGCCCAGGAGTGAAGAAGACATGTGCCTCCTCCTGTGCCATGAGGAGCGTCCCCATGGACTACAGCCCTGGTGGTTGTCACAGGCCAAGGGGCATCACTCCTGCATCCTTGTGCCCATCCCTAAGCCAACACTGTTTCCTTTTTCACTGCTCGACATTATCAGCCAGAATCTCTCAAAAGAAAACTGCTTTTGCCTTGTTATTTGCGTCATCTAACACCATTTTTGAGTTGAAAATCAGGGGTGTGACACACTCAGAGTAAATTTACCCAGGGTAAATATTATAGCTACCAGCAGAGTTATTGTTTGTAAGTGTGTGAGGCCTTGTGCCTTATCTCTTTATTAAAATGTCTACATGTGTTTATCCACTTTCAGAAGGTGCTTAATCTCCTCTGTGACCACTAATAGTGAATCCCTGCCAATATTTGATATTACAAAGTGCTAGGCATTAGTGAAGTGCCAATTTCCTGGAGTCACAAGTAAAAACTCCCTTGTAAATATATTTAAAAAAAAAAAAAAAAAAAGACTAGATTATTTCATTCTCTGAGCCAAATGAAAAATAACTATATAAATCCCACCACAAATAACAACAGAAAAAACACTCAAACATCAAGACAGCCCTGTTTCAGGATGTATTACACTTTCAGGAGCCGTCTGGTGGTTCAGGGGGCAGTCAGGGTCCTGACAGGCTGGGCTGGGCCTCAGCCACCATGATGAAAGACTTGGTAAGCACAACGGAGCAAGACAAAACTTGCCTGAGCACGATGGCTGGCTGAAGTCAAGGTTACTGTGGGCTGCAGGAGATCTTTCCCTGACATTCCAACCACAGACTGGTTGAGCAGGGAAGCCAATGGTCTGCTGCAATACAGCACGTTCCCCAGATATGTTAAATCAATAACTAAAAAATAAATAAATTCACATGCTGAGTTACATACACAGGATTTTTGGAAGTAAAGGGGAAGAGGTGGCAAATGGCCAGAGTAGGTGCAGTCAGCTGCTCACCAGCACATGCTAACTCAGGCCCGGGTTTGCGTGGCCACTGAGTCAGCTTCTGGGCTGCAAACAGAAAAATCCAAACCGCAAGCAGCAAAACATTACACATAGGAGGAACATCCAGGCACCCACTCAGGGGACGGACTTTTCACCAGATCCATCACCCACTCAAGTCTGCTTTGTACACTTTGGGGAACAAGAGGAAAGCAGAGTAACAAAACCAGCTGGGACACGGGACAGCCTTGGCTTTCCCACCTGCAGGTACATTCCTGCTCTGCCATTGCTGGCTGCTACCCAGTGTGGTACTGGGAATTTGATAGGACAAATCCCATCCTCAATAAATATACTGCATCTCATTACAAATCAGAATAACTCCCAGCGACTGACAAGGGAGCTACACGTCAGGCTTTACCCAAGATTTTATTGCTGCTGGTACTGTTCATGTACAGCTCACAGACAGCTGATTCAAGGCCAAATGGGAATTACTCACAGGATTTGGCGTGACTGTGAAGAAACATTGGTCCACTTGATGCCAAAGCACGAGGAAGTCTGAAGTCAGTGCAAGTTATTGCTTCTTCAAGCCTTCTGAAACACATGCTAGAGCCATTTAGGTGCCCCTGGGGACACCAACACCTCCACCACCTCCAGCACCCTGATGGCCCTTCTCTCCAGGATGGTACCAGCCAGGATGCAGATGCACTGAGCAGGTCAAGAAGAGAAGAACACCATGGAAAGCCTACAGAGTTCTCACACAGATTCAACACCCATCTCTATTCTCCCTAAGAAACAAAGCAAATTAATAGCATGTGGAACTGATTTGCATAGCTGATCAAGGCTGCTAATTGTCAAAGGGGCTTCGATGTAAACACACATATCTGACATTACACTGGGTATAATGTATATCTTCCTGCAAAGTATGGTAGAGTTCCCTTTCTAATTTCCAGTGCTACAACAATGAAAGTTGAAGCATTTTTCAAAATACTCTATATAGAGTAATTTCCTTAACACTTCCTCTGAATGGCAGCACGAGGGAGGTGCCACAGGCTACGTGCTTGGGGTTATTAAACCAAATTCTGCCCTCACTTAATGCTGTCCTCTGACTTGCAGAGATAATGTCCATAGCAAATGGTAAGTAAAAGAAACAATAAATGCAGTTACCTGTGCCCCAGAGCAAACACATCTCCCTGGACCACCTGCCATGTGAAGCTACCACCAGCGGTTCAGCCCAACACGTTCACATCATGTTCGTGCCTGCCATGCTGGCAAGAACACTGGAGGGGTTTTCCCTATTGATGTTGTTCAAGTGTTCCTGGTGACCGTGTCTGCGGACATAACCTAAAACATGCAAGGCAGTACTTATCCAGATACACCTTTTATGGCTAAATTCCAGGACTGTCTTAAAAAAATCGTTAATTTAAACTTTTTTGAAATGTACAAACTGCATTAGGGGACGTGAGCAAGGGTGGTGTGAAGAAGTTTTCTAAGTACGGTTGATCCACGTGTGAACTTGAGAGTATTTCTTTAGATCTCTGCTCTTTCTCTTGATCATCTGCATTAATGGCAAAGGTAATACTCTCAGGAAGAGTGACTCATCTGGGAAAAAGCAAGAGCTTCCAATTATTTTTCTCATACCTGTCCCTTCTTGTTTTGCAGTTTACTACTTGTAAAGAAGAGAACAACTATTAACCAACAGATAATGCATGTATACTACCCCACCTTCCTTTTTAAAGTGATCTGAGATCATCTGTTTTGTTCCCCACCTCCAAAAGTTACATAGCTGACCCCATCTCTGCACACAGTAAGGGCTTTGTATGAGCTGTGGCAAGATTTATCTTTTTTTTTTTTTCCTTCTCAGCATTGGCATAAGCCTGTCTTTCACATCCTTTCTGCTTTCAAAAGCTATTTTATGAATAAAACATCATTGAAACCAAACCCTGAGATACCTGTTCTTGAAATCTGTGGGGAGAAAAATCTACTCCTAAAAATTTACAGATTTTTAGCAAGTTTTCCTTTCCCTTTAGTAAATTATTAGAGATCACTGTTGGCACCAGCCTAGTTCTGGTCTTTATATGCCTGCAATGACATGTGTCATATTAACAAAAAAAAACCTTTAAAAATGCAAATTATTCATGATTGATTAACTGTGAAGGGCCCACCTTTGTGCAGCCCTCTGCAGCAGGGATTGCCCCTGCTTGACCTTTAAAGCCTGGCCTTTCAGCTTAAATCCCACAGCTGGCCATACCGGCAATGGATGGGAATTTGGTAGTGGTCGAAGCTGTGATGGCAAACTAATAAGAAATTTTTAATTCAAATGGGAGGTTATTGTAGGGTATTGCAACTCTTTTCTTCTTCTTCTGTTGCATGCAGATGCTTCGTTTTCAGTCTTTTTGTGAACAGAAAGTCAGCATTTAGTTATTGGGAGGGGTTTATGCCCTGTATATTTACACAGCCTTTAAATATTTTTCTTAGCTCCCAAACAGTCCATCCTGTCTGACAGTGACTTGTTTCAGGCCCTCACAGATCCATCCGGTGGACATAAGGGGAGAAAAAAGTGACTTCATTTTGTACCTTTTTTCCTAACAAAACCATTCATGCTAGCTCTCCTCAAATAAAAGTAGAATTTCACTGGGGATGGTCTGAGTACAAGGGGTGGTTATTACTGTTCTCCTCTCTGCCTCATGTTTAGCAGGAGTGGCAGAATTACACAGAAACTAAGCAGTTTACACAACCACCTGAAATAACAGGATTTGTACTGTTTTAACTCTATAGGAGTTTTTGACTCATTATAGCAATGATAATACACTTCAAATAAAGATACTCATCTCTATTTTTTCAGTTTAGCAACCTAGCCTAGCAGGGGGTGGAGGGGGTCCAAACTGTCATTCCTCTATTAATATTCTTTCAATAATTAGCAGCTTCTCACAATTTTATCTTTTATTTCATGCCAGAAAGCAACCCTTTCCATGAACAACAGACCGAAAAAGAGCTCTACTATTTTAAAGTGTCTGTGTTCACAATATGAACCATTCTGTGTAAACAATGAGATCTTCCCTTGCCTTGAGTGAACCAGATGTTGCAGAAGAAAAAAAACCAACCCAATCCTCCCCACGTGGAGGACAATTATGGCAGACGTTCTTCCACCAAAGTGACCAATGGACTTTTATTGCTGGAGGACGAGGTACACCTTCCACTTTATTTCTTCCAGCCATCTGCACTTTTCAGGCAGAGAGGTATAAACCAGTTTTTCACAGTCATGTCTTAATAGCCAAAGCTTTAAATGCAAGGCTCTATCTTCTGCAGCACCCGTCCCCTCTTTCCTATACAAGCTGTCCTTGCTGTATTAAGATGTTGGATATCGTTGATCATAGTTTCTTCGCTGTTTTCTAAATCCTACCCAAGGTCCATTTGGTAAAATTTGGAAATTTGGACACTGCTGGGCAGAGCATTAAACAACACTATCTTCTCAGGTGTCAGTAAAAGAGAATCAAGTTATAAAGATGCTTCTATTCCTCCTGACACTGCTTTCTGTCCACGATGAAGCCTGTTCAAATCTTACCTCTGAGCATGGGTTAAAGTGAGCAAGGTTTCGTTTGTGGCTTGCTCCGAAGGGCTAACAGAGCAGGGATCAGCCCAGCAGGGGCTCTTTACTTAGTATATGCAATGATAATTTCCAATGGCAACATGCTGGACTTTGAGATCACCGGGAGACCATCTTACAGTGCTCCACCTCATTAGAGAGAAATCAGTGTTCAGTGTGTTATTAGGAGATTGCATTTAATTAAACAACAGGAAAAAAAAACCAAGAACAACAAACATACAAACAACACAGCTCTGCATGACTTCCAAAGAAGCAAACATCTACATTGTTTTTTCCTGTTTCTCTCATCAATCAAAGTTCAATTTCCCACTAAGGTGATAAAAATTGCATTTTCTGAGGTAAATATTCCTCTGCTTTCCTCCTGGTTCCTTTAATGTTTGAAAGAAAATCTCAGAATTACACTAGTGAGAAATGAAATTGCCCTCTCCTCTGTCTTAATAAGAAAAATTGATTGTGGGTAATTGTGTTGTCCATCTTTGTAAAAAGCCACTGTAGATGCAAAATATTTGTGGCTGAGCTCAAATTATCTTTCAGATGATGAATGTGAATACAGGAATTGGGCTTCAATACTGAAGTCGAGCACCTGATTTTATTCTCTGCCTAGAAAAACAAAGAACTGAATACTTGCTACTGCTTAAGAAATTAAAATCCCAATGAAATTAATTGAAGACAGTCAGGTACCAGAAAAGCATGGAGGCGTTGCACTGTGAGCTCTAAATCATTTTAAGTCATCAGTCAATACAGTATTTTTTTTCCTCCTGTTTTCTAACAGGTTGACTCAAGGACCCACAGGAATTCCAGATGTGTTTACACTTCCAGTTTTTCATCCTGGTGTCCCCAGAATAGCACAAATTAGTGCCAGAACCCTTATAGTAAGGCATCTAAAAAAAAACCAAAACAAAAAAACCCACCCCCCATACACACAAAAAACAAAAACAACAACAACAACAAAAACCCACCAAAAACCAAAACCAAACCAAACCAAAACACACAAAAAACCCCACAAGGTCTGCATCAAAGACCTTGGGCTATGGGATCCCAAATTTCTTTAAAGTATAGCTGCTAGAGTTGTTGTTAATTTGCTTAGCCAGAAAGGACATGGCCAATCTTGGGAGGATACCTTGGGATCACTGCATCTCTTCACACCATGGCTGCAAGTCCTCCTATCCTTTATTTTGCCCCACCTCCCACATTCTAGGAAGCAGTCATTGCAGGATTCTCATCTAAAGCTGAGATAAATCCAAATGCATCCATTTTTCCTGGTTGTGAGGGACATGGCACCTGCTGGACAGCCTTTATATGCTGGCAATCATTCCAGGAACAAATATGGCATGTTGCATGCTGTCAGTGAGGTTTCAGTGCTTAACAACTGAAAAGAAATCCTTAAAAGCTGTCAAACTTGATGGTCAAACTAACATTGTTGTCATCTGTTTATGGTCACCGCTTAATGTGCATCATCAGTTATAGAAGAACAGTATCATAAATTTAGAAATTAGCAACAAGCTGAATGATTTAAATCCCTCTCCCAATCATGATAACTCAAGTCTCTTCATAGCATCTGCTTTGCTACTAGACAGGCTCAAAACATAACCTGAAGGTCAAAAGATCAGGAGAAGAAGCCCTTTCCAGACTTGTCAGCTGAGCATGCTCTCCCAGGCTCTGTGGATTTGACCTGCCTCGACCAGGGTTCTGGCAGATCTCTGCTCCTGGAAGAGGGCACAGAACGGAAATGGCCCATGTGCACCTAGTATCCAAGCAGGATTATCATACCATAACTTGCTGGAAAATCTGCTTGAAATTCCAGAGTTTGGGCAGAGGAGCAACTCTGCGGAAATGTCTGCTCCCAGGCACTATTTCTAGCAGGGTTACAATGGTTACCTTCAAAACTAGAAACACAGGCTCTTTCCCATCACTCTCATTACTACACAAAAAAGTACACTTCTGTCCCTGTTTAAAATATATATTTGAAAAGAAAGTTCACATCCTGTTGGTGTGCAAAAATGACTTGTAGACAATAGACTATATAGCCTATAAAAAAGCTTCCAAAATGGCCCTAGAATTGATGAACAGGGAATCATTTACTTTTCCAGAGCATTTCCAAGTTGGTAAACATGATCTTTTCTTTGCAAGGAAAACCAGAAATTTGCCTCACCATTCTCCTGCCTTTCATGTCACTCTGCAGTACCCAGAGGATCTTCAGAGTATTCTCCTCTGTCCCATATATTAGAAGCTCCTATGAAATCTTTTCTGCCTAAACTTAATGAAAAATACAGGGTGATACAAACTCTTTCTCTCTGCTTCTCCCCACTCACTTTGGAAGGCACTGAATGTGATAATGAATACACCAGGCTTTCTAATATATTTGGTTTCCTAGACTGGACAGGACTTTTATGTTAATACTCTTTATATTATACCCAGATGGATTTAATATAAAGACAAGAAACAAGAAAAAGCATATAGGAATAGGGATAGCATAAGGGCAAGCAGTTGTATGACAGAGTGTGCTTCTTTGTGCTCTTCAACTATACTATGTGGTTTGGGACCACATAAGTTAAAAAAGAACCTACAATTGCACATTTTTATTGTTAAAGACCGCAAAAGACACTTAAAAATCTTGTAACACCAAAAATCAATGAGATTGCTCTTAACAACAGTTACCCTAAATAGCAGAATCTGCTCAGAATGAGGTCGGTACCTCTTTTGGATCCCAGGCACACTAGTGACGATTTTGCAGACACACTAGGGGCAATTCTGGAGTTGAATATTTGCTTATATTTCAATTATTTCCTCACAGAAAATCCCTTTATTAAAAATGTATTATCATCTTAATTCTTTGTAAACAATACAATTGCAAAAGAAGGAGAAAAGGCTTTAATATTAAAGCATTTTGAAAATCTGCATGCACTGAAAAATCTTCAAAGGCTATTCCCATTCTTTCTCAAAGTTTGAGCTATGGAGACGTCATCATGAAAAGGCCTCCTAAGCTACAAAAGCCACTATGCCCACTTGAGAACTAGAACAAAAACTTCCATCAAAGAAAACAATACTTTCCATCCCTGCTGATCTAATTTGCAGACTAGACTGAACTGATACTATATGCTACATGCTTGTTTTGAGTTTGTCATGACTTAACACACAGCAAAACAGTAAATGAGAGCTCTACAGATAGTGTCATGTCATTTTGACTCTTTTATTGTGATCTGTGAATTACAAAACTGAGCACAACCAGTACTCTCATGCCAAATAACAAGGGTAGAATTAACTTCAAGAGTCTCATCAGACATGTATTTAAATATACACACAACAGCTTCATAGCTGCACTTACCCTTATATATAGTCAAGATCCCGATGACTTCAGAAGAGCAGAATTAAGCACTTAATATATCCTGAGCAACAAAGCTACACCCATATACAAAAGCTAAGCATCTTTTCTGAGCTTCTGATACTAATAATCTGGGAAAATTCATTCACAGAGAGTCCAATAATTCTGCTTATAAATCTTACACATCTAGTATGTACCCCTGTTCTGAGTTCCTGCTTCAAACTGTTCTTCTAAACTGCCTTCTTCATAATGACTTAGCACAGTACTCATGTACTTGCACATCTGTTCTTAAAGCAGTTAACCTTAAACCAGACTACAAACAGAAAATAAATTTTAAATAATTTTAAAGAACCATCCATGAACATCTGATTTTTTCCCCTATTTTCTATTTAAATATGTCTATTGCTGCAGCAAATCCCTTACAATCTTTCAAGATACTTCACAGTATCTTGCTTAGTAATACTGATAAAGCATCAGAGCAACAAAATGTTAACTATAAACAAAAATGTCCTGTTCTTCTTCAGCACTTCACCAGAAGACCCACAAAGATTATCCACAGGTGTTATCCTTTTTTTCAATAAGAAGAACTGGATCAAAGTTCACAGATTTCTAGATGCTGAAGAAAAACAGACTGCACATCAGTCAACTGCTGTTGACCCCATGCATTTTCTTTCTCATACTGTCCTGTAGAAAATAATAAACAATTGGTTTAGATCCAACACTCCTCTCATGCACCAAATCAACTCTTCTTTAATCACGCTGCGAAGCAAAAACCACCACCCCCCAAAAACAAACAAACAGACAACAACAAAACCAAGCAACAAACCAAAACCCAACCCACAAACTAACAAACAATACTCAGCCAAATTACAACAAAGGTTCTTACAGATATCTCAGACATAACTACTGAAAACATCTGTACAACAAAATACAGTCACAGTGTGCAAAATGCAGCTGAGATTCCATAGTCTCGTGACCATGATGTCATGATTCACAAAGGGAAATGTACATTTATACAAAGTTCTTTATGCAATAAAATTCATTTTATAACTAAAGGAGACATAATGTGCCTGTTGCTTAAAAAATGTCTGAGCGTTTTAAGCATAAGGAGCAGAGTTTTGTAGAGTGACACGGTAACCCTACTGGAAAAAGTGAGACCTACACTTAAGTTCATGCAGAAGCCTCTGGACCAGCCCCTCTTTATTTGAGCATCATGACATTAAATCTAACACACGTGCAGTGTCTTTTCATAAAGCCTGACCTTTACAAACAAGGCAATGGTGTTAGACAACAAACATCAACAAAATACTCAGCGTTATGGAGGGATAACAGAAAATTCTCTTCCCAAGGGAAAGTCAGGCTTCAGATCTGGACGGCAATGACACCTGCCTCAGCATACCTCATGGGCCACCAGCATGGTCCTAACCAGCCAAAGAGTTTGTAAAGTTTACTTTTTAACAGAAAAGCCACAGACCACATTCTGTGGCTTTATGAGCCACTAAGACACCTACAAACCTTTGCAGCAGCCAGGGAGGGGACAGGTCTCCCTCTGAAGAGCGTGCCTGTGTTAGTGGCTCAGGTCAGGCAACGCATATGCCGGTAAGGGAAGAAGTCTCTTTGGTTCATGTATACCTGAACACACTTCCCTCCGAAGTGCTCATCTGGGTTTTAAAAGTGCAGCATCACAGATACGGGCACCAACTCCACAGAGCACATACTTCCTTGGGCAGAAGCCCCAGTGTCATTGTATCTTCTGCCAACCAGCAGAAATTAGACATACCCAAATACCTCATTCATTTTGTACCTTGGTGCCATATTGGAACACAGGGACACCATACTCTTTAAGACTTCCTTCCACAACAATTCAAGGACACAAAAAAAAGGCTCCAGGCTTTCCCCTGTTACAGCAGACAAGAATGAAAGCTGCTGAAACACCACTGCATTAGCAGTGTAAGGACAATCCAAAGGCACGTCAATTCAAATGGCAGAGGTTGAGGCTGCATGTTGTAGAAGTCAAAGGAAAAAGCAACACAAACAAAACCTCACCCCACGCCCCCTGATTTCCTCCTTCTAAACAGTACCATAATAAACCAGATGTGAGAGTCACTACTTTTCTCCAGAAAAAAGCTCGTATTGCAGTTTTCTCTTCTTTGTCACACAAGTCCAAAAAATGTGGCAAAGAGAAACACCATGAGCAGCTCCCTCAAAAAGGATAGAAAGAGGTGCCTAGAAATACCATATATACTGAGACAGAAACTGATGGATGCCAAGAAAAAAGGTATATATTCAGGAAACCAAAGAGAACACATTCTCTTCTTTTACCTCTAATGGCTCAGTCTCTACTAATCAGCTTCCAGATGGGGGAGATTGTTTTTTTCTTGCTGTAATTCTACAACTATGAAAAAGGACAGCATAAGGCTTTGACTTACCCACTACTACCAAGATAATATAATTATCAAAATATTTGTATAGGAAAATGATGGAAGCTTTGCAGCTCAGCTGCATAATGATGGGGAATGAATAATAAAGAGGCCAACAAAAGGACTCCAGGGTAGCTTTTCCTCACCATCCAGAGGGAAAATGAGCATTTAAGAGACAGGACACACACATGACATACCCTAAAATTTAACTGAACTCCCCCCTACCCTGTAGCATGAGCCAAAAGCCAGTCTCATACAAGGTATGCTGGAAGACTAACCTGAGGGTTTCAATGTCACTTAAAGACTGCAGAGCCCTGTGCAAGCTACATGGTAAATTTTAGCTTTGAAGAAAACTGAGCAACCATCCAGGGTCTGAGCACCTCATCTTAGATTTTAAGACTTGAAGTTGAGTAACCCCTCCAAATCTCCATCCAAATCACCAGTCCAACCACTAAAGAAACTCCCCCAGTTTATGTGGGGAACAAGAACCTGTCCCCTGGCAGAGAAACAACCTTCACATGTGCCTGATGCATCAGCATGAAAGCAGAAGACAACCTGGGAAGAGAAAGCACCCACTGTGCTCTAATAACTGAGTTCAGCCATAGCCTGCATCTGTGGACCTCGTGATCACATTGGAGAGCTGGTACAATAGCAATGTTGAAAGGATCACTGAGAAAGGCAGTTGGGGATTCTTTTCCTTTTTGCTACCTCTTAGGAGCCTGTCAAGTCCTCTTCCTTCTCGCCACCTCTCGGGAGTTTTGAATCCACTGCCAAACCCATCTTTGAGAGCGAGTGTATTCATTAACCTTTAGGAAAATGCCTCACCAGATGAAGTAAGTCAGGTGACATTTTATTGGCAGTGAGTGATTTTCCAGGAACATTTCTGTACTCATTAGTGATATATTTGGATAAAATTTCAGTGTTGTTCCTAAGGCTTAGAGCTGGAAGGAGAAATGAGCACATTTGCATGATGAGAAATGGGAAACAAGCGGCACCAGTCTCCCCCCGCCACTGCAGAAAGTAATGTTTCCTTGGAAGGACCACAGATGAGAAGCTCTGGCATACATTAGGAAATACATATGTTTTGATTTTCTAGCAGCCCTGGCCTATTATTTCCTGAAGTTTGAAGCCAAATCTTTTAAACCATTAAGTCTTCATTCAGAATTCAAGCATAAAGAGACCAAACCAAGAATGAAAACTATTTCCATTTCTCTCCTTCCCCAGGGTATTTTCTCCCTGTACCACAGGCTTCCTTCTTGAAAACTGCCATGGACAGCCATTCCACATCAGCCTCGTGCCATCCTGTAATGGCCTCCATTGGGAAGTAACTGATACTGCAGCTGCTCTTGACTGAACTTCATGCGGACAAAAGCCTGCACAACTTACTCCTCTGACTATAAACCTTCTCCAGACAAGAACCTGCTGTCTCAGTTGGTGAAGAAACTCTGCTCTTAATTTATTTAAACTCAATTACTTTAAATGTCAGCACGTTATGGCTGACAGATTTAAGATCTCAAACATTTAAGTGGAAGGCTGTGGCTGTGCCTCTGTGTCAACTCCAAGGACATTCACCTGTTTGTATGTTAGAGGGGCAGAAGCAGTCAGATGCCAGTGCCTGGACACACAGACATCTCCATAATCATTCACAAGCAGGATGGAAACTGATAGTAGACTGGATCTGAGTGGAGGATGCCATCTGGATGGCCCTCATCTGTGAGGCAAGGTAAGATACAAGTTCTGTTAACATCACTTAGCAGCCTTGCAGAGTTTTATTAAAAAAACCCAACTGTCTGCACAAATCAGGTAAAATCTTGAGGTTTGTGTCTAACAAGAACATGCAAAGGTAATAAATGGGAGAGAAGATGGTGTGGCCACCAGAATAATGTTTGCTCTCATGAAAGCAAGGAGGTGGCATTTTGCATATCACAATTTTCTTCTCTACTGCAAATACAGGAAAACTAAAAAAAAAATCCCATGAGTATTTCAATGAGATTTTTACAAAAAGGTGCTTATCAATCCCAGTGGACCAGAACAACTCTTTAATAACATAATCACATTTCCCTCTGCTAAACACAGAGTTATTTAGAAGCTCAGCAATATACCACAAATAGAAATATTAAAAGAGTGCTCTGTACTAAACAGACACAAATCTATTTTTTCAATGTATGGACCATAAATATCATTAGAGAAGAGAAACACTAAGCATAGGCCATCTGGCCCACATCTTTAACTTACACACCAAAGTTGTTAGCAGCTTTATTTCAAACACGGGTGTATTCTAATGAGCCCATTCCAGCTTTTAGTGCTGTACTATATTGTTTCAATGCACAGCTTAAGAGTTTCCATTATAATTATTTTTCTGCATTTCCAGAGCCCTGCTTGTCTCTCTAACATTTGGTCTACAAAGGCCATAAGCTCAGCTGGTTGAAATCAAAGCAACTTCAGAGCAGGAGAATTTTCAGATAGGAACAGCTTCTCTAGTAGAGTGTACTGTACTGGCTGCTGGTGATAACTGGAAAGGGCTGGAAGAGATTGTGGTGGTGGCAAGGGAACAGTTAAAAGCTTGACTGAAGAGCTTTAGCTACTTAGAAAAGCTTTGCTAGTATTTCTCAAACTTCCTTTTGGAAAAGGGAGTACTATGTGAAAATATGAAATATATTATGTTTTCTGCTCAAGCAACTGCACAGAGAGTAACCCATACAAAAGGGAAGGGAAGCCTTTTAGATGAAGAATTAAAAAGCTAGTATGTTAATTATGTCCCCAGTCCTTGTAAAGCTCAGGAGTTTATAAACGACAAATCTTTTCTGCTGAGTGGAAATGCTGGGGGTTAAGTTTAACTGTGGTATCTGACCCCCTCCCTCCCTTTCTGCCATCGCAAACTCTCAGCACATTTACTGTGTGCCCAGCCACTAAGTTAGGAGCTCTCACTATGTTTAGGGGTTTTATTAGACTCCTGAAAAAACCTAATGAGCAATAAACTTTTTGTTGTCTCAGACGTCAGCAATGACCGTGACAAGGGTATTCTGACTAAGTTTCCCTGAATCACCCTGTTATCTATCCGTTGACTAGAATAAATATTGACTGTTCTTTGCACTGTCCTCTACAAATACAAAACCACCAAAAGGCTCAGAAGGCTAAAAAAAAATTAAAAAAATAAAACCAGAGTTGCTAGAAAAATATGAAAAAGAGTTGGTTATTTGCCCGTGGACTTTCTTGCTGTTTCAGATTTCCTGTGTATCAAATAATGGCATTTAAAGAATAATCTTAAATAACGAAGACCAGATATTAATATAAAAACCCGAGTAGCTAAAGTTTTTTGGTTGTTTTTTTTTTTTTTTTTTTAAACAAAATTGTCCAGAAGAAAAAGAAAACCATAGACCATTTTTTTTAGCTGTGGCAAAGTTTATCCAGGAAATGGATAAACACACAGTCTGATTTGCGTGGGTTTGGAAAAGCCAAAGACAATTAAGCCTGGAGCTCTTTCCTAGACCCTTGGCTGTAAGGTTCCTGCTTCCACCTCCTCTATTTATATATGATGCAGCTTAAATTTTCAATGGCAGTCATAATCTGAGTGAGTTTCCCTTTTTAGGCACTCTGAGGCACTTTTGTTTCAATTTACCAAGGTGCTGGTTTCTAAAAAGTCAGTCAGAGTCTGAGGGATGGAGCAGCCCTCAACAGCTCCACCTGAGAAGAAGAAGCAGCCCTCAACAGCTCCATCTGAGTACTCAGCCAGTAAGGCACTCAAAACCACACAGCACTTGACAATGAGATGCTTTTGTTTATTTGCCTGTATCTTGTTCAGAATGAGCAAAAAAGCAGTGAAGATGATGGAGAAACCAGTCTCCACTCAAAGTCACTCATGAAGACCAAACATGAGTCCAACTCTTGAAGCATGCGATCTCATATACAGCTTCTTCTATTACTGTAATAGCAAAACATCTAAGGTTATGGGCTTCGAAAAAAGCAGTTTCACATGACAATCCTTCCAGCTCCCTTATTTAGTGAATTAAGGTTTTAAAATCACCTCATCTTTCAGAAAAACTGAGCAAAAATAGCAAAATCTTCCACTGACCTTGATGCACTGTGGGAAAAAACTAACATTTCTCTCCCTGGGCATCAGCGTAAAGTTGGCTCTTCCACTGCTGTATCCCTGACCAGTATGCATGAACCACCTCCTTCTCAACTGCAACCTACAGTTCAGGGAAGGGAAAGCCAGAAGTGGTGGAAAAGGAGGCCAGAAGAACCCACCAGGGAGGTCTACTGGGGTTACTGTGATGAGGTACCGTATGCAGGTGACACAGAGAACATCAATAGAGAATAAGTTACTTTAATTCTAGCACTCAGAGAGTCCTTGATGCTCAAAAGTAACATTGAGCAAAAATCCAAGAAGCAACACTTTGAAGTGTAACTGGATGCAACTAAACAGCCTTATTATTCCAAATGATGTTAAGAGTAGCTTTTAGCCTGAAATATCTATAAAGGTATGTTCCAAGTTCTGTTCATGGTTTACAGGTAAAAAAACCTAAACCACAAAAATCCCCCTAACCTAATAAGCAAAGAAGTATAGCATCAGAAACACCACTCAAAGGCAGTAAAAATGAAAAGCCTTTCAATTTTAATTTAAAAAAAAAAAAAAACAAAAAACAAACCCAAACCCAAACTATCCTCGTTTAGTGGCTGTCAGACCAACATTTTCTACACCTGCTAGTTCCCGTACTAACAATGTGCATCTGGTGAGCCTTAGCTAAGGGTACCACTGTAGGAAGAGAAGGTGCTCTCTCCTTGATGCTTAGGGATTTAAGTCCATTCTTTGGCTAAGGAAGTTAAGAAAAATCCTCAACATCCAAACAAGTTGGTGCAACTTGTAATTGGCTGATGGATGAGCAAAGAGAACCGGGTTATAGATATTCAACAATTTTTCAGGGATTATTCAAGCAATTTATGTTCTACTCACCTGTGAAAGCTCTTATTCACCTTACTTAGATTTTTAAACAGTCCTCTGAGAACCAGTGAGTAAATGAAGTATAGATTATAAGGTTGGTAAGATCTGGCCTCAGAGCTCTCTCTGATATCAAAGAAAGTAGAGAATTGTTTATAACTTTAGAAACTTTTAAGTGTCCATTTGTGCCCTTGCCTTGCTGGTTTATCTCCTGTTTGCTTAAACCAAGGACAAGATTACATTCAACAATTAAATTCCCTTCAGTTTGTTAAAGCACAGATTTCTGTTTTGTTTTCTGCTCTGTATATCAGACATCTTGGATTCTTGAACTGCAACTTAGATGTAATTGCTGTGAGATGAGACTCTGATGCACACAAAATGAGAAAGACTCATGGAAAGTGGGATAACAGCCGATTTGTCAGAAAGGGTTCTGTGCTGGAAAATGTCACCCAGGCTCCATAGAGAGAGTGGTTTTATTTGTAGTAAGCAAATATTATATAATCTAGAGTTTCTATCTGATTACTTATTTCTACAGACCATTTCCATAAAAACTTTAATTTTAGGATTTTTATAAGATGTTCTGAGCAAAGCACAGAAGTATTTGTCAATGCTCTTTGAATGTTATCAGCCATGAAACAAATACTCTATTAAAGAGCAGCGGCACACATTTCATTTAGCCTACTTTGTTAATGTTGTGCTAGATGTCTTTCTTCAAGAGCTCAACACAGCGTACAGCACTGCGCTGATTATATCCCAGGATTTTTACACAGCGCTAGAACTTCTTGCGTGCAGCTCAATGCTACTTACATTTGAAGTCTTAATTCATTTTTTAAATTTATGTTCTTTAAACAACGAGCTGAGAATGCATGCTTGGGAGATGGCTGTGGTTAATATCACTTGACTACAGTGAAAAGAATACATGAATTTTCTATCATTTCATCATTGCATCTGGTTCAGAAAAATTAATCCAAGCCTTCCCTGAAGTCTAAAGCCTGCCAGTTCCAGGAGACATCTGAAACTTGATATTCTTGTGTAATAGACTGGATGAGTTATGTCCTAAGTGGGTGTGCAGTTTGATACCACACCAATATATTTTCTTCCATTAATGGCAGCTGCCATCTGCAGACGAATGCAAGTTCCAGAGGAATAAATGCTATCACCAGACATCATCCCCTGGGACACAGCCTCAGGAATTATGTTTTCGTCTTGCAATGTGGTAAGTTGTTCAGTGTGCAGCATCTCTGGGAGCGTTGTGGACAGCATGTTATCTCATTAACTCAAGAAACATATTTAATAAATGACAGGGTTTGCATTTGATTGCTAAAATATGCCTCTCACCTTAATCTCCTTAGGTACACAGAGAGGACATCTATTAGAGTCCTAAGGCATGACAAGAGTATGAACTATGGCAACTGGAGGCACTTAAGAAAAGTCAAGACCATCTCTAAGAGCAACATACTGGCAATTGTGACTCTAGTGGTTCTACTACTGGTGCTTCACTGGTTCTACTACTGGTGCCTCAGATGGTTTTGGAAGTTATTGAGGAGAAAGAGGAGACTGAAGAACTGTTTCTTACATCCTGCAAATCCAGGAATGATCTTTCTGAAGGCCTTAGAAATGTTTTCAAGTAAGAGTTTAGTTAGCAGATGGCTTACATATTTTCAAGACCATTAAAGCTGCCTTAAAATGAACAAAGTCTCCTCCCATATGCCCAAGCGCCCAGCAACTCTCTCAGGTTCTGGGCACAGCCATGACAACAGGACATGCCACCCCAGAAGTGTGCTGCCTATCCCCCCTCTTTCAGGACCATGGCCCAGAAGACCCCACTGGGGCCAAGCATAAGCTTCTTCCTGGTCACAAACATAGTTCATACTCACAGCACACATGGGGAAGGGAGAGTGCTCCTTTTCACCCCTTGCTTGCCGGTCTTCTTTAAAGTACTTTCAAAGTATTTTAAGCAAATATTAATCTACGATAGCAGTCATTAGTATTATCTGGTTTGTTTTAGCTTAAAAACAGCAACAACAAAAAGAAAAGAGTCGATGCTATTTGCCTAGCAGAGCTTTTCCAACTCACATGGTTGGCACAGCAGCACATATAGCAGTGTGTGTGCACTCATGTACTCACAGTGCCTTTATAGGCCAAAACATCCCACTGCTCATCCCAAACCTGCTTGCAGAACAGCAGAAATCAATTGTACAACACAAATGTAAATCTGGGGTTCAGAGATCACCTAAATATTTTCTTCTTCCTATTTGCCTTAACATGGATATTTTATCACCTCCTCCTTCCTCTTCCACAAGTGGTACAAAGTTCCTGACAAAAAGCAGATCCTGTGATTTGCTTCATACACAACAATTTTTCCAGTAGCTCACCTACAGGTTGATATAATTCCATTATATTTGAATGGCAAAACCAAAGCCATGGGTTATTCCAAATCCCAAAGGGATGCTAAGATGTCTTGATTTGCACACACCACCCCCCCCTCCAAACTGCTGTGCTCCATAATCTGCAGAAAACCTGCTTCAGGATTCACAGTACGTTACTGGCAGTAGCTTTCATATTCTCCCATTATTACATGTTAATAGACCTACTGCAACTGCACTTGCAGAAGGGGATAATTAGGCTAAAGTTGTCTATCTGGTAAACTTCTGAAGCCGTTTTTCTATAAATAATAATAATATAAGAATTTTACATCCCACTGATATCTTGTAAGTAGTAGATTAAGAAAAGAAGGAGTTTTTCTGTCTTCCTTTGCACTCTAATACTCTAATACCCTCCTCATCTCCAATTTGCTGCTGGAGTGGAGCAGGAACCGGGGGTTCCCAGTAGCAAACTGGCATCAAGAGAGCAGAACAAACACCATGAGCTAAACCCCAATAACCAGATGGTGGTGGTGGCTTGGGGATCAGGAATGTGATGCAGGTGGGGAAGTCACATGCAAATACAATTTCTGCGTGCAGCTATCGACTACAGATGCACAGGCTCACAAAGGGCCTTGAGATCACTCAGGAGCTGTGTCCTTGGACTGCAGAATATACATTATAGATGCAATTCGGTTCAAATATATATGCTTGCTTTATAGAGGATATGTATTCATATTTTCTGCTCCAAAGCCAGTCAGGGCAGAGAGGGAACAACCCACAAAGTCCTGCCAGTGCCCACACTCCCAGCATCGGTGAGATGAGGCTAATCCTGACACACACCAGTGGAAGCCAGCAAGCCACATGCAGGCTGCTGGCTGGCAGCCTTGCTGGATGGGTCAGCGCCTGCACCAGCCTTGCATCAGCAAGCCCCTTCACTGGGAGCAAACCTGTGCCCACCCCCAGATCTCAACCAGTCTGCTTGTTTGGACACAGTGGTCCTGCTCTGGTGCCAGGATATGGAAGTCCAGGAAAAAACCTTTGGTGAAACTTTGCAGTTGATAATCTTGGCCCTAACCATCTTCAAGAAAAACTGAAGAGGAACAAACATAAAAAGAATAACTCCTGTACATAGCTATTTTTCAGTATACATCTAATTCTTTGGTTTAGTAATATCACAGGGTGATTACAACTTGTAATAGAAATGCTGCAAAACAGATGCTACAATCCCATGCCTTGGGTGTTTTGGTTTGGTTTGCTGTTGTGTTTTGTTTTTTTTGTTACAAAGAGCTCAGAAACGCAATTTAAACTTCCAAACAATTCACTGGCTCTATAGAAAGAGAAAGAAGAACTCAAAGCCTTTAAATATTCGACTTGCCAAATAGTCTTTTCATAGGATAAGCCAAATAAAGCAATAAACATCAGCACTTCAGAAGAGGATTTGAAACTGTAGCTCTTATTTAGTATAAAGGAGTGGACTGGATCTTTGTCTTCACATTTGTCACATAAGAGAAGATGTCTTTCAAGTGTCAAGTGATGTGGTAATCACAAGGGAAGCTCACACAATAATGCACTTACTTGACTTTACTGTAAATGTTACATGCCCATAGGTGTTCCACTGTACTAAAATTTGTTCTCTAACATAGCATTACCTTAACAAAATAACAGCCTCAGATTTTATTTTTAAAGTTAAAAAGACCTAGCAATTCGCTCCAAAATTGCACTGAAATTGTCTGCATTTGATGTGACTAGCCACTCACATGTTTGACCTGCTCTGTGTTTGAGCTGCTCTCTGCCTGAGAACGAGGGAATAACCTTGGGGAAGAATTTACCTGGGGGAAGGAATTACCTTGTCTGAGAGCTGCCCACTGGAAGGTGAACATCCTCTGCCAGCCACCTTCTTAGTGTGTGAAAGTATCAAGTGGCTAAGAAAATGATCCAAAACAGATCAGTGACATCAGATTTTAAGCCCCACTTCAGCAAATGGAACCTAGAGGCTCTTGTCAGTATTGTAAATGGTACTGTATAGGATATTGTGTAAAATACCCCTTCAACCTGCAGAGCTAAACCTACCTGCTGTGTTATTTGGAAGAACGAAAGGCTGAGGGCTAAACAACTTCAAATTACCTCTAACTCGTTTTTTGCTGTCTCAGGTCCATGCATTCTGCCAGTTCAGTAAATGCAGTCTGAAGAGAAGTTGGCACAATAATGAAAAGTTTGCTTTTTTTCCCCTCAGTGAGGTGTCACTGAGTATGTTACTGAATGGCACAGTCCACATAGCTATTTTCCCAATGTGCTATTACTTCTGAGCATCAGAAACACTTGAATGATAACTTCTAATCAAATACAACAACCTAAACACCCTTTGGAGTTTGTAATTTGCTGCTAATCTAAATTTATCACAATATTCCCAGCATACCTAAAAATAGAAGAAAGGAAGGAAAAGATAAGGGTTTCTGCAATGATTAATGAACAATTGCTATTATCAGATTCTTCTGTACATGAAATGACCCAAGTAAAATAAGCATTTAATATCTAGAACTTCTGGACAGCTCTAATGGTGAAGATTTATTCAATCAACATCCCACAAAATTATCAGTGCTGCTGGATTAAAGCACACACAAATGCTCATGGGGGTGGGTCCCCAAAGCACTGCTGAGAAGGTTTTTTCCTGNCTTTTTTTTTTACCCTACTTAAAAACCACTCTGACAAAGCCAGGAGGACCCTCTTTTCGTGGAAAAAAAACCCAAACCCCTTTACGTATCTATTGTGGGACGTACACCTGAGATGTTCTGCCTGGGCGCGGGGCTCAGGCTGCCAGCAGCCTGGGCTGCCAGCAGCACCCGGACAAGGACCAGCCACAGCTCCCCAGTGTCGGCTCTACACCTGAGGAGCAGCCACCGGAGCAAACAGAGCACAGGCAGGAGCATCCCTGGTAATTAAAAGAACTAAAAGGTAAAAATGGGAGCTAAGGAAATGGCTTTCTGAAGGGTTAGTTCCCCCTCCCCAGATTTTATACTGGAACAACAGGCTGCAAGTGCAAAAATTTTGCCCTTTTCCTCTATCTTTCCTTTTCCCTTCAATACATCATCTCTCTGCTCGAAGACATTTCATTCTTTCAGAACTTCGAAAAGGTTTTTGCTCACTTAAGTCACCTCAGCCAAGGATATTCACTGCAGTTAACCTTTTTGCTTACATATGTGATATTATTGGTGTGCTACAGCTGTTAGACTAATCATAATTACAGTTCCTTAGGCTCAAACCAGATGCACCAGACTGTCACGAAAACACTAACTTGTGGTGTTCATATTCAACTGTCTCTTTTAAGGTGAAAGCAGTGAAAAGTAGATCACTCAACACTTCATTTGGAAGATGGTGTGTCTTAGATCTGGAGTCCCAGCTGATCTTCATCTCCCAAACTGTTATAAACCTCTTTCTCCGTCTCCTCCTCCTGATCCATCTAGCACTCCCATCTGCTGTGAGCTCCTGCTCTGGCTATTCAGCTTGTTCCACCTACACAAATGTTGCTAGAAAATGCAGCAACTAAGACCAACTCACTGTGCTGAGTCTCAGGTGATGCTACCCCCCTTCCACAAACCTGCTCACCAGCTTTTCTACCAGTCGGGAACTTTCTGCCTACTGCTCTCTGCTACTGCAGCCAGACAACACCTGTATTTCCCACCTATTTCCGCATATCCTTGTCGTGTTTATGTTCATGTCTAAACCACCCACTTACACAGAGGTTTCCAGTTCTTCTCCAGCTCTCCACTGCTTGTACTTTCTTTACAAGCATCTCCTATTTTCTTCCCTATTAATGCGCTTTAAAGCCATTCTTCTTTCAGCATTCAATACAAGATCCCATGAAGAGCAGTGATCTCTTCAACAGAGGAAAAGGTGCACTGGATCTGCATAGGACTCCCACCTTAACACCTGCTCCTCTGTCCTAAGCATCAGATTGGCCATGGGGACGACTGGTGACAACCACTAAACAAGAATGTCAAACTGAAAGTACCAGTCTGTAACTGGAGGTAAGTGGTCAGCCTCTATGGACACAGACATCTGATCTCTGCTTAGAAGTGAACAGAAAATATGTGGCTAACACAGGCACATATTTTATAAGTGAAAAAAAAAAAAGGACTAGACAAAAAGAAAAGACTAAGTAAACCTTTAAATGCCCCAGATTTGGTCTAGCGGCCTTAATATGTTGCTTCTCACTCAAAGAGAGAGTATGTTTAAAAATCAGAACTGCAGAGGAAGGGAGAGAAACTCCATACCCAGGAGACCACATGAAGGCACCAGGAAGGTAAGAGAGAGAGAGAGTTGAGAGAGCAGGATGCTGAAATGTAAAACTGAGCTTGTGACAGACCAGATGAAATAATGCTTAAACAGATTTCTGGTGCGAGTAATCATTATTTAGTTTTTTATAACTCCTTTCTGATATTCCAGCAAATTGTTCCTTCTAAATTACCTGCCCTTAGATGATAAAATGAACATCTAGAGGGAAAAAAAATGAAAAATAAAATGAGTGAAAGCAAACTTTGTGCTTGT
>VWZY01012557.1:212395-279554 GCA_013399075.1 Chloroceryle aenea
GACAACCACTAAACAAGAATGTCAAACTGAAAGTACCAGTCTGTAACTGGAGGTAAGTGGTCAGCCTCTATGGACACAGACATCTGATCTCTGCTTAGAAGTGAACAGAAAATATGTGGCTAACACAGGCACATATTTTATAAGTGAAAAAAAAAAAAAGGACTAGACAAAAAGAAAAGACTAAGTAAACCTTTAAATGCCCCAGATTTGGTCTAGCGGCCTTAATATGTTGCTTCTCACTCAAAGAGAGAGTATGTTTAAAAATCAGAACTGCAGAGGAAGGGAGAGAAACTCCATACCCAGGAGACCACATGAAGGCACCAGGAAGGTAAGAGAGAGAGAGAGTTGAGAGAGCAGGATGCTGAAATGTAAAACTGAGCTTGTGACAGACCAGATGAAATAATGCTTAAACAGATTTCTGGTGCGAGTAATCATTATTTAGTTTTTTATAACTCCTTTCTGATATTCCAGCAAATTGTTCCTTCTAAATTACCTGCCCTTAGATGATAAAATGAACATCTAGAGGGAAAAAAAATGAAAAATAAAATGAGTGAAAGCAAACTTTGTGCTTGTGTTTTAGTAAGCTTCCAACATAAAACATTCACCAGCTGTGTGAGCTCATCAAAAACTTAAGAGGTAGAAATGTCATTCTGCAGAACTGGAAAAGTGATGTTAGTTTGCCTTCAACTGACTTAAAGAAAAGTCTAAACTCGTTCCCCCCAGTTTCAGCATCCTCCTTAGAATGCCAAAAAGTCAATTCATAAACACGATCATAAACATGTTTCTTTTCATGGTTAGTGGCTGTTTAATTTTTTTGTTCCCAGAAAGGCTGTTATTAAAAAAACAACAGGGTTCATGTATGAAAAGACAGACAACTTTCAAGCCTGAATAAGGAGAAAACAATTCCAAAAATTCCTAAAATGAGCAACTGAACAAGAGCTGAGGACAGTGTCAGATATGACTCAAGATCTGATACACTCGTCCAAGCCCTAATGACTGACCTCAGTGGAGTGCTCAACAGGGAAAACACACCTTTTCAGAGAAAACAAAGCCGCTGGGTGCAACATAGGTAAGGAAAGAAAGGAAACTTTGGCTTGTTGGTGAGAAGCCCTGTCACTGCAACTTCTAGGTTTGGTTCCTCAGCATGAAGCCTCAGCATGGCCTGTGGTTAACAGGCCCTTGACGGGTCCCTAGGATGAGGCAGTTGGCTGATACAATAGAGGCCTGTGGTGGGGTAAAATAGAGGAGCCAGAAGTGCTTATGTGAGCTGCAGGAACACAACTAGCATCTAGTGCTTGGGTAGCCTGTATTGTTAAGCTGCTGCAACAGTTATTAAATGGCTTCTCTTGTGATACTTCAGAGGCAAGAGCCTGCAAGTGCATTCATGGGGTCCCCAGGAAGGGGTGAGACCCATCCCTTGGGAGGTAAATAGCACCAAACCAATACAGTATATTGGCTTTGGTCTTTCAGCCTGCGGCGAGTTTCCCCCCATAAAAGCTGGCTAGTAAATTCTTCTAAGAACTAAGATTGTTCTACAGACTCGTGTGTGCACCTCAAAGTAAAGCCTAACCTACAGACTCCAGCAGCATACTGAAATGCAAGGACCTGTGCTGCTTTTGAAGCCTTCAGGGCTACCCAGAGCTCATCAGTGCTGTTTTCTCAGAAAGCCACTGCCCTAAAGCAAATAGGATGAGACCAGTCAACACAATAGAAATCACCTGTCACAGTCTGGGCTGAGAAGTTGCAATTAAATATCAAATCGGCCTAAGTGCTAATTCTGACTTCTTCCTGTGCCATTAACAAGTATCATTCCTGACTGTCGTCTCTGAAGAAGGACCTGCTGGAAATCCTCCATAAAGATGTAATCATTTACCACATGGCTGAGTGAAGTGCAAGGGTTGGTGTCTGTTACCACATGGTAAATGATTACCAGAAAGGGTTACCTTGTTGGTGGCTGTCCAATTATTCAAGCCTGGAAGGACCATTCCCATCATGTCTGCACTAGGTGTTTTGAATTGAGAGTATCACCATGAAGGGAAGGTATAAGAAAATTTGGAAAAAATAACCTCAGAAAGAGACATTTTTTGCAGCAAGACTCATACCTTCTTGATGGGAACATTTCAATGTAAGAAAAATAAGGCAGAGACTTTCCATGTTCTACAGTTATTAGACCTCCCTGAGCAAGGGACGCTCTCTCCAGACTTGTGGGAGCAGCGCATCAGTAAGGTGGGGGGTTTTGTACAGCTTTGTGTTCGTATTATTTAAGACTGAAATTTCTTTTAGTGCACTAAGGAATCTATTCTCGAAAATGCATTGTTAACATTAAGTAACATTAAAAGGGAGAAAAGTACAAATCCAGCTAAAATAATTTTTTTTTTCTGGTCAAATGCATTTACCTCTGTGCTTATTTAAATGAAAATCATGTATTCCATTGAGTCTTATTAGTCTGTATAACTAAGGAACTTGGCCAAAAATAAATGAAAGAAAGAAATCCTAAGTTTTACTCTGGTTTCTTGTTTCAATCTATCTCATCAGCACACTTCCTATCCTCAGCCCTCTGAAGCAGTGGCAAGATAACCTCTTTACAAGGACCATCATTGCTTTACCTGGTGTCCTGGTTTGGGTGAAAACACGACTAATTCTGTTCAGTGATTTTCCTTTTTAGTTTAGTACTTTTAATTAACAGCACTTTCTGAAGTTAGAAGCATGTTTTTTGCAGTGTCTACTGCCAGCAGTGATAACAACCCATGTTTAGAGTTACTACCTAGAGTTGGTATGCAGACCAAGGCCACTGCTGGATGGTGTGTACCATCCCATAAGGGGGGTGTAGAAAGGAAAGGACTGCACCTAACAAGGAGCAGACAGGTCACATCACCCCCAACTGAGTGAGGTATTCCATCCCATATACGCCATTATTATTATTATTATTAATCATTAAAGCTGTTCTAGTTTCCTTTTCTAATCACCAAGTCTCTCTCCCTTATTTCTTTTCTCTTCCCCTTTGGGGAGGGAGGGGAGTTAACAGAGAGCGTCTGTTGGGTCTTAGGGGCTGCCCTGACCCTAAACCATGACAGATTTATTGGCGCCCAATGTGGGGCAGCACGATCAGATCTCTGACAAATTGTCCAAATAGTTTAAATTCCGGTTCGCTCACTTGAGAGAGTATAATTCTAGCAAATGAAGCTGAATGATGAAAACCACTTTTTTTTTCTCCAAGTAATACTATTACCAGAATGATGAAAAAGGAAATATAAGACACAGGACAGAAATGTAAAGCCTGAGGTCAGTTTCTGAATATGAAATCACAAGGAGAAGGGCTGCAGAAGGTCACCATAGTCTTTTTATTCTCTTTGCACTAAGGCTTCCTGTGTGAGCGCAAAGTGATGCCTGCAAATTGTTGAGTGCATAGGTCTGAAATGTTTCGGCTTCTTAGTATCAAACTGAGACACCTGCAAAGAAAAGCTTAAACTATTGTGCCTTGAACACCTACTTCTAGAAAACAAAAAGTCCCTCAAAAAAAACAAATAAACAACAAAAAAACCCGCAGATCCAGTTATTGATGGATAATATATACTAATACATCTGAAAGTTTCAATGAGAGAGGTAAGTGCCCAGAATCCTTTGGGACAGAGTTCATACCTTGTAAGCTGAATAAAATATGTTTTCCAGGTTACTGAGGTAAACTGTATGGATGCCTGATGACATAGCAAGAATCCAAGGTAAGAACAATTTGCAAGGCTGCTTCTCTTTGTTTCCTTCCTACCCATGTCAAAAAGTCCTCAACGCTTCCATCACTGTCAGTAGTATGGAAAACCTCAACCTCTCTCTTCTGCTCCAGGACAAGGCAGCAGCCACTGATGCATGGCAGTCTCCTAACATCCCCCAGACATTCTGGGGAGTGTGGGTGGATTTAACTCTCCATCGAAAGATGTCCTGGTATGAAACCTTTCTGGCTGCTGTTCCCAAAGGAGAATTCTTTCACAAACCACACTTAACATAACAATTTGTCAGCTGTAACAACATAAGACCACCGTTTTTGGCAAAGAGATGCTCCATACATCTACTGACTGCTCGTGCAACACAGTGGCAAGATGGCACTTTCAATGCCCACTCTCTTCAAGGCCTCAACTGTTCTCCATCAGACACCAGTTCTTATGCTCTTCCCCTGTTTTCTTACCAGTAGCCCATATGAAGACTCCGGGGTTGCTGGGTTAAGATTATGCAGTTTATTTCTTTTCCCCACTGCAAATGCTCTCTTGGTGTCAACCAGTATGTTAAATGAGATACTTTGAAGTCTAAAACATGGAAAATACGTAAACCTATCTAGTATTTCCAATTCTGCAATAAAAGGATGTTGCACAATATAAAAAGCAGAGTTTGTTGGGTTTTTCGGTTACCTCCAGCCCTTCCAGGGCCCTGTCTTCTCCACTTCTCTCTCCAAACCTGCTCTTACCCCTAGCCCAACTCAAAGCATTGCTTTTTTTCCATTCCCAAAACTTTAATCTCCTCAAACACCACTTTCATGCTGTGCCAGTGGGACCTCTTACTGTTCTCACAGCTAAGAAACACCTCCTTTCTAAACAACCTCCAAAGAAAAGTAGCTAGAATGCTGTAGTTAATTGTCTGGATGAGGAAAAATTACCTCTGTGCTCCAGCCTGGATCCCATCACCATCTCTTGCATGGCACTGGGTAAGTAAATCACTCTCCATGTATCTTTGCAGAGCCAGGCATGGAAGAGCCAGATCAAAATTGGATTTGCTAATACCTGTAAAGCACTTATTGATCATAGCTGGGAAGTGCTCTAATACCTTCTCATGGAGATGACCAGCTTTGCTGCAGAGACATTCCTCTTCTCCTCCACGGCTAAGGGTTTGTAAAAGAACCAGCTGCCCTAAAAATTTCATCAACCTCTGGTAAGACCAACTGTAGCACTGCTGTGCTGCGAGGACACACACACGACTGTGGAACAGAAATCTCATTTTATCTCGTTAAACAGGCTCAACTACAAAAAGTTAACAAATTGCTAGAGAACCATGCAAACCCCTACCAGTGCGGCGGCTGTGGGTGACTGCAGCAGAGAACACAAACTGCCAGCCATGAGAAAGACTGATGAGATCTTGAAGCAGAAAAACAAACTACAGACTAGTAAATTAAAGAGCTTGTGTGGGCAAGTCTGCCTCATTCCCTCCGGTTTTTGTAGTAGGAGAGATGCTATTATGAAGTGGCTGGAGCAAGTTAAACACCTTTTAAGTATGTTATAACAATTACAGCTATTATGAAAAAAACCAAAACAAAACAACCAACACCTTGGCATTTGTTAAAAAAAAAAAAAAAGTCTTCTTTAACTACAACGCCAGTGTTTAAATAAAGTATTAATCGCTGTCTATGCCACTCGTTACTACATGCTCACATGCTTTTAAAATTGCATTTGGTAAAGCTCAGTCCATCTGTTTTCCCACACTCTGTCAACACATGCAACAAAGTGATCTGAGGCTACCTACCTTTGGGTTGTATTTTGTTCAGAACTTGCTGCTTGCATACCAGAAATTCAATGCTAATTCAAACATGCTTTGGGGGCATTCGAGCTACAAAGGAGGAGGCTCAGGAAGGGAAGGGGGATAAAGGAGATTTTCACACATAAAGATACACACATTTACAGACAAACAAGTGCCCAGGAAGGATCTGTGCATTGCTGGAGCCTGGTTGCATACCAGCAGCTCCCGACTCCAGCACAAACCTGTTGCAACACGACAATACTATGCACCAAAAATTGGACAAGCGGCTGTTAATTTGCTGCACTAACTTCAAAACCCGTAAATTTTCTTTTCCAAATCATCCAATAGGACAAAGAGGAATCTGTTTGAGATTCATCACAAGTCCCTGGTTGATGGCTAATTTGTATGAAAATGGGTATGGTGGTTCCTGCAAATAGCTCTCCTCAGATGCTCTGTAGGTAAGTGGCCTGGGGATGATTTGAAAAGATATCTCACACATCCCCCCACACCCCTCCATCAGCCTTCACAGAGTCTAGAAGGAGAGAAATACTCAGACGCAGAAGAGATGGTGAGGGATCTCCATAAACAAAACTGGAGACCACCATGGAGAAAGAGCAGAGGCAGAAAATTATGAACTAAGGATGTGGATTTCCAGGTGAATTCTTCACTGGCCATGTGTCTGGGTTCACTGCTGTCCTGCTGCTCCTCTGTCCTTGCCTGTCCCCACAAAGCTGTGTATCTGTCATTTCTTCTCTGCCTGTCCCCACAAAGCTGTCTGTCTGCCTGTCCCCACAATGCTGTCTGTCTGCCATCCCCTCCACTGTACCAGTAAAACTATTTCAGCAGTCACATTCTGTGAACTGGATTAACAGGTCTGGCTCCCCCTCCAAAAGAAAAAAAAAAAAAGTAATTGCCAGGCTATTTTTAAATTCTCAATGTTACACAATGTGGCAGGTACAAGTGAGGGGGTGGCACTTATTAGCACACGGTAAGGGCAGGCAGAGAATGAGGATGCTCTTAGCAGCAACATCAGGGAAGGTTTTGCTAAATGAAACATAGGGCCTCACTTTCTTGTCTAGTAGAGCTCACCATGGCCACTTTGTCATTACTTTTAGGATGGTCTGATTTTCGAGTCACATTAACCTGTATGCTAGTATAGACATTTAAAATTACTACTAATTTCTTCAGATGTCTACATTTTGGCTTATAAAAACATTTAAACAAACCTACCAACTCTTGGAAGAGAGCCAACCAGACACAGAATTTTCAAGATTTCTTTTTAAGTCTTCTTTGGTAGACATTTGTACCAGGGAGGGTGCGCAACCTACATCAAATGCTAGTTAGGCACTTGAATGACCATCGCTTGTATTCTCAAACTGAAATTACATCGGAGAAGACACCGTGTTTAGCAAAGCACAGACACAGTAAGGACAGAGGCTTTGTGGAAGCAGAATCAATTTTCAAAATCCACAAAAAAAAAAAATTTTTACAAGTTGTGTCACTAACATTTTTTTGCTAATGTAATTAATTTATCATCACTGCTACAGATCATGGTAGGTGAACTGCTGAGCATTTACTGTTCTAGATCCTTCTAAAAAATTCCTCCCTGTAATTCCTCCACTGTAAAGGTCAAGACCCGTTCTCACACAAAACCTAGATTAAAAATATTATTGCCATTTAAAGTTCTTGTGTTGTAACACACTCAATTCTAATGAAGCAATGGTTTGTGCTTCAGGACTAAATGTTTATGTTTTAAAATATGGGTCCCAACTTGATTCATATATCCCCAGCCGTGTATTCAACTCCACCATAAAGTCTTCCAGTAGCTTATGCCAATGTAAAAGCTGAAATGACAAAAAGAGGTCCCCATTCGACTTTTCCTGGGAAAGTCCTCATTTGAAAAATATTCTTTGGCTAAATATTTCATTATTTTGTTCAAAGAATGACATCATAGCCCTATTCAAGTGTAAAATTCAGTGAGACTAAAATTTAAGCCCAGCCTTTGCAAAGCTGACTGCCTTCTATGTTTGAACTAAAACTGTTTTCCAAAACCCATGTCACGTTGACTGAAGTATGGAGCCACACTGCTTGACCAATGAGTTTTATTTTCCTTGGCCTCCCTTGTCTGGAGCTCTTCCTGTGGCATCAGGAGGTACTCACAGCTCCATAAACTTTGATTCCCCAGAAGAAAAATCCCTGTACCTTGTAGGATGTCCCCACCACACTTGAACTTAAGGGCCAGCAAATCTCCACTTCCACTGTGTTTATGTTGAGTGGCATGGAAACTCCGAGGCAATTACAAGAGTTTATTTGGTGTCACCGCAATAACCTATCCCTCCCCCTTGTTAGTCTTTATACATACAGCAGGGGAAGAGGAAGCTCTGCGAACACAGGAGACAGTTAGGAGTTCTTTCTTCAGCTGTTCTGCTGCTGCTTCCAGTTAACTTGTAGGGATAGAGCAGGTGAAAACACATTACACTATGACTCACAGTCACAGAGGTTTTCTTCAAACAGCCTAGAAATGAATAATGCCAAGAAGACCATAAATGTAAATGACAACTTGGAGCAGAATTATTTTGTGGTGCAAAATGAGCCCATTCGTAAGAAAATCCAGAAAGACTGGGTAGTGATCTAACTACCAGAGCTGGAGTAATTAAAATAACATCTCACTCCTGTGTGCTTGGTTCACTTTTGCTTATGAATAATGCAGAATTTAATAGCAACCTGGACCTTCCAGCCTGCATATGACTTCTATGTATCAGGGACTGGATGCTGGTGGAACCCCATAGCACCTTCAGCTCCACACAACCCTAAAACTTGGTTCTGTCAACAGCAGAAAACAGACAGACTTTAATTTCATGCTTTTGTAACGTTGGCCAGGTTGTAATTTGCTGAGAACAGGAAGAGGCTATCAAAGCAGCACAGGGGGATTTCATTCACCGCTATTTTTCTTCCTAAATCCAGCACTCACTTGAAAATGTATCACTTTATCTAGGAGAGATTTTCATTCACAAGCAATATGTCATGTGAATCTGAACTTCTGGGGCCGTATTGATTCCAGAACTGCAACTGCAGTTTTCAGCAGCACGGGCTCCTGTGATCTGTTAGACACATTCCTCGAAGGTGGTTAGTATCTTCCCTTCTACTTTCCTGTGGGAAAGAGCGCTGCGACGGGCTCTCACTCACCATCCTCTGGAAGGCTTCGCTGAGACGGTTTATTGTACTAAAGCCCCGTTGGTCTCTTTGCCCTTCCTTCCTGTGAGCCTGCCTTGCAACAGAGCCAGCTGGGCTGGCTGATGCCTGGCTGTAGCCTGCTGACAGATGAGCACCACATCATCCATCAAACCCCTCAAACACCTGGGACAGGGACAGCAGAGCCCCAAGGGCACTAAGGGCATCAAAGGCAGAGGGTAACCCCAGATCAGTCTGGACACGAGTATAAATCATTCTCTCAATATATTTAAACCTAGGACATAGGAATATTTTTTTTTCCCCCCCTTCTTGATGCATCTAACAGGACTAGAACAAGTTAGCAACAAAAAAAAAATTGATACCCCACATATGGCCAAAGAGACAGAAGCCTGGCAGTTGTGTTGCTGTTGCCTGTTGGTGCTGCTGCCTTGCTGAGGATTTGCTGCAGCAACATCTCCAGGCTATCTCCCCTTAAGAAAAGCTTGTGAATTTCATACAGTGTGGAGCAGACCCATTCTTAGGACCCCTCTTCTTCCAGGAATTTTTCCACTTGAAATCAAACCCTTTTTCAGACCTAACAGCGAGGTGAAATGAGATACAAAAAAAATTACTTGGGCTCCTCAGCCGGCCCTTCAGCTGGCAGAGCCTGGCAGAGGGCCACCAAGAAGCAACGGTCCTGTGCTGATTTGCACTGGCTGAGGCTCTGCCAATAACCCTTTTAAGGATTTGGAAAGAGTCCCTGTGAACTAATAGGCCAAAAGATTTTAATCACGAATGAAGGGGAAGGGTGATTCTGTCTGACCTTTGCCTCTTCTGAAGGAGGGGGAAAGAAAGCAAGAACAGTCAAGCTGAAATGGTCTGAAACAAAAGCAGGTGTCAGTGTACACCAGGTATTGCCTGGGAAACAGAACGTGCTGCAGCCGAAACCAGCATTCCTTCATACCAGAGACATGAATAATAGCAAGTAATACATGCAAGGAAAACATGCATCATTCTCATCAATTCTCTGTTTCCTTCCCCTTTGCACTTCTCAGTTAAAACCAAGATCAAAGATGAGGCTATTCCAGTGCGTAGCAGAGGCTTTTGTGTATTTGTTTTAAATAAAAATGCAACAAAGATGCCAAAAATAACGCTTGGAAGTATTTACATCTGAACAATCCTACCAAGGGTGCAATGCGGACAAGTGGCACAAGGGCTAAACTCATGACAGTCAAAGCCTAAGAAGGATTACTTGGCTTTATTGTAAGAAACTCCTCTCTAAGCACTTTCTTCTTTCAGTGTTGCTGAAGCTGTTGTTAGCAACGAAGCAAAGTAAAAACAGAATAAAATTTGGATCTAACATGCTCTCAGCAAGAGAGGTCATTAGCTAGCAATCTGCACAGCAAAGCAGACCTACAGTTTATGGCAAGCTGTGCTAGAAATGCAATATATATACAGTCAACACTTCAGAAACTCTGCAGTTTGCCTTTAATGAATTTTACTGTCATACACCTATATTCAATGCTCTTTACAGGAACTGCTACAGATACCACAGTAATCATGAAATTACTGAGGGCAAACATGTTTTAAGAGCAGCCACTTTTTACAAAATTAATTTAATTAGAGATAAGCTTTCTCCATAGGCATCATACACTTAACATCAAAGGCTGCTTGCTATGTTTCTAAAAAGGTGTATCAATGCATAAATGGCACAGTATCTTCTCAGAGATATTGAATAAACATTAAATGCAGTCAAAGGTTACTCAAATTTGTGAGAGCAGGACACACTACACACTTCCACAGAAACACCAGTGTACAGTCAAGGGTGATGTACTGCAAATATATACAACTGCTATTATATAAATTCCATTGTATTAGTCATCATGTTCTTCTAGGTATTAAAATCTCTTTCTCTAATGAACTGCAACCATAAGCCACTCCAATTCTCTAAGTAGGTCACAGGATACTGGGACATTCAAATCCTTCCATCCAGCAGTAGTATATGCAGCAGCTACACCAAAGACAGTGCAAGGAAAAAAAACCAAAATCTGTATTTCATCTGGCTTTCTGTGTTTTGGTGGTATGCTCAGCTTGGTACTCTGCATGCAGGAGAGAAAGAGGCAGTTCAGGTTATATGCCTATGTTTGTATAAATGAGAAACATAAGGGAGCAAGAAGCAGGAAGAAGAGAATCATGCTAAGCTCCCAGGAGAGCAAAACCACTTAGTTAGCATGAGCAAACCTTCCCTCAATTCCAGTCCATATGCTACCATTTTGCTGTTGGATTCTGCAAGGGATACAAGGCTTTCTTTTTTTGCTTATTTTGTGGGCAGCTGATGGGATTTAACATCCCGTGTGTCACACATGACAAGGCGGGATTTCCCACTTTGGTTGTGGTTCTACAACCTTGTTGCCTGCCTAGCAGGCAACAGAAACACACTGGGCTACCCTCTAGCCTCCCCCCAAACTCCCAAAAGGAAAACATTATTTTCTTATTATTCTTACTTTAAACACAAATCAACTACTTTGACCAAATGAGCAGAGACCTAATTTCCAGTACAGACCTATGAACAGTTGTACAGGCACACGGTGACAGTGGGAAACTACAATAGGTGGCTATGAAGATGAGGGGGCAGAGCAAGTATTCCCTAAGCTAGCTCTGTGGATGAGAAAAACACGCTCAGAAGCAGTTTCCTAAATACATGTATACAATAAATTATATTGGCATTTCATTCACTGCCTGTATCTCATCCTCTAGTATCGATGTCAACTTCCCACACATGGTGCATACAAACATTTTAAATACAGTAATGGAGGTTATTTAACTAAGGCTCTGTTCCATATAAAACACTCTCCCCCTGAGCGCTTCTGATTAGCTTTGGTTAAAACTTAATAGAATAATACACGTTGATACGCTTTTCTACATTTCTCACTGGAGGGTCTTCCCTCTTCCTGCCAGCTTAGGTTACAGAAACCCCCCAATTGAAAAAATCATAGTCAAGATTTGTTTAAAGAACTCTTCCTCTCTTCTTCCTCTAACTTTTGCAATTCATTAGGCCTTCATAATTAAACCAAATGGGAAAACTTCCAGTTCCCCAGTGGGTTTTTGTTAGTCAGCAAAATAAAATAAAATAAAATGTAAAAAAAAAAAAAGTTTCCTGCATGTGCCTTTCAGCTCATAGTGAGAAAATCCCAGGCTTTTCGTATGAGCAGCTGCAGCAGGGTTACCCAGGGTCGGTTTGGGAAGGAAGCAAAGCTTTTCTCCAGTCAGATAGGGGGAACATAGCCATGGTTGGCAAAGGGGAAAGAGAAAACAACTTCCCTTCAATTCAGAGTGCTTTTAAAAAGAAACGCAACAAGAAACCTTTCAGAAAGGGACTTAGCTGATGGAGATGATGAAGAGAGGAAAAACCAGAAAAATCTAGATGAGTGCTAAACATTCAGGAAAAAAAAAAGTCATCAGGACCCAAATAAATCACTGAGATGAACTTTTGATTTTGTATCTATCCACATACTCACAAACCTCTCATTACCTTCCTTCCAATCCTCAGTGTCAGCTGAAGCAGCTTTGACTCACATGGTCCCTCCATCCTCCACTAAGCAACCCATATCTCTAAGAGCTTAGCAGCTCAGGTATCCCTGGGGCAGAGCTACATGACAGCATGAGCCAGCACTCGTGGCCTTGTCCTTTCAATTGGACTGCATTTACTTTGGAGCAAGTAAAGAGGAACATCCCCCAGCCCCTCAACCCAAAGGGTAAAAGGGGCAAAACCTGTCTTGAGAGCCTCTCCATAGCATTACCTGCCAGCAGTCACTTCACGCAGCCTCAGATAAATCCCCTGACAGTACAGGAATGTGTGTCAGGTCAGAAAGCAGATCTATTCCACAGGCTTTGCTGCATCTAAGACCTCATCACTCTGAGGACTTACAAGTCAAGCATAAATAAAACCATTATTCCCTACTGGAGTTTCAATTTCCATCCTGTTTACATGAAAAGGTTATTCCTACCCATAAATGAAAAGCAAAGATGATCAGTTTTAATATTACTAACCCCAAGAGCTGCTCTTTCTACTCCTCAAAGCCTGCTTCCCACTTGTGTACTGTCTTATTCTCCTTGTCCAAATTAAAATCACTTGGAGACAATGTCCGCATGAACAAATGATGAAAACACCCCCAGTATTTCTTTGCAATACTTGAAGCATTTGCACCTCTTCCTCACTGCATAGAGTAAAAAGATGATAAGATGGACTTTAAAACTTAAAAGAACATGTGAGCAAGAGGTCCTTTTTTTTATTAAGGAAGGAATAAAAGAGGGAGAAAAGGGAAAAGGGAAAAAAAGGGAAAAGGGAAAAAAAGGGAAAAGGGAAAAAAAGGGAAAAGGGAAAAAAAGGGAAAAGAGAAAAGGGAAGAAAAAAAGAGAAACTCATGTAGCCCCTGACAGACTGCAATAGCTGCAGAAACTGAAATTCAGTTTATCTCTGGAAGAACTGCAAGGAAGCAATGTAGCAAACAAACTACCCCAGCTAGCTACCCAAGAAGGACCTGCCTTCGGCAACCAGGACCACGCCTCTGCCTCTACAGGGCAGCTGTAGCAAGCAGAGCCAACCACCATTCCAAGGGCAGCCACCCTTCATCTTGCAGAGGCCCAGCAGCCAGTGGTAATGTGGCACAGGGTGAATTTATGGTCTAGAAGTTTAACCCAAGAAGACAAATTAGGTGGATTTCCTCCCCCCATATTCTGCCCAGTCACAATACATGAGTGTTACTGCAATGAAAGAAATTGGTGCTGTTTTACATGGTCTCACTGTTTCCCTCCCAAAGCACCAGTGTATGCAACCATATAATGTACATAGTAGATGTTCAAATAATCTCCAAAATCAATATTGATCCGTCATAGGTCTTGTTTACTGTGTTTTTATTCTACCAGCTGTACACCTCAGTGGGAAACCATACATCTATAGAAAAGAAAAACCCCAAACAGCTCTTTATTATTTAGTTTATGACAAGATTAATGACTTGAAATGCATAGATTAGTTTCTTGCTTCAGACTACACCAATCCTGTAACAGCAGATCCCTGTTGCGAAACTAAAAAGAGTACAACGCAATATGCTATTCATGAATAATCCAATGTGGATAGAGTTATTCAGCTACAGTGCAATTAAGAATGAAAAAGAGAGGGTAACAGTGGTAAACACCCAGGGATATTTTGAATTTAATTGGGATTAGCATGTAATAAGCTTACAGTCTTTTGAAGAGAGGCTACACAGCAGTGTATTGAGAACATAGGCATTTGAAAGCCCTGAGCACCTCATTTAATGGTCTTTTCAGCTGGCACAAGCTGCTTTAGACATGGGTTCATTTGCAGGGGGATTGACCCAGCACTATTGCTTGAAGCTGAGCTGTGCTGGGGGGAGCAGTCTCCAATGCTGAAGTACATTTTGCAGTTTGGGATCTGGGGAGCTGAAGCATGTGAGGGCGGTTCTGAAAACCTAATCTGCTCTCACAGACTCAGCTCCTCACACACAGGGAGTGCTTGTCTTGAAGAAAATCACAAAACAGATTTGGAGGGTTGCCAGCCTGACAGTGGGTAGGTGTACAGTGCACTTATCTGGATGCTACTTGGAGAACTCGTGTCATCTGTATGCTTTCTGTGCATAGTTCTTCTAGGGGAGGTATAAATAGGGGAAAAAAGAATCAATAACTATTTTCAATTTATGTTTTGGGAAGATGCATGGGAAGAAATCAAGCAGTCATTGATGGTTTATCATATGCTCACAAGTGTGTTTCTGCCTTGCACTGCTTTGGTACTGCCAAAGTTGTTTAAGAAGCAATGTTGCAAACATCTGCAGCCTGTTTGCAAGAGGAAGGCATCCTCTGGCACCTCACAGTTGTGCTGCCCTTGCCTGGAAGGATGTTTCAGGGAAGGGAAAAGGCTGGTTCAGAGTCCACATCACTGTTATGGGGTCCCAAAGCATACTAAGAAGCTATCAAGCTTGTGGAGGGCATCTCTAAGGCTCTCTCACAGGGCTAAGTAGAGAGGAAAAATTTAAAGGATTGAGTTTTACTTTGCAAATTTCCACAGCCCATTCTTTTTTTTTTTTTTTTTTTTTTTTTTTTGACTTAGCCTACAGGAGGCTAGTAGAGAAACTTGGGCAAAATTATGTCAAGTCTTTGATATTTTTTTTCCTTTCTATCTGCTGGTCCCCTCTCCTTCAGATCATAAGTGTCAGAATGGTTTTCTAAAAGCCAAAGTTCGTGGTAGGGCTCCCACTGCTAAGGCCCTACCGACTTTAAGTAGTCTTTGAAGATTTTTCTTCCAAGCTGTTCCCACTGTGATTGTCCTCAGTTACCATACACAGTGGGAATAAGCTGCACATGTTGCCCCAAGTATTTCTGCAACTGCAGAGCTTTGTTTGTATATGGTGATAGTGGGGGAAATGGCTTTATTCTAAATATATCTCCCCCTTACATCTGTGTGAAGAAGCAGGGATGAGGTTATCCTTTTAAGTGCTGGTCTAGTATATTTATTATTGCAGCACCTCTGAGAAAACTGAATTAGGGACTGTTGTACTCAGTGTCATTTTTCTCACGTAAGGACAGCCTCTGCTCTGGTGAGCTTAAACAAATCCGCCTTCTGCCAACAACTTAGCAAAACATGGAGCAGATATTCCGCTGACTTATGTCTGCTGCAGTCCCACTGAAATCAATGAGGTTGACCTACTTGTAAATTGAGCAGAATTTGATTCCTGTGTTTATTTGTGGATGGCTATGGAAGAGGCCATCCAAGTCTGCGTGGAAAAAGATAACCCAGGACATCAGAGGTAGCTACTGCTTGGACTAAATTACAGAGGGTTTGAGGACAGAACATGGGAACGGATGGATGAATCCTTATAAAAATAGCAGCTGGATTTAGCGACTTTGCTTTGTTAACCTGAAAAGTGCTCAGGGAGGTCCCATGCTGGGAGAATTCATGTGAACTCACTACTAAGCTTACTTTTCATTTATACACCTAATTTGAATAAAAGGAAACCAGCTGCAGATCAATGACATACACCGGTACCATGGCAGCAGTAAATTGAAAGCAAAAAGCAAAGAAAAACCCAGAAAAGATTTTAACTGCACCGGCAAGGCAGCAGAGCCTGAACTGTGCCTCACTACCAGCCTGGCACAGCATTCGCAACTGGCCTGAGCATCACAAGAAAACAGCAACATAAATCAGAACATGTGCCCTGTATATTAACAGGAGAGAATCAGCATTTGCCAAGCGGCTTCTACTTGCCACAGGTTTACTAGAGATAGAAGTGAAGGGACACAGTTCAGAGCCAAAGTTAAAGGTTTGAGCTGATGATTGGGATTAAGATACCAGCACCACCAGGAATCCCAGAAGCAGCTGCACTGGTTGCTGAGCGGCTCCCCCAGGTTCAGCAAGCATTTGTGCATCACAGCCCTCAAGTATCACTCCACAGGTATGGGAGGAAAGGACAGCTAGATAAAGCCTCAGTAGTCTGGTAAATACTCCTGAAGCTTGCACCTCAGATATAAAAAGCCTTTTTTGGAGACCACCAGTTCTAAAAAGGCTGTAAAGTATAAACATGTATGAATTAGGAAGACCCAGGTCCTGATTTGGAAATGAAATCTCTCCAGCATCCTGCAGAAAGTGAGACAGACCTAGCAGAAACTGTGGTTCTTACTCATTGACTAGTCAATTACTGAGCCAGCTGGGGTTGTTAAAAGACAACATCATGTCTGCACCCTCATTTCAGTGGCAAAAATCTGGACAGAAAGAAGGATACTACCATTCAGTGAACAAATACACAAATTATTTAGAAGTTCAGTGAATGGAGGAGGAAAAGTCTGAGCACGGGCAAGGTAAAACATCTCAAAAATGAGCCTTCACACAGGGCTCTCCATCATTTCCAGGATGCTCTAAACCATTCTGGCATGCTGTGGTACAAAGGCCAGTTTTGACTGGCACGCAACAGCTCCTGGCTTCCAGCGATTTCCAAACTCAGCAAGAGCTAGGAGCCAGGAGCCACTACCTCTTGCAGACACGCTACCAGCATGCTTAATTTGGGAAAGGAAAATACAGTCTGGCACATTAGCCCTGAACTGCTGCCAAACCCTGCTCTCATCTGTGCGGTGCTGGAGCTCGCCAAAATATAGGGAAAAAAAAGCCCAACACTAGGCTGGACTCCCTCAGTTAACAATCCTCCCTCCCAGCCATCTCGACCTCAGTGTGCTTACATTCTTCTGAGCTTAACAGGGAATCAGAGCTTATATTCAAAGCTGACAAACATTTAGCCATGAGCCACCTGGAAGAAATCAGAATTCAGGCAACACAACACAAAAGTGAGTCTACACAGAAGCTTGCACTCCCTATAACATTGAAAAAAACAGTTCTGGAAATTGTGCTCAGACTTGGTTCACCATCCTGCTCAATACCACCAGTGAGTATGACAAAAACCTTAACTTCAAGGCTGCTCCACATCAGACTCTCCTGTGCCTAATCCAACTATAATTAAGCAAACCTATTTTCAAATGAGGAAATTTCAAATGTATAAGAAGAAACCTACAGTTGTTATATGGATTAAGAAACTTTTTTTTGAATTATAGATACAGTATTAACACAAGCTTGGTCAGAAGAAAATCACTATGTCTTTGAACAGACTACTACAATCACCTAGATCTTTTCAGAAATTATAAAGTAAACAAGCTTCCAGAAAGAAGTTTTAAAAAATAAATATATGATAATAAATGTGGATATAGCTGTATTTATTTACATTTTAAACCCTAGGAAGTACTGATGTCTTATTTCAAAACACTCTTTAGAAGCAGGAAGAGTAAACCCAGTGTTTTGGGTGGGCTCATTTGGGTTTGTGAGACTTTTTAAAAATCATTTTGTCATTTAATCACTTGTTTCCAGGACACTGGGCTTTAAAGAAAATGTTGAAAGTCGTCAGTTGACAGTGCTGACAATGGAAAAAAAAAAGTCTGCAAGTACATACAGGATCTTCTATTTGGCTTTGACCAGTACTAACTAGTAAACAATGTTTACCCTCAAAAAACATGCTCCAGAAAACACACTTAAATACACATGCAAATGTATTTGCTTGCTGTCTTTCACTGCAAGTACTGGCACTAAAAACTTTCAAGTTTCCTGCATTCACTGAATGAAGCTCAAGAACGACAGACTTCAGTAACATGTTATAACGCAGGACAGGAATACAGTGTGCAGAGCACAAAGAGTAGTCAAAGATAATCTGTATATCCACAGTCTCATGAATTGCTTTTAGCAACAACCACAGTTCCTATGAAGGATACAAGAAATTATGGGTAACATTTGCCTCCATCACCCTCCAACATTCCCACTCAGTCACACCAGGCTGTGGAGCAGCTGTTAGGTATCTCTGTTCACTACACTGATACTAGCCATACCCACTGAATCAAACATCTCCACACCTCCTACTTTTCTCCCCAAACCTGAGTCACCCTTGAGTTTTCATTTGTTGGGATGAGCCCACTCCAGCTGCAATTTCAGTGGTCACCAGTGGAAGCAGCAGCTGGTACCAGCTTAGAGGTCTTTCTTGTGGAGAAGATGTGTGCCATCCCAAAACTTGTTGATTCTCAAGAACAGGGAAAAGCAGACATAATAACTGGTTTTCACAGCCGCAATTAAGAGGACTATTGATTTTGTCCCATGCTGGATAGGTTTCCAGCTGGAGGGAAATGCTGGACAGTTCCCCATCTATGCAGCAGGGTGGAGTCAACAGTGGCATGGACAACAAGTTGTCTTCCCTGGTCATGTATTAAATAAAGGGGATTAAATCACTCGTTCTTTTGAAATGTTCCTACCATTTATAATACTCAAGCCACCATAAGTCCCAAGGAAACTAGTCAAAGGTTTCTTAAGCTTTGAATTCAAAAGATGCTGTCTCATATTAAAAAAAAAAAATAAAGGATTCATTTCATTTCTTGTGTAGCTAAAGTACTTTAAAAGGTCTTGGAAAAAAGGCAACGTTTTTCTAATGGATCATGTAGTAAGGGAGGTGTCTTGTTACTCAAGAGTACCAATTTCTGATGCTTTCTTGCCTCCTCTTAACTTTATTCAGATAAAATTTAACTGCTCAGAAGTGCAGCCTAACTATAAAAATATGATGCAAATCATTCATGAGAAGTAAACCTCTTAAGAAAGCAGCAGCAAAGACTCTGCTGATCCACTGCCCAAAAGAACTTTGTTCAAAGTGTCTTAAAAAGACTACAAAAACTTACATGAACAAGGCACTGTTCTCACAAAATCTTAATATTCTGGATTTATATTGCTAACTTTGCTACTTGAAGGAGCTGAGCAGCTGGTCTGTAACAAAAAATGACACAGCATAGACTAAACAATGACAGCCCACTTTCAGAACCTGGCAGAAATCTCACAGCCTCACCCCATCTTCAGGCTCTCTCCTTGCTCCCTTTATCTAACATCCACCACCTGTTTAAAACCTGCCTAAAAACTGTCTTAGTCTCCGGAGTCACAAGAATGTTGTGTCTTTCACAAACTAAAAACCTCAGTTTATGTCAAAAAAGGCTAGAACCATCTGTTGCTCCTTCTCATCATTTCTTTGAATTAATGATGCTTTCAAGAAGAAATAAAAGAAACCTGCAAAACAAACTGACGAAATTAAGACAATTTCCACTTGAACTGGACCTCCCTTAGCAAACAATCTCTCTCATAGCACTAGCACTGCCCAGATGAAGGGGCTGGAGCGGTTGCTGTAACCTCATGGTGCCCAGCTTGCTCCTCCTCTGTCTTCTGTCAGGGCAAACAGTGAGTTGTTACTGGTAATTAATTACTTAATATTTTAAAGCTGTAATACTGCTTTGGGTATTCTTCTCTTTGGAATTTAGTTAGGGACAGGTATTGATGGCACCTAAAGAAAAGCTTTGAGAGGAGCTCACGAACAGCTGTGGAGCTCATGAAAATAAGTGGAAGGGTATCAATACAAGCACCCATTTTTCAGGAGTATCATAAGAGATAAAGTAATGGGAGGAAGACATCTCCTTTTGTCCCATAATTTTCCCATATCATTCCCCTCTCCTCTCCTTATTGGATTGAATGGGGAGATCTCATACTTCTGCTATGATTTACTTTGCTTCCAGACCACTGGAGCTCTGATACAATAAAAACAGCCACTTCCTGTCAGAAACCAAATTGTCATGTAAACCAGGAAAAATCTAGCTATTGGGTCACTTCAAGTCAATATGAACAATGTGTGATGGGCCACAGGAAGAAGAGAGGAGAAGGAAATGTTTCACCCTGGGAAGTTGACTCAAACTAAACACAGTTCTTTCCCTTGTTCTAAGACTATGGGCCATGATGGAATACAGCATGTTTCACTTCACTAACAGGCACTTCCATGGGTTGACATCAAACAGGATCTTCAGCGCTGTACTTCATTAACTGCCTATAAAGGATTCTTTCTAAAGACACCCTGATCATGCCTGGGACTGCTAGCAAGCCACCCCAAAAATAACATAACAGGAGCTCACCTCCTGACTGACTCCACTTGCAGAGAGCCATGCTTTCCTATTTCAGTTCATGTGCATTCCCTAGCTGCAGGGGACATTAAGCTTCAATAAAGACTATTGTTTTAATTTTTGTTTGTTTGTTTGTTGTTTTTTTTTTTTTTTTTTTTTTTTTTTTTTTTTTTGTTTTTTTTTTTTTTTTGGGTGTTTTTTNTTTTGTTTGTTTGGGGGATTGTTTGCTTGAGGTTTATTTTTGTTTTTGTTTTTTAATTCCCAAGCTCAACTATGAAATTGAACAAAGCCAAACGATTTGTCATTAATCTATCAGTTTGGTTAGATCCATGGAACTAAGCTAATGGTATATATTGAGGGGTACAAGCTCAAGCATTATGCTAAGCTGAGAATGTGCTAAACTGCCTTGAGAAATCTGTGGTGTCTCAATGTGATCTCACACTGTAATTTCTGTTCAAGGAAGGCTCTGTCAATCAAGACCTATTAGAAACATTCTAAGACTTTTGGTGCTGCTTAAACGGGTCTTAAAGCACCAAATTTACACAAATACTTCAGTTTTGGTTTCTGACATAACAGAGTCCATGTCAATGGTTGGGGTGTTCAGCACTATCACAGTGTGAACAAGTCAAGACAGATAAGCAAAAATAAATTGATAGAAGCCCCAAGATCAAAATACAAATCTTAGAACACGTTGGAAAATAAGCAGCAAGTCAACATGTGTTTTGGTCATACATAGCAGATGACAGGAAAGTGAGGAGCAAGCCCTAAAGCAAAGCAAAGCAAAACAACATGTATTTTTCTTTAATCTTGCATTATGGGACTGGTAAATAAAGGTTTTGTCCAAAAAACCCAAAGGACCAGTAACTGTCTACCCTTTTGAAAAATGAAGCAAAATCTCCAGCTGCAGGTAATGGTAACCCATGATGGGCACCTCATCAAATCCTCTTACCTCCTCTATAAGGCCTGCTTATGATGATCAGCAAGCAGCAGTCACGCAAGTCTTTCAGCTTCACCCACCTCCTCACATGGCTCCCTCCCCAGTTTTGGCACAAGACTTACCTGCCTGATGATACACCAATGACATGTTTCATCTGTGTACCCAAGTTACCATGGAGTAGGATAAAACTTTGTAAATCTTCACTGTTCAAACAAAGTCTCTCAAGCTGTGTCATTTTAATGCATTTTTCAGCCTCTTTTTGCATATCTCTCTTCCCTCCTTCCCCTGCAGTCCTGTTTCCCTTCCCATTCCCTTCAAGAACAGCACATGCAGTAAGTGCAAATACTTGTTAAAATATTTATATTTTTCATTTATAGTTTACATATTGAGTCAGTTACACTCTCTGGCCCAATATGAAAAAGATATAGATGTATGTTTTATTTAATTGAAATAAACATATAGAGTCCACGGCATTTGGAGAGAAAAACACAACTGACAGGTTGAAAGATGGCACACAAAAAAACATGCTGGCTATTTCTCCTTAAAATATAATCTTGTTTTCCAGTCCTTTCTTGAGAATATTTACTTTTAATTAACACCACAAATTATTTCAACTACAATGTAAATATTTTTATTAATTTCCTAGTTTAGTTTAGTTTAAATTTCATTACTGTGCTAAATACGGAAAAAAAAAAAAAAGAAACGTCTTTAAACAATCAACACGATGCAGAGAATTTTGTTGGGACACTGGAAATGCTCCCACCTGGTACGGATTCCACTCCACTGCAACAACCCAGTACTGCTTGCACTAACTTGCTCTTAAGCAGAGTTACAGCAATTCCTCCAACAACTCTACAGACACCGTGCTAACATGCAATTACTGTTCACAAAGAGAGAGGTGCATTTTCTGCAGGGGTACGTACAAGACGTACTTCAGTTTCAGCTGGATTAACATTAGTTGAGCAGTGACAGCCCATCCATATGGAAATAATCAGTTAAACGAAGACTGAATGCTTGGTACGAACTTTTCTTAGGTAAAGCAGAGACATGTATTACTTTTCAGCTGTACAAATGACCTTTTGGTTTTTTTTAATTTTTTTGTCTTTTCCAGTAGAAAGCTCCTACCATTCATTGAAGCACTTCACATACAATGGACTCCTTAAAAGGAGATGTGGCTCTTGCCTACGAACAAGATGGATATCTACCCAGCCCCTACCCCTGCAGTCCTCTCAGCTGATGGGCTGGGGGGGGAAATGATACTACAGGTCTCCAGCTCTTTAATTTTCCTCTTCATTTGTCTTAGTTTTTCATACAATTAAGTTGAACTGTGGTTGGATAATATGTCATCAACTGACAACCAGGGTTAAAACCCATCCATAGGTTTTAACTTTCTTGGTTTGCAGTTCTCTAAAAAATAGGAGAGGGAGAGTGTATGGAAATCTTCAGGAGGATAGTAAGCCACCAAGATGTTTCACACTTTGACTGCTCTGTGGCAGAGACCCACAGACATGCATTCCTCTCCCCATGCTTGTCTTCGCCCTGGCTCTGCTAGCACAGGCTGATGGACAAACACTGACACACTCTCAGTTCACATTTCCTTCCTACCCTAAGTAAGATCTGGATGTAGCCACCTGGACTTTAATTCACAGCAGCTTCAGTTTCTATAGTTTACATAAAGAGCCAGAACGATAGGTACCATACAGGCGAAGCAAATTATCACATGGGCCTAAGGACCTCTGCTTTTCCTTCTTTTTTTTTTTCCCCAGAATTTGATATTTTCACTTGTCTCTCAAGAGCAATTTTCAGGCAAGCCTTGCTATTTCTTCTCCAGTTCACAGATGAAGATAGCAACTCTATACTCATCATCCAGACTGCAGAGAGAGTCTTCTACTCTTGTTTTGAAGTTCAGGTTAGTGCAGATAATACAATGAAGGTGTAATGAAGAGGGCCATTCTGAGATGATAGCTTTATGATCACACACGTTGGTGCAAGACAAAAGCCACACCACCACAAGGATATTGCAGGAGCGTTTCCAGCAGGGAATGATGGTGGCAAGAAAACTCATTAGGGCAGGAGACAAGGTCACCACTGGGAAGAAGACAGGCAAATTCCTCCTCTTCCCCCCACTTCTTGTGTTGTTTATTTAACCAGATCCAGATACTTCAAATCACAAAAGGGCATAACGACCTCTGAAACCCTAACTCGGGTTATTTTGGGCTTTTTCGTTGGTTTGGTTTTTGTTGGTGCTGGTTTGGTTTGGTTTTTTTAAACAATGCCAGTGCTAGATTCACTTTCCCCAGGAAGAGTCAAGTCTGCCAAGAACTGGATGGTTCTTTCATCAAAGAACAAAAAATTGTTTTGGTCCTTCACAGAAAACCCAGCTTACTTCTGAAGGCAGATGTGAACCCCACCCAGGTCTCGCTAGTTAGTCTGCACTCAAGAACCGACTTGCCACAAAATTTCACTGGCTTGCTGCTCAGGAACCAGACAGAATCTTCCAGCACCTTCTTTTTCCTCCCAGAACCACAGCATACCTATCTGCAATACATTAAAAAGAGGTGCCAAAACCAGATCTTCAACAAGGAAAATGAGCTGTTGGAAATGCTGAAAAGACACATTATTGGTTGCATATAAGAGGTTGATATTGGGCTGAAAGTACACTTGAGCACTGAAGATTGTCCATAAGAGGTATCCCACAGCAGGCATGAGGCGAGTGCCAAATCCATGGTGGCAACAGATGGGGGAGCTAGAGCAAAGCAGAACCCTTCCCCTGAAGAAGTTACTGCTGGGGTCATGATGGCTTATGTAGACATACTCCCCCCTCCCTCTTTGCTTTGAACAAGAGGAGAGGAAAGCTGTATCTCCTTGATTGTCCACAGTAAGCATACCATGGAAGGACATTAGAGGTTCCAGTCATCCATGGGTACATGACAGCATTTCTGGCGGGTTAGATGGGGCACGTAATATGACATTTATTTTGACTCAGAGCCTTTACACCACCTTCGTGCCAGCTACAGTACAGCTAGTATCTAATCAGGCATCAAGCCAACTGGTACTGAATTACATTAATTCAGCCTTTTAATTTTTTTTTTTTTAATAGAAGTCTTGAGATTGGGTGTGCAAAAAAACAAAGAAAAGGGATTTACCTCATCACAAAGCCATCACAGAGAAAGAGAGTAAGCTGGGGAGAGATGTCTACACAATATAGATAGAACTACCCATCAGACTCTGTCACTGTTGAATAACACACGTAACCCCTGCCCTTCCAATCATGCCACACAAAAGCCTCCCACAAGAAACATGACTTCTCCAGTCTGTTGAAAGGCTTAAGAAGAACATGAGAATTCTCAATTGAGAAGGAACGCTTGAGGCTGAGGGCTTGTGCTCAGCTAAAGGAAGATGCCCTGACAGAAGTCCTCCCTGTCAATAGCAGGACGTGCCACCTACCATACCTCTTCTGAATCTGGGTGTGCAGTAGTCACAGGGCATTCCACAGATGTCATGAGCCCTTGCCATGGCACTGTGTGGGAGCAGCTTGGCACATCCCTGCATGGAGCCAGAGGAGCACAGCACTCACCTGATGCTCCAGCCAGGACTCTGTGCCCCTAATTCATTCACAGTGTTTTCAAACCTCTATTCCAGTGCAATTTCTGGACAAGGGCTCTGAAAAAAAAAATAATCAGCATGTAAATTGTCTTCCTAAGGAAGAGAAATTCTCCTGTAGGCTCCTCAAGAGCCTCCTATTTCAGCTGGTGCAGTAAGGTCATTTACATCTCAAATTTTAGTTTAATTCACTTAAACAACTTTGTTTAAATTATAAAACCATACCTAATGATCTGTCTACTGCTGGGTCTTGAAGCTAAAGCACAGCACAAACATCAATTAGATTTTTTTCTTTTTTCTCAAACCTTCTCAGTCACTTCTTTGAAGGATCTTTAGAAGAATATATTTGGACTCGAAGAAATGGAAGTGCTTGTTTTTAAAAAGAAGGCTACTGCACATGCACAGAACAACAGAGAGGAGTTGGCAGAGAACCTTGGGAGAATCCTCTCCATTTCCCACACCCATCTGTCTTCAGATTGCAAGTGCAATCTCAATGCTGAAGAATGCCTGAAGCAGCAAGCGGACAAGAGCTAGAGCACAGCTTTTCACCTCCTGTAACTATCATTTTATGTATCTGAATTTATGATGCAAACTGCAGAGGTTGATCCGGGGTTTTGGCCCACATCTTTCTCTTTATCGGAAAATGAAAATGCACTCACATGCACAGTACTTGTAAATGTTCCGGAATTCTTTGTAATTTATTAAAGGATCCTCTGTTATTACAGCAGATGTCTCTCCAATTACAACAAGCTATAATGAAGACATCAATCTTGATATTAATTTCCTTTTTTTCCTCCTTGTATTTCTGAATTGCTAGCCTAAAAAGTGTCATCATTTTACCTTAAAGCAATAAATAAGATTCCTTTGTTGGGTTTATATTTAAGAAACCTGGTGGCCTTCCTCAACTGCATGCTATCACTGCAAAGATATTTTAAGTAACACAAAAAATTGCTTTTCCCATTTGGAATGATGGGCTTAATAAGTCACAGATTACCCCAAAATTTACCCAAGGCGCATTTAAATTTAATAGTAAAATCTTCAAGGTGTTAGCTGAGTTTTAGCATTATCTTTAGATATTTTCAGGCACTATGAGGTTTTGCTTGAGCAAATAATGTTAAAAGGAAAATGGAGTTAATCCTAAACTGGTTGCTTTGTCCCTGTTTTCCACGTGTGCATTTAGCATGCTGGTAGATGTTGACAGTAAGCAAACTACAAACCAAAGGTTAAATCCATTAGAAGAGAGCACTGTTGTAGAAAACGTAAGATATGGAAACACATTTTCCAACCTGTGATTTCTCCCTGCTCTTTCATATAGTTTATGTATCAGTTCTCTTCTTCCCCCAACTTCTTTCCTGACAATAGAGCTGACAGTGCTGGTTATAAGGCTCAGCTCCCTGGGGCAGCAATGTTGTAGTGACAGCTGAGAGACCCAGGTAGGAACAGATCAGGAAGTGCTTGAGAATGAATGTGAATTTCACAAGTTTTTGTCTAGTCCTCCTTTCTCCTGCAGACTACATCCTCCATCTTTTACAAGGACTGTCCAAAACACCTCATACACCCATCTGAAAAGGGAGTGGTCCATATAGGCATCTGTACCTATAGTGACTCAAAAGTCAGCAACTTTAACAGAGAGAGCATGGCAGAAAGGAATAAAGTCCCAAACCCAAATAACTTCAGGCAGACTCGGCATCACAGGGGAGTGATAGAACAGAAAAGAATCGGAAATGAGCAAAAGGCAATATAAGCACAGTGGTTATTTCCTGTTCATCTATTTCTTAATTTTTTATTAATGTGTAAATTGACCCCATCTGGTTTTTTGCATTCAACCCCTAAAGGGAGAACATAGGCTACAGTTCAATAAAAATGTTCCCACAAGACTTGGCAATTCAACATCCTCTCAATTCATTGTTCCAAAAGTAGGAGGAGAAGGTCTGTAAGAGTACCACACGACAAGCAATATCCATTTGGGATATTGCTTATACATATACAATTACATGTAGGGTAAGAGTAAACTGACAGCAGAACAGGGCACAAAACAAACACAATTCAACATTCAACACCAAAACCAAAGAGTGTACATCGTGAAGCTTTGTTCCAGTTTGGCTGCAAGCATCGAGAGGACTTGCCCACTGCTGCTCCAGCCACAAGTTTTGGTGGTAATCATGGAGCACTTGCAACACTGTGACAAAGTCACAGACTGAGAACACTGCACTGTAGTAACAGTCTTTCCAGATAATTCTTTTGAAATTTCTTCAAATTAAACATTACAGAAAAGGAAATTTAAAACGCTTTTTTGGCAACTCTGCAACATAATGCTCTAATTTCCTTTTAATAAATGGCCAAATGCCACCATGGCCTACCACAGTCTACCTTAAGGAGTGCCATTAAAGCTACCTGAGCCCTTGCCTGCCTGAGGTGGCCATACAACTTATTCAAATAAAGGCAACCCTTTCTTCACTACTTCACAGGAACCCATCCAAGAGTCTGCTTTTACACTAGTCAATTTTGGGTACAAAGTAAAAGCCTTCAGGTTTAAAGACTGGAAAATACGACTTCTTAACAGCTCTGTGCAGATTGCCTGAAACCCTCTGTGTGGACAGAACAGTCCCATGAAGTTACGTGCATTATAGTTCTACTAATACAGACTTCAGTGGTTATGACTTAGCTTTTTAGATGCAAGTCTTATCCACAACTTATTTATAATAGCCTCTTCCTTAAACCAAGATCATAATCATTACATTTCTCCCTCACACATTGAGACTAAGGCAATCAGCCCTTCATATTACCCTGGTGCTCTAATTTGTGGTTACAATCATATAGCACAAACTGATTTATTGCCCTGGGATACTCTATGAAACGTAGAAAACGATTCTGAAAACAGGCTCAAAAAAGGAAGCTTTCATCACCCGATTCATAATAAAAACAATTGAAAGAAAGGGAGGAACAAAATAGAAAACACATGCACAACACAGATGTAGGAAAAATCTGTTTGTTTCTAATGCCCTGGTGAAACTGGTCAAGACCATCGCATCTGTTCTGAAGTATAGTTCTCATAAACACAAACATGGCCACAATCAAAGGCAAGGACTAAGCAGAAAGCAGGAAAGGTAAGAAGCCTTCTCCCCTTTATTTATGCTAGCCACCATGGAATGTATCCTCATACTGCGTGTGAGGCAGAGGTGCCAGCACCTACCCCTGGAGATCAGTGGCCCTTCTCTTCTCTTCTGAGCATGAGACAGAGGGATGGGCTCCAAACAACTCAGCACCAGGTCCTTGGGAAAGCTATTCCCCTATCTAACTGCATCCATCTGCTCTGGGACACAGACACAAATCCCACTGCAAAGTTTCTTCTGAGAAAACAGAGATCTTTTAAAAAAAATCTAAAACAGAAAACACACAAATCACACTGGATTCCAACCCCCCCAGATATTAGAAAAACTTTAGTCAGTATAGATGGAAACTGTATTTTTGGAAACACAAAATTCAAGTATGTGTAAGTTGAGAACAGCCAAGCACTGTCCACTCTGCAGAGAAATGCCTCCAGAGCATTCCCCCTCAGCCCTGAAGTTGGAAACAAATCCTTTTGCTATATAGGCAATCAAGCAGAAATTCTTCCTTTCAAAAGGATATCAAAGTCAATGGCAAGTTCTACGAAAACAAAACAAAACAAGAACAACACGACGACTTTGCTCCAGCAAGACTTCTATGTGTCCACAAAAATTTATAGATGAAATGACAACACTCTTGGGGTACTTTCTGGAAGCAATTGTTTTATGCAGCTAGTTATAAAAGAAATGCAAGAAACCAAGTCTGAAAAATCTGTTGACATATTTGTCATGGAAACGCAAGCAGTAAAGTAGTACGCTGAAACAGAAGAGTGGGAAAAATTACTAAGGAGGAAGCGGCACGATCAAATAACTCACTTTCTTCCAAACTTCATTTATAAAAGAAGGAAAGTAATAAGGTGCAATATGGATCCTCAGAGGTAAAAGCCACTACGTAACAACTCAATAAAATAAATGGTATTTTATAGAGAGCAAATCTATATTAAGATTAATTACAAAACACTGTAAAACAATAACCATCCCTTTGCCGTGTTCAGTTGTCATTTTCTTTTAAAACGCCATGACCTTCTCACTGTGCCCTTCAGTTGTAGCATTAGTTATAGACAATATATTGTGAAGCAAAATGAACAATGATCATCCATGCCAAATGTTTATATATAGATTTTAAAAAACATTGGCAAATGGGCTATTAAAAGTGGATGCACCTTATTGATTCCCCCTTAAAGCAATTTACGGCTAGACAGCACTATTTGTCCAGTAGCGTTACAACAAAAATTGCTTGTATTTATCTTCTTGGCAAGGACAAAAAACATCAATGCATTGAAGCTGAGATTTGTACCTTGTTCAAACAGTGCTAGAGTCCATCATATCTAGCACAGAACTGCACATTTGATAACATGCCGATGAGTAAAAGGGTAAGATTAGTAAAGCAAAGTATTATTTTGCCACAGAATTGCATTTCCAAGTGATTGGCTATATTCTTCACTCCTTGGTGGGTATTCAAGATGAGTAATTACAGAAAACACTTTCACTGCAAATTGTCTGGAGATTTAATAGTGCATTTCACCAAGACAAAAATATCTTTATCTATGACAGTCTAGCTGATGGTCCCAAAGAGGAAAAAACACATATTGGAGAGAGACTGGGAGGGGAAAGAAGACCTATCTTGACTGAACACACACCACATAAATCAGAAAAGTAACTCAGTTTGACTAGCACCTTATGGTTCAGAATCAGACTCGCATACCTTCTTCCCTCACAGACCTCCTCTTACACATCTTTTTCGGGGTCCATTCCTAGAAGTTTTAGAAAAATGCAAGAGCACTGGATTTTGCTTATTTCTGTGAGAAAACCACACATAAGCACAGTGCATTAGTCAGTGTTCATTAAAGATATACAGAGGTCCTCATCTGCACATCTGATCAAGTCAAGCTTAATGGTTTCAAAATCTGCCTGCCCTCACCAGACACAGCGTTGGGTACACACCTTTTCACTTGTTTATAAACAGCTTTTCTCAAAAAACATGCTTCCTAGAACAGTCAAATAGTAATACAAATATCAGTCATTATAATGAGACAAATCAGAAATTGAGAGAAAAGTTCACTTTTGCTGCTTTGGAGTACGGGTTAAACAAGATATTCACAATCCCTAATGATGGCAAACATCATTTAATCCAGCCACTGACTGAAGCCCGAGGTTAAAACCAAGCAAGGATGCTAGTGATGCCATCATGACATTAATACACCAGGAACACTGATGCATCAGAGAGTCTTAGATGACCTGAGTCCACTCCTAGCAGATGCTTATCCTTCTGTATCACCAACCACTGCCACTGCTGCGTGTCCAAGCCGTTAACATACTGTTAAAAGTCAAACAGCATTTGTTCCACCACATGCAGCAACGCTGTGTCACAGCACAATGACACTCTGATCTTGACCCACACCTCCACTACTCTGGTATGGAAATCTCTTACTTTTGCATGAATGCCATCTTTCTCTCATACTCATTTCCATCTACAGTGGAGATTATTTCCAATTCGGGTAAATGATTTTCTCATTCTGATAAATTTTCTGGTAGATCCATGAAATGGATTTACTGGTTTGCGGATACAATTCTGGAAATCAAACATCATGTCTGTCTATTAGGAAGGAGAGCTTTCAGACTAGAGGATACCAATGCCTCAAACATATTCCTGCAGTAACAAGTTAGCCCTTATTAACTTAACTCTACTTATTTTGCTCTTGATTAACCTAGCAGATACCATCAAAGTGTTGAAACGCTTTGAACAAGTCAAGGAGTTTGTGTCCTTGAGATTAACTGATCAACTACAACATGAACCAGTATCTGAAAGCTCATGATAACCAGAGACCACTGTGATTTTTGAGTTTCTGGGAATGCATTCCAGAAAAACATGGACTTATCTCCAAAGATCCCAGGAAGACATGGGAATCACAGTAACCATTCACTTGCAAAACACTGGCAAAAATAGTCAAGACTTCATCAGGGGGTGTTTATCGGACATTTCTAATTTTGGACTACAGTGGAAGGCAGGTCAGGCAGCCCTCCTGTGCCAAAGCAAAGGAGATGCTCTCTGATTTCCAACAGGCATTGTTGACACATGGAGATCATGTGCATCCAGGAACAATTCCTGTGACCAAACATAACTGGCATGCACTCAAGATGGGAACCAGGACACAGAACAACAACAAAAGGCCTGCAGCTGCCTTGATGTCATACCTTTGGATTGCACAAGTCATCAATAACATTCTTTTACTGCCATTATAAAAACCAGCCATTTCTGTTATTGATGACTGAATGGGATTGCCTCCTACCTCTTGTAGAGGGCTATCACCATGCCTCCAGACACACACTGTGTGTCTGAACATTTCATGCATTGCATTCCTTGTTCTGGCTTTTGGGTGCCCGTAAGGACATATTTTAACAGGTAAAACACAAAACAGCATAATGATGTCTTGTCCAGCAGATCAGATATTCCTAACACACTCATCACAGAAACAAACATCTCATTAGTTACATAAAATGCCAACACTCTAGAATCGCGTTCGTGAACTTTGACTGTGTAAGGGAAAAAAGATGAAGCTTTTGGAACAGGCACCAGCAGAGGCATGCAAAATCAGTGTAACATTCATCTGAACATAACAGAGATTCAAGTTTCACTTGAGGATTCTGGACCCCTATTAGTTACATCTTTATCAAATGCTTTAAGAAAAAAAAAAAAGTTGCTACAAAGATAGAGTAATGCCACAGATTTATTATTTCTTTATACTAAAGTAAATACTCATTAATATACTGGAGATGGCCAATTTACAAAGCACTGGGCCTGATCCCAAAAGTCACACCCATGCATTAACTTGCTTTCTTCAAATGACTGTGAGCTGAGGTTATTCAAAGCCTCCCCAGAAAAGCCTTGAGAAACAGCTGTGTTTCGGACTTCTAACTGTTCTTTAAGCATTTACAGGCAGGATACTGTTAGTAAATAAAGAAATAATACTTCCACACACTCCATTTCTATGCTATTGAAAGAGAAGTTAATTTTACGACTAAAGCTTGTTTTTCAGTGAATACAACTTTAGCACAGATACTCTGGCACCCGACTTTCCCAGCATCTGCATCATCAGTTATTACTGCCATTACCTGAATGAATCTGTGGTCTGCCAAATCTAGACAGGAAAAGTGCAGGGTCTACCTCTAATCTGCAGAAGGTTCCTAGATGTTGGATGTTTTCTCTGAATCAGCACTGCTGGTTCTTCAAGGCAGTTGCTGAATTTTGCAAATTAGACAGTGGCAATTTGCCCAGCTCCTCTGAGCAATTAACACTCATTTTAAAATGAGCAGAGACATCTGAAGTGAGCAAGAAGCTTATCAGCACTCCTGGATGGATTTGGGGTATTTTAGGTTGTTTTTTTTTCTTTTTGGTTGGTTGGTTGGGTTTTTTTAGCATGTGGAAGATGGAGATTTTCATCCAAGAAAATGGCTTTAGCCAGAAGAGGCATGATGATTGGCTTACATATGGTCTGCTGGTGCTCCAACCAGTGAATGCTAAATGGAAAAGAGCACAGAAACAAAAGAGTCACCTCCTGCCTGTCTGATTATGGTTATCAAGAGGAAAACTGAAACTGGTTCAGGAATTTATGGTTTTGTGTTTGAAAAAGAATCATGTTAAAACTGGGTTGGTAGCTATTCATAAAGAAAACCAGCTCAAGCCATTTTTATTCAGTACTGGGTTCACCTCTACAGATGCTTTTATTGGTTCTTTTCTCCTTCTAAGTCTATACCACCCCAACTCCCATTAACCTGTGCAGAATTCATATCCATCAAGCTCAGCATGTCTCAGACCATAAGAGCCTTCTGAACATTTAGAACATAAGCCTCTCCGTCTTGTCCCCTGCTCCAGTAGTAGCAGCAGCAAAGAAAAGCAGCCAGGACAGCAGTGAAGAACAAAAGATACCTTTCATAGTATTTTTTGTCTTTCCATCAAACTGCTGCTGAACAAATTCTAGGTTCAGGGGATGTAGTTATATTTAATGGCAGCTGATAAATATTTTGTGTCCAGATTTCCCCTGCTTGCTCCCTGAACCCATGTAAACACTGTGGTCATGACTGCAAAGGTTTAAAAAATTTTGAAATACAATTCAACAACAGTTGAATGCCTGACATAGACTGTAATGAAAAAGCAAACGTGGGAAAGCTAGAAGCATTGATGTATGCTTTGAAAAAGAAAGGCATGGGCCTGTCTCTCGACCCCTCTTGCAGGAAGAAACTCATTAGTGACACAGGGCCGTGCCTGGAGGGATGATTAAACCCAGCTCAGTTTCAGTGGGATTCCTCACATGCTTAAATGCTTGAAGAATGACCCTTTGCTGATGTGTGACACTGGAAGAGCACCAAGTATTTGTTACTGCCTTGGCCAACCTGGGAACTCACAAAGTGATGTTACATTCCTATTCACAGAAGGATTCAGCAGAATTTGGATGCCACAGCAAGGTGGTCTGTGTCAAAGGAAGGTCAAGGGAACAGATCTAGTAACAAGATGCCACAAATCTTTTGCTCTCCTGCTTCAGAGCCTGTCACCAAGCCCCTTTCAGTAGAAAAAGCCTCTGCCAATGCACAGTTCTGTTTGGAAACACAGCTCAGTATAATGGAAAAGCTTACAGTTTCCAAATAATATCTTTAAATATATTCTGTAGTTTTTCTTCCTCTAGTCATAACAATAAAATAAAACCAAACAAGCATGAGACAGACTCATACCTCACTATCCCACCTCTGGACATGGTGCTACACCACACGTATAAAACCAGCCAAGGACTTCTGGAACAGCAAAGCTGTGCCAAAGTATTAAAGATGCAGTGTTAACCCTTGATGCAAGTGCTAAGCACATACAAACATGTCTCTTTTGACACTCAAGGTGGTTTACTTACCCAGAGTTTGTCCATCAGATGCATGGCCGGAAGCTCTGACTGGTACAAACCTCTGCAGCAATACCTCCTCCTGAGCATCCCAAGTCTGGGGCACTTGCCTCCTGCTCCAAGGTGCTCAAAGCCAAGTCAAGTATTTAGTAAGCACAAGGCATAGCCCAGTGGTCCCTGTGACAGCACCACAAAAACACAGGGGCCTGAGTGCAGCACCCTGGGCTGCAAGTCTGTAACAGTGGGACAGCTGTAGGTAGACACAAGTAGAAAGGGAAAGGGTGCGAATCCCTGGGGTCTGGGCATCAGAGCACTTACCCACTTCCACATTTGCCACAGAAAAAGCTTACCTGGGGGTTTGGGCTTTTTTGGGATTGGGTTTCTTTGGGTTTTTCTCTGTGTGGGGGTGGGAGTTTGTTTGTTTTGCCTTTTAATAGTACATTATTGAGACTCTTAGCTCTACACCAGAGGAGCTCTGAGGGCAAACAGACTGGCTTAGAGGAGTGGTTGCGCACCAGCCTGTTTGCCCTGTCCTCACCTGGCAGTGCTCCTCCCAGCCACACCAACTCAAACCCTTGTGGCACAGCAGAAGGGCAGCCGGTTTGTCTTGGGTAAGGGAGGATTTTTGACTTGGGCCAGTGCCACAGTCTATTCCAAAGCACAGGGGTGATGGAAAAAGCATCAGATACACCAGGATGGGAAAGGCGAGAGAGGAGCACTGCTGTTGGCACTTCCTCTGACCTGAGAAGTAAACTGTGGAAAAGCAGCATGAATGTAATGCTGTTGCAAGTATGTAACTACCGGGAAGATAACCACCTTGAGACCTGCATAACAACTCCTTCAGGCAGGGTTTCAAACTCGCCAGAAGAGAGGAGTGCTCACGGAGCTGCTCTGCAGTGACGCAGAGCAAAGAAGAAAGAAGAAAAGTGATTGTTTTTGGCTTTCCTAAACACGTTCCCTTGTTTAGGATTAGAAGATAATGACTTCTGCTACATTGCAGAGCAATTAAAAAAAAAAAAATTCTATTTACCTAGTGTCTTTTATCCTGGGAGATCCAAAGGGTATTTATGAACCATAGGCCAGGTTTTTTAGCTCAGGAATGTGTGTAACTGCAAACAAACAGCTTCTGGGCTTGTTCAGTTCAAACATTTGCACATGTGAACATCCAGCTACATGTTTCATTTCATCTGCTTTTAAACAAGCAAACAAGAAAACATACTATTTGCAGAAGAAATTAATGTGTTTTTTGGAAAATACTGAAGAAAGCTCCAGTAAGAAAAAACACAATCTAGTAAAATTCAAGTGTGGTCCTGTTACAGATTCCGTAATAACTTTATTTAATTACACCTGTGCATACTAATTTACCTCCACTTTCTCAGCAGTTGTTTTATTATCACTTGACAAGAATATCTCCCAGGCATCTCTCTTGGAGGTGTGGTGACAACTGCTGTTGAATCAATAGAGCAATTAGTTTAAGTCCTTCTTAATGGCAGAACATTCAACCAATGGCATGGACTTTAGTGACGTTTAAATCAGGGATGAAGCAAAGGCAAAGGTTAAACCTCACTGTTCTTGGAGTGGGTCCAGAGGAAGGCCACAAAAATGATCAGAGTGCTGGACTGGAACACCGCTCCTATGAAGAAAAGGCTCTTGGGAGACCTTACTGTGGTCTTTCAATACTTAGAGGGGGCTTATAAGACAGATGGGGACAATCTTTTTAGCTGGGTTTGTTGCAACAGGACAAGGGGTAACAGTTTTAAAGTAAAAGAGGGTAGATTCAGACTAGATATAAGGAAGAAATTTCTTACAATGAGGGTGGTGAAACACAGGAGCAGGTTGTCCAGTGAGGCGGCAGAAGCCCCATCCCTGGAAACATTCAAGGTCAATTTGAAGAGGGCTTTGAGCAACCTGATCCAGTTGAACATGTTCCTTCCCAGTACAGGGGATGTTGAACTAAAAGACCTTTAAAGGTCCCTTCCAACCCAAAACACTCTATGATTCTAATGAAGATTAAATAAAATAATTAAAAAAAAAAAAGTATCAGATAGCAACAAGATTTCAGTAAGGGCTCGTTTACAGGATGTTTTTCAAAAAAGCATGGTTCTCTTGGCTAGATACAGTAACACGGATCCCAAAGTGAATTTCCTAAGGGAGTGCCGAGGGTGGGAGGGAGGAATCCTTCTCCCACTGCAAAACTACTTCACATCTGATCGCTGAAACGGCTTTCTGCAGCCACACTGCTTCCCTGCTCCAGCTCGGGGTACAACCGGGAAAATCCTTGCTAGATTGCAAATGTTTCCAGATGAACTGTAAAAAAAAATAATGCAGAAAACCCACCAAATATTCCACCCCAATTCCTGAGCAACTGAGTCTCCCAGAGAGGTCAAGAAATGGTTGTGGCCTGGAGAATGCAGCTCTAAAAGTCCTGCTGGGAAGCCTCAGGGCTTCTTTTCCAATCTGTGAATCACTAAATACCGGCCACTGATGAGTTGGGGAAGGGCAATACCGCTCTGAAAGCCTTACCACCTCTATAAACCCTGCAAAAGAAAGGCCGAAGGCTCACGGAGCCGTTTAACATCCTGCAGTGGACTCAGTTTTGATTGAAATTCTTATTTGGTGCTTGATGGCTTTGCCAGGGAAACTATTTGGGACTTTTGAGTCTAATGAGAATCCAAGCTGTACTGCTTCATTCTTAGATTTTCTTGAATAATGCTTCAATAATTACCATTTTCTGGTTAGAAGCAAAATCGGTAATCTTTCTCAGCACAGTGTTCATTATTATTATCATAATTTGCATGAAAAATACCTAGATAAAGGATGCTATTTGTTCTAACAAATGCTGAAGTGCTCTTAGTAGACACAACATGTAACTGGAGTCGAACCCCCAAGTGAACTGTTTTTATCTATTCTGTGATATCTGCTGGTATCTGTTGTTCTGAATATAAATTACGGCAAAAAAGTAGTGCTAAACCTCTGCTACTCAGAGGCCAGCACAGAAGATACAACTCAATTTACTTTAACTGGACATGATTCACAAATTTTTACAAGCATATGAATAACTCTTCATTTTATGCCTGTCCCATATACAAAGTTCATTAACTTTACCATTTTGGTTGGGTTTTATGTAATGGTGATTTTTCAGGCCTTCCTCCTGTATCAAAAGTGAGGATCAAATCAGTTTATATTCTCTGAAAATGAACAAATACAAGTCCCCAAAAGATGTAAAACTGCATGCCGCATTTAAAAGGCATACAAGGTACAAGCTGGTGCATTAGCAATGGGCTTGTAGCACCATTTCTCCTCTTGCCATTAGAAACTATTCTGCAAGAAAACTGTGCTGCTCATAAAATGATAACACAGAATGTTATATCAGCTGGCTTAGTGTCATCCTCACAATAACAGCAGCAGCCCTTCCTAAGTACAATGAAATAAATACAAGAGTCTATAGGCTTTAATCAACAGGGCTACTTTAACATAGAGTTAATTATTGCTCAGCTTTGCACACACAGGCTGCTCTTCTGCTACACCACCACCCACACATTGTGCTCTTCAGATGTATCTCCATGCCATTAAACAAGACAGCTTGCTGCTTTCCTAACCTGCTCTGACTTTTCAGAGTGGATTTGGCCACACATGAAGTTACATTAATAGAACAGTTTACATTTGCTCCTTTGCTTGCACCAGTACAGCTCTTCCATCAAGACTAGCACTTGCTTGTGAGATGCAAGCATGTGTAATATAAATACAGAGTTTGAAGAGCCCAGGGCCTCCTTCTGGAGTCCCTTCTTTGCAGGCACTACCCTTTACTCCAGCCACCTTGTCCTTGTGCCACCAGATGATCTGAAGGGAACACTGTCTCCCATCTCTGCCATTCCTGAGGGGATCCCAGAGCCAAAACCTTGGCAGCCCACTCTGCTGCTGCCGCACAGGAACTGTCTCAACTTGAAGCTCTTCAGAGAGGGCAGGGAGTAGTTTCACCAATCAAGAAGTTCAAGGCAGAGAAGGGGGAGCTTTTACTATAAACACAAGGAGCTCTCCTCTGCCAAGTTGAATTTTTTTTGGTCTCCTTTGGAAAGCTCACCGAGGTGTTCCACATGGTGGAACAGAACAACAGGGTTGTTTAGCACCCCAGGCAAAGAACAAATGTTTATTAACTGAGAAAATATATTCCTGCTCAGACATGGCCTGGCACGCACAGCTCTGATGAGAAGTCACTCCAGCCTTCTACATTAATCAGACTGAGCTCTTCATTAAAACAAGTGTCTGTTCTATATATGCAGCATAGTTTTTACTCTATTTTTTTTTTTATAATATAAAAGTTTTTCTATTTTAGCTTTAATTATTCTGTCATTCCTACATGTAGCCATTTGCCGAGTACATTATGGCTTCAGTGTAAAAGGGCCTGTTAGATGATCTAATAATTTCATACTTATAACTTCCATCCCTCCTTCCATCTCTTAAGACTCTTGAAAATATACTACCTTATTTTAAATGCTTCAAGAGAACACGTATGGTAAACAAATCTGAGAAGTGTTTAAAATCCCAAAGCTTTAGCAAAGTGCAGGTAAAGCAGAATGGATGGTAGATCTTTGCAGGCAAAAGGAGCCAACACTTCAGGACACGAAGGTGCTGCTGTAACACTTCTTTATAGTTTTACCACCTAGTTTTAAACCTAAGCACAGGAACTGTTAACCAAAATTCTGAAGTTAACAGTAAAAGTTTCATCTTTCACTGGTATCAGGGCCACAGGATCAACAGTGCATACACACAGACAAGAGTTTCACCGTGAAAATATTCTAAATTTCTGCAGCAATATCCTTTATTTGTGCTTCCTCTCTACAGTACGGGATTCAAATGTCCTTCCCACGTGAGCTAAGCATAACCCTGAATTTGGATGAGTAATGACTGGCTGGCCTAAAAGTCTCCACTAAAATGTTCCTCCACTAACTACATCGTCTGAAGCCTTTTTTGGTTTCCAGCTTTTAGTTCAGACTACAAAGTCCACAGATTGATTCAAGCAGGCACCCCTCATGCTTAAACCAAAGATTTGGTCCACAGTTCATGCTTGCTTGGTAATGTAAACAGAGCACAATGTCACCTGGAAAGGACTAAGGGAACAGAAACAGGATGACATACAGGAACAACACACCTTAAAAAAAAAAAAAAATCACTGAAATTCAAAACACAATACAATTACCTGTACAAAACAGGATAATCAGCATTTGCCTCAGTAGCACTATAGCTCCTAATTGCATGTAACAGTACTGCCAGATGAAAGTTACTCATCAGATCTACCACCTCAGCACAAGAGAACAGATGGTTCTTCTACAACATGCACTTTTTCCAGAGAAAGGCAGGAAAAGTCAGTAACTACACCAGATGACTACAAGATTCTCTCCCGACTTCACTGTCTCTCATTCAGAAGAGACTGGTTACAGTAATTTTCTTCACAAGCAGCCTTAGAGGGAGTCCGTGACCCCAGGGCAGACATTCTGAAAAACCTGAAGATAACTCCCTTACAGAGAAGTGGTGCTGTTATTAAGAGATGTCTAACAGATCCCATATTTTCACATCAGCTGCCCATGGAACAGAATTTTTAAAAAACAAGCATGAAAAAGACCCCCCTCCCCAAAACCCTCTGCTCTTCCAAATGCTGACAAATGAGATCATGCAAGCAGAACATACAGTTTTACTCCCTCAACCAAGGTCTAAGCGTTAGACTTTTGTGTGTCTTACACAGAATGGATTCAACAGTCTGCAGTGCTGGCCATGGGCATTTAACTGCATACAGGCAAGTACCAATTTGAAATGTGGGAAGAGACCCAGAAATCTCTCCCCAAAGACAAACGTATGGAATTCAACCACGCTGAACTTGGAGACATCCCAACAACAGGTTAGAACAGCCTTGACATATCTGATGCTTCAGCAAGAGCCCTGTGGGAATGGCTCACTTCAGCCTGCTCAGCTGGCAGGCATACAGCTTCCACACAGAACATCAGGAGGATCCCAAGAACTCACCAGGACAGTGAGAAACCATTAATAACTTCAAAGTCAGGTATATAAAAAAAAAATTTGCCTTTTTGAAGAATGGGTCAGAAGACCCATAAAGGCAAAGCAGCCAAGACACATTTGAAACTGTCCAGTAGCATTCCAGTTATAACATTCTGCCTCTTACCCAGGAGAGATTAAGTACCTCAAATCCTGTCTAGAGTTATGTGATCCAGGAATCCTACATGCTTTTAAAACTGCTAGCAGACACAGTCCTGTGGGACAGTGAGCCGAACAAATGACTGCTCTCTCACATGAAGGATGGGGATCTGCTGCAAACATGAGTCATGTGATGATGGGATATGAGAAGTTCCTCTATCCTGCCACTCTTTGGAGATTTATGTAAAAGTGGACTCTCTACAACGTCACCTACTCAATCTCAGTCCAGCTTTAAAACTCTGATTATGCTTTTCAGGTGTGGCACTACACAGAGCACATCCCGATTTCTCATTAATTAAAACCTAGCTCTGCCTATCAGCATGGCCATTTCTTCCACACCAGAACAAAAGCCCTCGCATATGCAGCCTTCTGACTGTTGGCTGCACAGACTATGTGCCAAGAAATATTATTTCAGCTTAATCATACCTTGCTGCTCTGTTAATCCTACAGCTACTCCAGGAGGAAACTGTGAATACTACACAAGTCAAGACTGCCCATCACTTCTAACTCACAAAGCCTACTGTGAGATAGGATTCCTGTTGAGAGTAAACATCACTAACCTTTCTTATGCTGATGTCAGTTTGGAGTTACCTCACTGGTGATTTAAATGAAGGTGTTACATTCACACTCCATAAATGAAGGCATTTTTCTCTCTGCAGACCCTCTGGTGGGCTCAGTAGTGTTGGGCTTCTTCAACCAGTCCAGCCTGAGTCAGCAGCATGTGTCTGAACTTGACCTCTGGTCCCAACTGTGCTTAGTGAAGCAGAGTTTTGTGTTGCAAATGCAGGATGAGGATCGAAAAGGAGTATACGAAGAGATTCAATTTCATAAAGCACTTTTACTGTCAGAGAAAGGTTCTCCAGAAAGGTCAAAATTGGATGCTACAAGCAAGTTGCTACATTTTGCATACATACTTTACTAACTATAGAATAATTTCTGGTATTAAACTGCTGGGGGAGATATTTTGAATTGTATCACTGTGCATTTTGAAAGATGATTAATCAACTTCCTCAAATTAGCCTTAGGGAAACAATTGTGCCTTTTCTTTTTTTAAACATTTCATTACAGACAAGGCTTAGGTTTTGAATGTAGTGACTAACCAAAACAACTTATCTTCTGTTTTGGAAAGGTGAAAAAGAGAGATACATTTCAGCTGAAAAGCAGAAAGTAAGATCTACATTCCATTTAGTCCTGTCACTGTCTCCTCCCTTCAGATCAGGCTAACAGGCTACACTGCACTACTTACCAACTTTATCTTCAGTTATTAATCCCACAAATCTATAAGAGGCACCGGCAACTCTGCAGAGCATAACTGTGAATAGCTCACAAGCTTAAGGGGATGAGCTCTGGGTAGGTCTTTCAGGTCATTGCACTTCCACCTGTACAGTACGGAAATGCACCTCTTCTTCTCAACTCTGCGGAGCTGGAAGTGAATTTCAAGAGAGATGCAACTGCAGAAGAAGCATCTACTTTTCCCCCAGTGAGTGGTAGGGCAGAAAATCAAAATCAATATTTTGTATGCTGCTCCTGTTTATTTAATCTAGTAGCTCACATTATGTTTTAAAGAAACAATGAGAAGGTTGCACTCTAAAAAAAAATTAATTTTTAAAGGCTATGAGCTTTTTCTTTCTCTGTAAATATGTATGAAGTCCTTGGATGTTCCCATCAATTTCTGGCCTTGTCTTTAAAGATATTAATATGCTTAAATACCTGGGAATTATGTTTCAATTATCATGATCCCCCAAAGGTGTTTTTACTTCTTCATTATGCAAAGAACATGAAGTGAGATCAGGTTTTTATGAGCCCACCCGCAAAGGCATCAAATATGCTGACACTTAATAACACATTTGGAATGGAGAACCTAGTTTTGGTAAATGTATTTTAATGTAAAAGAAGAAAAATAAAACCACTGAAGAGGTCCTTTCACTCTAATGGCACAACCACAGGGCAGCAATGAAAGTAGTAACTTTTTGGTGTCCCCAAAAGGTCACTCCATACAATTTCATCACCTGTCAGGGTGCAGAGTAGTTCTAACAATTCCTGCTGCCTTCTTTCTTAAAAATAAATAAGATTGGGAAAATAAAATAAAGAACTGTTAACTTCACTTCCATCCTGTTCTCCAGGCAGTTGCACAAGGTTGACAGAAACAGTGTCAGCCATCACTCACTACACCTCCCTGGTGTTGAAAAGGCTGAGCTACTTACCAGAACAATAATGCAAAAACCAAGAAGTGCAGACCCATAAGAGGTAGTTAATTAAATTATTAATAAATACAGACATTTAGTAAAACCATCCACTTACTCTGTTTATGGACTAGAAATTCTAGGCCTCCTCAGAAATTATCTTTCATCCTCTGGGAATGGAGTCTCATGGTTGGCTTCAAAGATATTGGCACAGAGCACAGACCTTTTGCTTAATTGCCCTCTTTTGAAGAGGAATATTAAGTCAAATGAAATTTAATATGAAAGAGAGGCGCCATACTGGAGTTAATGGGAATGAACAACATTAATGCAGACCACATCTGCCCCTTCCTCCCCATCTCTAACGTTATTAGCAAAGTAAACTTTCCCATCTCACCTCTGAAAAATGCTCGAGCAGGAAAAGAAAAAAAATAAATATGCTTTAGATGGAAAGAAACTATAATTCCCCAAGGAAATTTTACATTATGTTATTTTTTAACATGAAACAATATCCAGAGACTGTGTATCTAAGGCTGGCACTCTCAGAATAGCAGAATCACAGAATGTTAGGGGTTGGAAGGGACCTCAAAAGATCATAGAGTCCAACTCCCCCTGCCAGAGCAGGATCACCTAGAGCAGGTCACACAAGAATGTGTCCAGGCAGGGAAGTACTGTCCAGAAGTACTGGCAATGGAGTAGCTCTCCTCCCATTGTTGTAAAATCACTGATACCAAGTTAGACTAAGGCTGCTTGAAAAAACCCAATCCACTGGTAATGTTTTTAAAGAATCAAGGTTTCTATGCAGCTTATGTGAAAATATGAATATACATACATTTCCATGGATATGTGTAAGTAAATAAACATAGAAATGCACCCAACAACCACACCTCTGTGGACACTAGGGGTTGGTTCCCCCCCAGGACTCAGAACTTTTCCAGCATACAATTTAGTATTTGCATTCCCTCGTTAAAAAGAAACTGCCAAAGTGAACAGCTTGAAATGTGTTTTCATTTGCTGATACAAATAGTTGTGCAAACAAAAGGGAACGACGACTCAGAGGACTGTACCTATGAAGTGTGTAGTTAAGTGCTTAACTTTGACAAAACTTTTCAAGAAAAAAACTAAACAAAACAAAGTTTCTTCTCTCTTTCCCGTAATACCAATATTTTCTACTCTTTTCACAGAGATTCAGGGCATTACTTACTCAAAGCTTCCAAAATTTCAATGAAACTGCTGCACTGACTTTATCCAGTTACATAAACAATTATAGATGCTACAAGTATTGAATTTCTAGAGGGCAAGGAGATGGTTTGCTTAGACACCTTAATTGAGTGCCCTGAAACTCCTCTTTAAGTTTGGTGATGTATTTTTTTATTTAGTATTTGAAGAACTTCTTTTCCTTCCCTTGTAAAGTCTTCACCTCAAATGAGTTACTGCAGGCTGCAATCTGATGGATTGAGGGACTCAACCACGTCCTTTACACTTTTGGCACCAGGATGCGTACATCATTCACATGGAGATAAACTGTTGTCCTAAAAATGGATGTGCAATCTGGGAATAGACAGTTGATAATGAGTCATTACATGGATCCAAACTGCCATGTACATTTAAGAGAAATGCTTTCTTTGGGCAAATACAGAAATGTGTGCTGTTCCCTGACACAGCAGACAGGGAATTCTGCAGGCAGGCATAGATCCATACTATACTGTAAATCATGGCCTGCTATAAATGAAAAATGCTGATTTGGGGATTGTTCATTCTGTTATAATTTTCCAAGAGTAATATCCTGCAGGGAAGAGCCAAGTTAATACAATGTTTCCACTCAAAAATTGGCAACCTGAGCACAGCCGATGGGGTGTATTTAATGAGAATTTGCCTGCTGATAAAATGTTATTGCAGAACATGTAGGCTAAGGAGAGTCTCAGATTTTCCATGGCAGGATGTAACCTTAGCCTAGCAAAGCAAGTAACTAGCAATAGTTCTCTGGATTTGTAATATACCGGGTATTTTTACGCTGTTTTAAACAAGTTTTGTAATTTACATCTTTCAGCCACAAGAAGAGTACAGACACGGTTTTGTCTGGTTTATTCTCAAAGGCAGCGGCTTGCGATCTGCCATGGATGCGACTCATACCCCTCATTTTCACGCTTGGCTCCATTGTGCCACACAAGGCTCATCTGCTACATCTGAACAAGCACCGTAACTCACAGAGCTAATGACCTCAGACGCAAGTATTTGCTCATCTTTCCTTAATCTACTTGCGGCTGGCTCATTATTTTCTCCAAACTTCCTATATCTGGCACAGTGAGAGAATAACTTACAGTGAAACGTGAAACTACAGTAATGTACAAAACAAAAGCTGGGATTGAGCAACTGAACTGAAAAAAATCTGAAGTGTCAGAAAGCCCCCGCTGTTCTGTCATGAGCGCAGCACTAAGATAACAGATGTGTGCAGCCCTGAAACCATCCTCCCTGCCCCTCTCTCTACACCTACAGTGCTCAGCACTCCTTTCATATCCATCAGTTTACATAAAGCTCACAAGCTGCTGAAGTCCGAGACTCATGGAAACATAGAGGGGGAAAAACTCCATTTCACGCTACATCTTGGTGATCAGCATCATGCACAGATGAGGTTTCAACTTCTGCAACCATGGCCAGATGATGGATCAGTGCATGAACACCAAGATCTTGAAGGAAGAAGCCAAGTACCAAAAGAGCCCTTTCAGCTGGGCACAGAAGGATGCACAGATGCACACGAACAAATGATACATACGCATCTCCCCCGGGAAACCTGATTGCTGCACCTGATGTGAATTGTACAGAGTGGTAGTTTTGACATAATTCGTAGAATACCATTTTGCAACATAACTGTTTTACATCCAGCATCGTGCAGAGAAGTAAACAAAACTCAAAACACTGCCTTGAGATTTCAGGCCAAGTGCTCACTAGAAGCTACTAAGAAACATGTGTGTGCGTCTCAGTATGTGCGTGTAACTCCACAACGCCTTCCCCCACCCCCATGTACAGCGCAGGGAATCTGCTAATGCTTAAATGGTGGGGAAGGTCAAGGATTTATTGTGGGAAAGCCAACAGTAATTTCACTGCCTCTCGGGAATACTGCAAACAGCCAAATTGCACAGCTTACGAAGAAAACTAAAAGTTACTGTTTAATTTAAGACTTTAAAGAAACCGTAGCCCTATGGGTCTTAGAATCAATTCGCTGAGGGTACAGACCCACTATACATTTCCATAAATTGAGGAAAGCAAGTTATTCCTTCATAAGCAGAGCTCCTTCTACATAATATGACAACAAACTTACCACAGGTAGAACTGTGTCTTCAGAAACCTCTTTGGTCTCAGGCTTGACAAAATCTCAGTAACCCTCCCCTGTCTTTCCTAAGGATTCCTTCAACTTTACCCTGTGCTCCTACAGAAGAGGAGGTATGCAGACACTTTTCCAAGAGGCAGAAACACCTCCTGGAGACACAGCACAACACTGTTCTTGGAAGCACCATTTCCCTTCACACCATAAAGGATGAACAAGGCAAGATTTTGCAGGAGAGGTTTGCCGTCTCAACAAGTGGCCATTTGCCTTTAGTTATGAGCATGCAACTTTGGGGAACACTGAATGCTGCAAGAAAGTGTTCCAAAAATGTCTCAAAGAGTGGACCGGTATATTTCAAAGCTCGTTCAATCCCTTGACTGCAGGATGTCATCTTGAAAGATGTTATCTGATCGCCCAGGCTGGTCCCAGGAGGAGAACAACTCTTGGTCTTTGGTTTTGAGAGTACGTTCTTCCATGAAGAGGGCAGTCAGTAGGAAAGACCTCCTTGCGCTCAGGAGTGGCTGCGTATTGCAACACCCTTGTTTGGCAGAGGAAGCTGCGGCAGCTCTGCAGCTGTCCTGGGCAGCAGCCAGAGGCTCTCACTGGAGGTGCTTTAACCCATGTCCAAGTGTTTTGTAAGTCCCAGTCTTACATAACAGGACCAATGCCAAGTTCAGTATGTTCTTGGTTTTACCAGCTGCCTTTTTAAATTAAATTAATTTCATTCATAATGGGATGAGAAACTATAAATAGCAAGGTGTGAAAGCTTTGCTTGCTTTTGTTCAGCTTTCTCAGTTTTCAGCTAGAGATGTTTGCCCAACAGCCCAAGGCCTCTATCAGTGTCAGTGGGTGATGCAGACATTTCTATGGTAGGAGCAGGAGAGCAAACTTATGTAAAAAGCATGGAGCACATGGCCTGTGCTATCCTCTCCTGTGTTAAGCTGCTGCTAAGTGCCATAAAAAGAGTCCCTATGTACTTCATCCCAAAGCTTCCAGAAATCTGTTCCATTATCAAACCTCAGAACAACTACTTTTTTGATCAGTTATATTTTAGATCACTGTGCACTACTTATCCATTCATCCCCAATACTCAGAAAACAGATCTTTAGTGATTTTTCCTCTCTCCACCCTTAAGCCATAGGACAAAAAGCCCACTACAGAAAAAGTCAAGGGGCAGCACTCAGTGCTAGGGCCTCCCTGCCTTGACTTCTCAAACCTCACCCACCACAAGCAGACCTCCTGGTGACTGGATACACCAAAGAAAATACTTAAGGATACACAGGTCCCAGGCCTGTGGGATTTTCCTTTTCATCATATAAATTTATCAACCAACTGGCAACTTTCTCTTTTTGCCATAGCGATTGTGAAATTAAGTTAATAAGCATTCACCAAATTTAAGCAGAAACCCTAAGGACACTATATGAACCAGCTAGGCTTGATGGCACATGGCCATGTGCCCTGTCCAACAGCTCAATCTTATCTGGCATGGGAAATGGAGCAGACAAACCATGTCAGCAGTTGAAATATTTTCTAAAAATCACTGAGAAGAATAAAAATAAATAGATTAATTGCCAGCCTTCCATAGTACCATCGATATGTGACGGAAAGCAAGCACTTGGTTTCAAAGGGGTCATTAAACCTTTAACTATCCACTTAACAAGAACGCCACTAGCAATACTGGTCAAGTCAATGTTTGTGCATGATTACACTTCAAATTTAGATGGGAAGCTGTTGTACATCACAGGATCTGTGGAGACTTGTTTCTCTTTCTAATGGATTTAAATTGCCAATAAAACAGAGCCCAGGACCAAGATGCAAAACAAAGCTTGAAGAACAAACATTTTCTTTGTCATTCATTTTCAAAATGTTACGAAGATCAAGAGGATTTTGTCTTGCCTGTCCAATGCACATCATTTTTTAAAAATCCATTAAAAATAAGAAAGACTGTGAGGAGGGAGAACCTTTTGAATCAAATCCTGTGTCAGCCATTACGCGCTGCTCTTTTTCACTCCTCAACTGAAAAAGAAAGGCTGCAGGTGCAAATACCCCGAGGGCAATGAGTCAATCAGCCATGCTGCCCAGGGGACAGCAAGCCCAAGCCACCCAGCTATAAGCTGCATTTCTTTCCTGCAGAGCTTCGACTGGAGGTGCCGATCAGTCCTGCATGCACTCAGCCACCCGAAAACTTCCGATAAGGGCAACGGGCAAGTGGCTGGGCAAAGGAATACGCCTATCGCGGCCTGGGAGAAAACAGAGCAAACACAACACGCCCAAGGTTGGCATTGGGTTCCCTAGCCTGGGAGAAGTTTCCACCCCCATTCTTCAGGGCTCAATCCAGCCAGCTTGCAAGTATCCTTCTACCACATTAGTTAAGCACAGAAGTTATTCAGCACCCTTTGCAGCCTTCCCAGATACTGCAAGGCTAGTTTTAGCTTGCAGAGACATTTTCTCTTCAGAAATCAGACACTTTTAAAAAAGAAAGCAAGCAAAAATGGGATGTAAATATCCCACCTGTTATGCTGGCATGCTGAAGAAAGTAGTGTCACTTAAGACCAAAAACCACCACCACCAAAAAATACCACTCTCCCAAACACCCAAACTAGAACCTACTACTACTCCATGCAGTTGCCCCATAAATACCCTCTTAAATCTTTACCTGTAGTTGAATTCGGACTGCAGCAAAAAATCTAATTTGTATGCAGCAGAAAGATTGCTGCTAATGCTGCAGAATAACACAGTGCAGATTAATTCTCAATATTAATGAAAGCAGAATATCCTTAAGCTATGAGCTAATAAATATGCAGTCATGGCTAATGGCAGTCTGTAGACAACAAGTAGTTCAAAGCCTAATAGATTTTCTTATTTTCTTTTTTTTTTTTTTCCTTCCCCTTTTTGTTTTCTATGGCTCCATGGCTTCCAAACCCTGACAGACTTAAGAAGAAATTGCTATTGATGGACAAATCAAAAGGATCCTAGGAAGAGGTTACACAATCCCTCACCTAGCCGAGTTTTAACACGGTAAATGACTCCTAACCCAAACACAACCTCGCAGCTTATCACAGAGACTCAAACCACTTCAGCCACCAAGACAGAGCGAAAGAGCAAACGCTCAGCTGGGCCAGCACACAAGGCTGCAAGCAGTGCTGGGAATGGTAAGGTGAATGGTAGGGTGAGAAGAGCACTTCTTCACCAGCATTCCTCAAGAGGGGATCCCATGGGGGCATCCCCCATGTAGCAACAGCCCCATACAGTGCCTGGCTCCAGCTGGTGCCAACCTGCGCCTTGGAAAGGTGAAGCAATTAACAGTGGACACACTCCCCAAAAACACTGGATTTCAAAGAAATTTCCATGTGAGCACGCTTGGACACTTTTTAAGACCTCAGCATTTACATCTTGCTGTGGTTTCACCCACCCTTTGTTTTACAGCTAAGTAAATACCCAGAGGAAAAAAATGTAATTTCTTTAGTCTGTGTGCCCTGTATTGAAGCATGTAATTTTTTGATTATGTACAATTACTTTGGGTTGGGGGTGGGGCAGGGCTTAGACCATATCAAATCTATATAGCAGTGCAGATAATTATGATAGACAGGTCCTGATTTTATAATCCTCTTTTGACTATCTCAGGGGAAATCCTTTATTGTGATCCTTATACAGTCAATCCAACCCACGCAAACAAAACCAAAAACAATCCCCACCCTTCCCCAAAACCCAGAACCTGCTGAAGATTTTATACTTTAATTCAGGTAATTCAGGAAATTTTAGCTCCCCCTTGCTGTATAATTTTCTTGGCCATACTTCTTCCAGCACTTATTCTGAGACACTAATACAAAATCCCTTGCTTTATCTGCAACAGATTAATTATGATTTTCATACAGCATTCTTCACTGCAGTTACACAGTGGCCTGAAATAAATACCCAAAACAACAAACAATTAACTGATAGAGTACCGCATAGGACTTCTCTACCAGGGGCTGCATTCATAAAAGAATTTTTTTTTTTTCCCCCCACAAGCCCTTTACACCAGGCAGCCCAGACTGCGAACAAACCTGAAAGACTGGCATCCCTGTCTTTGAACACTGCATTTCTCTGCTGCAGACCCAGGTCTGCTTTTGGTCCTGAGCACAGTACCTCAGCGCTTCAGCAGGGCTGTGTAAGGTTTACCTGAGGGGCAGAATGTGACCCCTTGTTTTCGTACCACAACGCTGCCGATACTTACACTCTCTCCTTCCATACCTGTGCACTTAAAGGTACTGTTAGCTTTAGATAAGAGCTGCCCATGAAGCTGCCTGCTGCACAGGTAAATGATTGCTATTCCTCCCTCTAAATGAAACTATGCTATCAAACTAAAGACTTCCTTACATGACTTTCAGAAGTCTCTGCTGTTTAACTCAGTCCATAGCTAAAGCAAGCTCTGTCTCTTTAGCACACCACATCACGTACATTCAGGAAACACAGAGAACATATACATTTTAAACGAGGCTCACCGAGCATTATAAATAAATTTAATGCAATGAAATATGGAGCCTATGGAATAGCTTTCTAAGCCTTAGGAAACTCGCTCCTCCTGACATGAGTCGCTCACTTTCACTTTGTTCCTAGACAGCGAGTTACGGAGAAAACTCCATCTTCAGATATCAACCCTAGCAACCTTAAGCAAGGCCCTGAATTTCATGCATTGGAATAATCTTACTGCCTTTAATTTTGAATTTTAAAATAGACTGGCCCCTCAATGTCTCTGTGAGCAGCCGACCAAATAAATTCCCTGCCTGGTTAAACAACTACGAACAGGGAACCCAGTTCCTCTGCCTCTGGGAATTCCTTTCAGATAAACAGTCATCAGACTTCTAAGCTTTTCTGTCTCTTAGTCTCCAAAAGCATTTTTAATATACATCTAAAGCAGCTTTTTAAAATGGTGCTGGTGTTGGAAAGCATTCCTCACATAACACTGAGTTTATCGTTAGAGGTGATTAATTAGATATCAGGCAGACAGGCTGTATTTTTAAAGGTGTATGTACGTTTCTGAGATAAATCACTGCCTAATTATTGCTGAAATGCATTCAAAACACTGAACACAAACAACAGTGTCATTAAAAATTTCGCTTTGGACTACATTGACTTCTCTTTGTAATGTTTCAGGCAAAATATCATACAAGCTACATGTCTGAACACCTTCACTAAAACTGTATTCATTTAATACAGTACTGCAATACGTGTGGAAAAATCTTTCAAGCACTGGAGCCCCCAGCATGTTTGCACCAGAACTAAACTGAGCTGCTAAAGAGACTTCTTGAGGACCACCTTGCTCAGCTTTCCTTATCCACAAAGATGCCACATGCACAGTTTCCAGCTCTAGGATACAGCCACTGTCACTGTCTTGAACTTAGTGAGCTTCAAAGTGCTTTTGGCATTTGCTCAAACAAAATGCACTGAGGCGGCTGGAGGATGGTTATCGAGTATAAACCTGTTCCACCATCCTAAAGTACGAGTGACAATAAAGATACTTATCAAGGAGGAGTATCTGTGAGGAAGATCAGAATGGGAATTACAGAGAAAGAATATCAGCTCAAGTGCTGGAGGTTAATACCACAGTGTAAAAATAGATGTAAAAAATAGAGGTTCAGAAATCATTAAAAAGTGATCTTTAAGTGTTCTTGCCTACCCAACTCTAGGAGGGGAAGAGGAAGGGCCAGCAGCCTTCCAAACCAGCATGACTTTCATGCAAAACTTGTCAATCTTCACAGGCATTTGAATGGCATTCTGGCTTCACCAGGGCTTGCGTCCATCTCTGAATATCCAGCTGTATAGAGCACATGAGACAAACTTCTGAAATGTTCTCTCCTACAATATCCAACTAAGGATGATCATGGGTGAGAAAGAATGCAAGATCACCAGCACTGCCTGTCATTAGGGGGATCATCAGGACCAGTCCCAGAGTGTACTGGGGAAAGTACTGTAGGCTTGCAGGAACAGAAACAACACTAGATGACCTGCTCCCTCCAGCCATGCACATCAGTCATCTAACAACTAGCAATAGCTCACTGGTGAACAGCATTAGAGGAGATTAAAATTCAGACTGGAAAGCACAGGACTCATTTTTATAAGTTTTGAATTAGTACATATGAAGATTTTTGCCCATATGGAAATTACAGAACACTAAAGGTGCCACCCAGAAGTTCCTGCCAACGGGGAAAGGGAGCAGCATAAATGCATAGCGTTTTTCTGGGGTTTATTCCAAGAATTAGAAAACTGCACTTGTAGTTTTGCTTTATGCAATCTGATGCAAACAGTAGCTGCAGGGAAAAAAACAGCAAGAGAACAACAATGAATAATAATCTTGCAAACACAGTGCTACTGAGAGTAGTAATTCCTCACCATCCCAAGTATGTTTTTTCTAAGCACATTGCTTTATTAATACACACATACTCAGTTCTTTCTAAGAGTTGATTAGGATTAAGAATAGAAAGAAATATAGCAAATTCATTAGCATAAAAGGTCTTCCTATACCACTGTCCTAAAAGGGAAATTCCTAAATAGGATATTGACCTCACACTGCTAGGTTTTCCATTGTAAGGTATAGTCCTACTCAGGTGACTAGCTTAAAACCTTTCCTAGTCTTTCCTAGGTCTCTCCCCTACAACAATTACATTTTACTGTACAAAAACCTTTATAATGTACCACTCTAAGGTTTAGCAGAAAGTAAGACATCACTATGCACACACATCTCAAGCCTATTTTCTTGCTATCAAATACAGGTGATGCACAAATGTAATATGAAGCCTTGTCCAAAACTAACACCCATAAATCTAAACTTCTGATAGTTCCAGTTACTCATGATTTCCATTTCAATCATCTTCAGCGGCTCATTCTTGAGAAATGCCAAGTATCTGCCCTCACTAGTCACACCCTATCAAAGTGTCACTACTTGAGACTCTCAAAACCATCACTCCCTTGAACAATGCAATTTTTGTTCCCTGCTGAACAAGGCTCCTGAACCTGTACAAACTCTAGGCCTCAACACAACCCCACTGATTTCAGAGGGACCACATGTAGACTTGAAATAATGCATCTGCGAAAGCAGCTTGCTGGATCAGAGCTATTGCTAATTATTTCCATTAAGAACTTTTCTCAACTATTGAACAAATTCATGTTCTCCTTTTACCATAGCATTCAGCAAGTGTTTATTCTCACTTCAGTTACATGCACTTTAAAAATCTGTCTAATGTACTTTTACAAGTGATACATAGAGGGGAGCTGCTTCAGTACCGAGTGGTATAGCAGTTGCCGTTGTAACGTTTTTTTTTTTTCCTTAAGTATAAAGCAAGAGTGCCAGAGGCCTCTTAGAAACTAAGAGCTGCATATTAACATGTTGTCTTGGGGCTACAATAAATAATTCAGAGAGAAAGAAATGCATACACATAAACACTTCTTTCTAAGAAATCCCATGTAAATTTTGGTTCCAACACATACAATGTGTGAGTGAAATGACAACTCCATCACATTCATTCCATCAAGTATAGAGATACCTCCTTTTTGCTAAACCATCAGATCACCATTTCGGTGGTAATCAATGCTGAAGCTGCACCACTTTACATGACCAAAAGAATTCACTTGTATTAATCCCATTCAACAATTAATCTAGAAAGTACCTTTTAGGTAGAGAAAGTGGAAGGACAATTACCAGAATCTGTACTTACTAGACTTACTTTTAAGCATACTCAGGCAAAACACTCATTTCAAGTTGTAACACTGACACCACAATACTTTGTGATGTGATTATAATTTATAATCTTACTTTATGTTTCAAGAGAATTACTTTTTGGCACATAACACTGCGGTATTCTCTATCAGTTCTTCCCTTTAAAGTAGATGAGAAGAGTTTTCTTAGGCAAATAAAGGAATAAAAAAACCTTGATCCTGCAGTCTGGCAGGCAAAATATCCATAGACTTCAAAGAGATATTATGCCTAAGGTTTGCTGGATCAAGCCTCAATAGAAGATGCATGTCACTGCTACAGTGTTACTGTAATTGAGAAGCAAGAGTTCCAGACTTTCTTCTTTCTCCTCCAGCTCTCTGTAATTTTACCTTTTCCATAAACCACCATAAAGCACTGCATGTAGCTGCAGTGCTTTCCTCCAAAGCTGTACTCTCTGAAGCTGGGGAGCCAGACTCTCTTCAAGGCCCTCTACAAATTCCACTTTTCCACCTGCTGCCAAATACATCAGTGAGGTGGAAATAGAGTAAGTAATTTTATCACAGACAGTGGGCCAGTCAAGACTATTAGTTTAAGAATCCTGAGCTGCGTGAAAACATGCATGGCGAGCAGGTCAAGGGAAGTGATTCTCCCCCTCTACTCTACGCTGGCAAGACCCCACCTGGAGCACTGCATCCAGCTCTGGAGTCTCCAGCATAAGAACAAATGGGCCCACTTGAGTGGCTCCAGAGAAGTGCCACGAAGATGATCAGGAGGATGGAGCACCTCCCCTATAAAGGCAGGCTTCTCATCCTGGAGAAGAGAAGGCTCTGGCGAGACCTTAGTGAGGCCTTCCAGTGCTTAAAGTGGGCCCTGCAGGAAGTGTAGTGACAAAATAAGGCGTAACAGTTTTAAACTGAAAGAAGGTAGTTTCCGATTGGGTATTACAAATAATTTTTTTATTGTGAGGGTGGTGAGGCACTGGTACAGGTTGCCCAGAGAAGTTGTAAATAAATGCCCCCTCCCTGGAAGTGTTCAAGGCCAGGTTAATAGGGCATTGAGCAACATGGTCTAGTGGGAGGTGTCCCTGCACACAGCAGGGGTGTTGGAACTAGGTGATCTTTAAGGTCCCTTCCGACACAAACCATCCTATGATTCTGGGATTTATTTTTCTGGGGTAAAGCTCTCCTGAAGCTGCACAGGCAGAGACTGGACAATCTATCCCCCCATGATACGTTCTTACCCCTAGCACCACACTCTAAAGAAAACTAAGCAACTAAACATGGGCAAACAGTAACTTTAGGACAGACCCTATGTCTATTTCTGTCTGTCATTTCTGTTCCCTCCTCCCTAGAGTATAAAAATGAAACTCCACCTACAGGCAGGTAAGGCAGCTCCTTCTCCACATCCCATGCTGCAGAGGTGGAAAGTCCATGTTCAGCTCTTCATTATGCTCTGCATTATCACTGCATCTGCATTAGATATGTTGAATATCACCAACAATATCAGAGCTGGAGCAATTCACTGCTTGACTAAACTAATGACATAGAGTATTTTCCTGCTCTCATCACTGTATTATCAGCGCAGTCTAACAGCTATGTTGCTTAATGCACTGTTAAATACCCTGTGCTATTTATTTTCTTGCAAGAGAACTTCCTTCTCTTCCTGCTTTGGATTATAACCCATTTTGCATCACACTGTGGCTGGTAATTTGTTATTTAACCAATCAAGTGGAAGGGATAAAGGGGAAAAAAGGTAAGGTAGAAAGTCAGCAGCTGTGGAAACAATTTGAAAGGGACCATACCTGGGCATAGCTTTTAAGATATGGACAAAATTTAAGTGTTTCTGCTCTTCTTTTAGAATAGCATATTAATGCCTATGAAAGTAATTGTGCCTTTTTAATGTTCACATCCTAGTAACTGTCATGATAAAAAAAAATCAGATAAAACCAACAACTGACTAGAACTGTAACAACTTTTTTCAATTTTCATACAAATCCCACAATGATGTTGCCGATTTCTGCTGACCTAGTGAGCCCTTGGCACCTCGTTTCCACCCACAGGACTACAGCTTCAGGTGTAAACCTAACCTGGCCCAACCCAGATGAAAGAGTTCTGGGCAGTCACAGCAATAGTGGACCTGACCCTTTAATTTTCATCTGACAGCATTTTTTTATTATTATTATTTCAGACCTTCAGAGCGAAAGTCTTATTTTATATAATTACAAAAACACAATTGATGGTAGCAACTTATTCCAGGGGCTGAAGAAGTTCATTGGCAATCTAACAATGGAGGGAATTATTGCTGACAATTTTTAAAAAGCTTTTATCAAAGTTTATGGGCCATTAAGCCCAACAGCGCGATTACCAGTATGATAGCATCACTCTCAGTAACACAGTGGTGGCCCAGAACAATCCATTTTCTAATCCTGTCTATTACAACTACTCTGTTTACTCAGAAGTCATATGTTTGCTGTTTCTGAAATGATCTGAGTCTTTGAAACAGTATTTGAGTTTAGTTCATAGACAGGATCCAGTTGGTACCATACTACTAAACCAGGAGAAAATAGCCCTAGTCCCTTTCAAGTGCCCATAACCAATTCAGATTTTCTCTTCATATGATGAAATACAAAATGCAGATATTAGCTGAGCGTACACATACTAAACTCCATGATACACAGAGGCAGCCCTAGGAAACTGGCAATAAAACAAAAAAGGAAAAATTTCTCTCTGGATCCTGGAAGAAGTCAGTTCTTGACCTGAGCTTGGTGTTGGCACCTTCCATGCCCTATGCTATCATTAATTGTTTTGGTTCATAATACTAATGACCAGACACAGAAGAAAGAAAGAAGGTGTTAATTAGCTATTTTTACTCTTAATTCACTGAATACAGTGTGCTTGCAGATGCAAACCAGACAGCTGCTGTTCAAATCAAGATGACCCTCATTTAGAAAAAGTCTTCCTTTTCCTGCACTTAACAAATCTTTTAAGTGTCAGGGAGAATTATCCACACATACTGATGGAAGCATCTTACACACTGATGAACACAAACTTCCATGGTGCTGAATTAGTTCATCTACCACAGACAACTGTGATAAAGTGATGCTGCCTAGGGGTCTGCCTCATTAAGGAGGGAAAGAGAGAACAAGAGAGGCTCTGAAATAAAATCATTAACATGAGCACCTTGCAGAGCTTATTAGGTAGGAAACAGACTGACAATACCATTGTTTAACACTTAATTACTTTTTGAAGACCAGATGGGAATGAGTGAACATTTCAATGATAATCCTTTCAAATCCTCAACAAAAAGACAAATATCAAACTGATCCATTAATTTAGCATGTGTCCTAACACAGATCTTTTAAGAAATTATTAGATCCTACCAGATAACTGAAGATGCTGAAGTTTTGACTTCACTTCCCACTGCAGATATCCTCACTACAAGTGTTCAAATTAAGAATTACAAATGAAAGGGAACACATTTTTCCTTTTATAACATACTAAAACTGCTAGAACTCAACTACTTCTCCTCCTTTCTACACAGATGGAAGTTGAGCACACAAAATAAACATGAATTGCATGTTTCCCTTTCTGGATCTGCCGTGAAACACTCATCCCTGGTCCTACTCTTGAAGACTGAATTTCTGCCAACAATTTTAGGGAAGTGCTAATGGCATTGATATCTACCTAGATGCTACAACCATGACAACAAAGGCAAAGAAAGGAGCTGATACCACCTTGCAAGCCTTACTTTGTTTAATCTACTGCACAAAGACACCAGATTGAGTCTAATACTGCTTTTCCTCTGCTCCATGGAAGCTTGTGGACTGTTGCCAGCATGTTCAAGTACACAAGGATGAGCTAGAAGGGTTTTCATTAGAAAATCAAGCACTGCACGGTACATTTGTATGGGAGATCAAGCACCCTGCCAGCCACTGTGCTTTGGTAAGGACAGTCTTGCTGGGAGCAATCAGATACCAGTCAGAATTCAAATACTGAACCTGAAGAAGAAAATAAGCTCTTCCCAGGGATAATTCATCTTCTGTTCACGTTACTGCAGGTCTCCATTAGGAAGGACCTGCATCAGTACCTGAGCCAAAAGAGATGGCACTGTTACAAGGTTTTACAACAACTTATTTTTCAGGGAGTGGCTTCTTTCCCTTAGTATGGCTCTGAAAATGAAGTCACACTTCCACCACTTCCCAATGCTCAGCAATCACCAAGGACTCCAAATCCTACAAACTGTTTTGTGGTGAAAAATCCTTTTTTATGCAGACCCAATTACTTCAGTTATGGTGTAGCCAGGACAAAGCAACTTTCAGAGTCAGGATTTTGCCAACTAACACTTCTTTTTCAAAAAAAATGTTTGTTTTCTTCTGATTTCTTTTGGTTGGTGTGGGTTTGGGTTTTTTTGTTGTTGTTGGGGTTTTTTTGGGTTTGGTTGGTTGGTTGTTTTCTTTCTGCTTGGGGTTTCTGTTTTGTTTGTTTGGTTTTGTTTTTTAGCACAGGAAAAGAAAAAAACATGGATTTGGTGCAAAACTAGTCTGAAAAGCAACAGAAACTGAAACCTGTTCAGTAAGTGAGACTGTCAAATCATGAGAAATAGGCCTCAATAAAAACGAAGAAAAAAAATACCACTCTACACATGTAAGCACTTTTCACTAACGGCACTTTCTGTTCAGCAGTTCCCAACAACATAATGCCAACCAGCGATGAGCTCTCACTCTGGGACTTGAGGACATCTCCCCTCAACTTTTCTACATGGGAAGGTTTTCCTTATCTTCACATGCCCCACAGATGATCTCTGTACTTTCAGATTTAACACAGGGGAAGCAAGATTGTCAAACGTAAGTCATATCTGCTCTTACCACAGCTTTCCCTTCTTGGTGATCAAAAGTAATGAAGGAGGATTTTTTTTTCCTTTTTTTTTTTTTTTCCTCTAGCTTTCAAAGTCATAGTTTGTGCAAAATTCACCACCAATGCCTTCAGGTAGGAGAACTGGTAACTTCCACTTGCAGAAGAAATGCTGATCACATATGCAAAATAGCATCTTTATCTGGTACTGAAGGTCTGGTAACTTCATTATTGTGATAGGCTTTTTTATCAAATATGCACCCCTAGTGTCTTCCATAACTTTTATGTTATATTAAGTGAAAAGGTTGGAAATAATCATGATAGCAAAACTTGCTCCTGAATAGAGCAGATGAGCATCCATCAAGCAGGTCCCCAGATGTTACCTGTTCTGCGTATCCCCAGAGTGCACCATCAGCCAGAGCTGCTTATTGTCTTCGATAGCTTAAGGTATATTTTCTCAAATTAATCAAAATTGCTTTGCATATGGTATAACCAGTTATGACTGAGTAGTAATGTCACCATATATTTTATTAAATACTACTTTCAAAATGACAAAACCACACAGGAATTTTCAATTGCATAACACAGCTATTTAAAAATTAAGACAAACTACACAAAATTAACATTAAGAAACAAAGGCCAAGACCATCATTTCTTCCTTGTGTTCTATACTGAATTACAATGATTTCATCACAAGTCTAAACTCGACAGTAGAAGCTGCAGGTGAACCATGAAGCACATCCCCCAGGAAAAACAGCCCATAATCCATGAACACATGTGAGAAAAAGCAGTTTTCTGCATCTGTGGTTATGCCACATCCACTGGAGTTGATGGCCCAGGAAGACATGATGAAAGCAAAGACTGAAGTAAATTGTAAATGTTTGAGAATCACCTGCTTGAAAAGTCCCTACTGTAATTAAAGAAAACAGAGGTGCACTTGGCAAGGTGACTCCTTTTCCCTGTTATGTGTCTGCCTGTGGAAAGTTAATAAGAAAACCTAAGTGTTGAAGATATAGCACAATGCCACCTGTACAAAACAAATGTGCACCTCATTTTAATGTAAGCTTTGGTTAAGTGGGTTGTGTTGAAATGCTACCTAGCATTTCAAGCATAACCCAACTTAATCATATCTATTGAAAACCACATAATATAATAACATGAAATATACAGCATGCCATCCTAATTGCAGAGGGTGTCTCATTTACTAGAAGTCATTTATTTATTCAAATGACTTGAACTACGTGATTCAATCTGAATCATGGGAACTAGTTAATGATTTGTGCAAACAGCCTCTTACTTATTCGCTAAAGGCTTTGTTGAAATAACTGACCCAACTGCTAAAACAAGCTTCTTCCTTGAACCCTGCTTTCTTCCTCAGTCTTACCTCCCAAGTGAACTTCACAGAATCACAGACTGTTATGGGTTAGAAAGGACATCCAAAGATCTTCGAGTCCAATCCCCAAGCCAGAGCAAGACAAAATTAGAGCAGATCACACAGGCATGCATCCAGAGAGGTCTTGGAAGTCTCCAAGGAGACTCCACAACCTCTCTGGGCAGTCTTTTCCAATGCTCTACAATGCTTACATTAAAGAAGTTCTTCCTCATGTTGACGTGGAACTTCCTGTACTCTAGCTTGGATCCACTGCCCCTTGTCCTCTCGCAATGCAAAAGTGAAAAGAGGTTGTCCCTGCCTTCTTGACACCCAGCCTTTATGTATTTATAGACATTCATTAGATCCCCAGAAAACATGATTGTTCTACAAAAGCATTGAGAACTTAAGAATTTTAAATAAATAAATAGACTCAATTAATTACAATGCTGTATGTTAACTAATGCAGTGAAAAAGAAAGGTATTTCCAAGATCGAAGAATTACTTAGCAATAAGGAACTGCACATGCAGACGTAATTGTACTTTGCAGAGTTTAAGTACACAGTTCTCAAGAAGTAATGTTTACTACCTCAGACGCGAATCAAACTCAACTTTCACAAGTGCACATACGTGTCTCAGATCTTAATTGGGGGTGTGAATACATATTCCCAGACAGAAGCAGCTACAATCATTTTTGTTTGTTTTTTCTTTTTTAATTAGATCTTGTAAATATGAAAACTCCCATCATTTACTGTGCTGCTGCTATGTAAAAAGCATTATTTAGAAAGCAATTCAGACTTTACATCTGTTTACACCTAATACTGATTTGCAACTATGGGCTCATGCCACTTATTTCAGGAGGTGCCAGGGCTTCCCCTCAGTGGTGGAGCAAGGGGTCAGGAATGTTGAGCCCTACTGCAGGCAGGGCAGTGAGCATGCTTTGGTCACAAGGAGCCAAGCCAGAGTCATGCCACCTTTGGTCACCTCATCCCAGGCTATGCCCAGCTTCCGTTAAGGGATCTCGCCCCATGGAAGGACATGCAGCAGGGCATTCAAGGAAGTGGAGAAATGATGCTCTGCACGAGACATCATTTCAAAGTTGCAAATAAGCCCCGAATAGGATGTTGATTACCTTCAACTCCAGGCAGTGTTTATCACTGGCTTGGGCATGCGGCAAGAGGCCAAAATCCTAGCAGGCAACTTTGCCAGCAGCCAGCTCTGTTGCCTCAGGCAACCGTTCAAAGCCTTTGTGGCTGTGATCCCATTGCTCCTTATAGGTAAAATAATACTTTTCCCTATCTAGGAGAATTGCTGCATGAGCTCGTAGTGCCCCAGTGCCAAAAGCAGCTGATTTCCAGAGCTCTTCTGGTTATCTTCATATTTACTATTGAATCTGGTGACGGCAAGGCAGGGATTATGCCACTGCATTTGATTACCAAACACATACCAACCCTATTCCCACAAACTGATAATTTTCTTCTCATAAAAGCCAGAGCTAAGATACTACTATCCTGTCATCAAGACAGCTGGTTTATATCCTTCTCCTTCCTTCCACATCTTCTCTGGAAAACATCGCACATGACATGGTCCCTGCTGACTCATCCAACCCCACTGGCCCCTGAGCCCCAGTTGGAGCCACCTACCCCAGCAGAGCGGTTATGGCACAGCCACCTTTGCTGGTCATGCTTATTTATTTTTTTATTATTCTTATTTATTTAGTTTGGGATAGAGAGGGCTGGCAAACCCATTGCTTTTCCAAGGAGCTGGCGGTTAGACCCAGGGAAGCTACCCACCCTTAACTTGGCACTTTTGCAAGGTAAAGGAAGCACAGAGCAGTAACCACCAGAGAGAGTGGAAGGCTTTTAACCCACACAGAAGCACCACCAGCCCTTGGGGCATTGCTACTGCTCAGCAGCTTTCACCTTGCCTGCCCAAAGCCCCAACCTGCCTGTCTGTGTGCCTCCAGCAAGGAGGTTCCAATCCTCCAGCTCCTCCTCCAGCCAGAGTTCAGTGAAGTATAGAGAAAGCACCAAACATACATGGGCCAGGGAGGTAACAGATACCAACCTTTGTAAAAAATGTATTTATCATATTTTATTATTTTTGTTCCATTATTTTAATTTCATTTTATGAAAATGGAAAAAAGTGATTCACAAATACTTTGGATTGCATTTATCTCTCTACTTACTGTTCACCAGACTGGAGTGGAGCTACTTATAAAAATGTTAAGTCTTTCAGGGGGTTAAGAAGCCAATTGAAGTTAGCTCATTAGTTTGAGCCAAATTCAGCAAACATGCCTTGGCCAAAAAAATGAGTGGGAGGGAAGCATAAGAAAATCAAGTGGTATCCTGGTATTTCCAAAATAAACCTGCAAATTTTCATTTCAAACAGCATTTCATTTTCCTTCTTGCCCAACATAAAAAGAAAATAAATGGTCACAGGTCAAATTTAATCTTCAGATTACCTTTAAACAGTTTTTTTTCTGGTGGTGTTTTGTTGTTGGGGTTTTTTTTCCCCCCTTCACTCTACTAGAACCACCCTGACATTTGTTTCAGTCTGACTGGAAGTTATTCTTTTTTTCCAGGTTCTGTTTTTTGATTTTGTATTTTTGTTTTGATTTTTAATTCTTCTTTTTCTAACCTCTTAAACAAAACCCACACATGATTTGATGCACTCTAGTAGTACGACATGCATGTGAACACGTAGATGTTTACTTTCATATACACAGAAGTGTGGGGCAGGAGAAGGCACGTTAGAAGGATGAGGAACCTTGCTCATCTGCCTTGTATGGCTGTCGACAGGCAAAACACACTTTGCATGAAAACTTCAAAACTAAAGCTCATGTGCCTTTGCAGGCTACACAAATCCAGAGCTGCTCCCTCCTAGCAATGCTTTCTGCCTCCCCCCCCCCAGTGTAGTGTGGTAGTATGTGTACTACTTAGCTCAATGGCCAACCCATATGGCCTTATCTTTTCATTCTGGTCATCAGAAAATTTTCCTTTTCAAATGCACAATCTCACAAGAGGGTTTCTGACACATCTTCCCTGTGAGCAACTCTCAATAACAGTATTAAGCAGAGAGCACAAGACATGCACCTACATAATCTCCATGTAAGACAAACTACAATGGCATATCACAGCTATTAATAAATAATAATCTTGCTTCTGCAGGAATAGACATTTATTTTGATACAACTTCTCTGTACAGAGGAGTGTATTTTTTTTTTCCATATTTCCTTTAGGAATGGCTTCTGCTGCCCATATTCATGCCAAATGTTCTGTAACTATTTCTGAAGAAAAAAAAAACAAAACACTATTACTCAATACTGTTAGGTCAGCAGAATTCAGCCCTAAAAAAAGAAGTATTGCAGTCCTGTTTGCTGTAGTTGCAAGCCAAGAAGTAACACATCAAAAACCAGAATAGGTAGAAATGATACCAGATCTCGAACTACATCTGCTAATAAAACGTTCCTGGAAGTGAAGGGGCATAAGAGAAGGTCAAATCAATACGTACTTAACAGGGTCAGCATGTACCATACCAAGGTGAACAACCACTGTCAGAATCCACAGAAAATGTCAAGCAGTGGATTTCTGCACTGCCCACCATTAACTCCGGGAAAAAAAATCCATCTGAACACTTTCCATCCACACCTAAACAATGCTGATAAATTCATAGTTCTGGCTCTCATGCATTTCACGAGCTCTCCAGACTCAACAGGTATGAAGAGCAGTGGTCCTCAGGAATGGAGGACTTCTGATGAATCACATTCTACACAGCACTTATCCCACCGTCACCTGAATCCAGGGACACCTGGCATTGCATCAGCAACATTTGAAGGGTACATCCCAGATGCGAGGGCCCATCTGCTAATCCCTTGTCATTATTCCCAGTCTCCTGCCATCCACCTCAGTACCACACAGCTCCTAGTCATTGCCCCCATCACAGACGCTGGGTGAAGTGCTGCTTAGGACCCAGAGAGGCAAATTCTGCAGTAACTTCTCCCAACTGCACTTACAGCAAAACATGTTGCTCAAGCTAACCTCGAGGCAAAAGCAAGGCAGGTGACTACCCCATCACAGCAGTAACTGCTGCTTGAGTATTCATCAGAGGCTGCACACCTCCTACAACTGCTACAGAGCAAATCTAGGAAACAAGGAGCAAATAGAAGCTCTGCTGCCTTTTCTAATAACTTTCCCTTTCTTCTAAAACCCACAAAATCCTAGCTTGGTTGAGCGTGATTCTTGTGCCTGCTGAGCCCCAACTGACAGAGCTGAATTTTTCTATAGTAGACACTGAAGGAGAACAGTGCAGTAGAGCAGGCTTTGCATTACACAAGTCCTTTTGCAATAGAGATCCAATTCTAACAAGATTTGACACAAGTTCTTCTACCTGTAAACACCAATGCTTCTAACTGCTGATTTTGAGCGTGTCAGTTCTTTCTGGGATATTCCACTCACATGTGCAGAGGTGACTGCACCCTCTGATGCACACACACAACCGAAATGTGGAATAACGCAGGAGATTGCAGCAGTATCAACCGTTTCTATGCAAAACCATTCCATGAAGGCACTCTCATCCTCTTTAAAATGAAGTAAACCTTTTGCTAGGCTTGCTTCTGAATAGCTATTAAGCAAAGTCAGTTCATGCTCAAGGAAGATAAGGACACCTTCTGAAGGAACTGGTTTGGCTAGTCAGCTATCTTGCTGCTAAAGCTAGTGTATCCCAGTGATTTCAGTGATGCATGGATACCCGAATGCAAAAGTCAGCCCTGAGGACCATAATGGCACTGCGCGACACTCCCTGAAAGTCTCTCTCTCTAAATTAACAAATAAATTACAACGGACTGCTCTGATTGTAAAGTCTGCAGGGCATTGATCTTGATTTCTTAGTTAACTGCAAATCTCTTAATATACTCTCGATGCAAGAAATAACACATTTGTATTTACTGTCACTTCAGCGTGTAGTTTGCTCACCATACCCACACACTTTGCTGAGAGGCTGATCTCTTTTGTAACATTTTGCACATCGTGACTATATTTTGCAGATTGCCTGAATTAAGGAGATGACGGCTGGCACTTAACCTTCCCTGCATATCAGAAATTGCCCTTATTGATGGGATTTGGTTTTCTTCTTTATTATTCATACATTGAGGAACTGGAATAAGAGCAGGTCTAGTCTCAAGACTACTTATTTAATTATATTATATCACCAAATTGGAATGTATCAGTATTTAAATTTCTGTATCTCTAACCACATTTGCTGAACAGATTTATTTTCATCTCCAAATCCAAAAATGTTTGGTCATTTATGAAGGAGTATTTGAAAAAAAAAAAAAAGCATAAACAATACCTTAGATAATAAACAACTACCTAACCACACATAGATCCATTCCTGTCTCCACACAGAGAACTCCACTTGCGTCAGTGATAATACGAACACAAACACAGAAATGACAGAACAGTGCTCCAGTACTGTAACAGGAGTATGTGATGTCCTCCATCTGCCAGCTGGTAACTGGCAAAGACAGGTAGAGGTCACTGCTGATTCTACAGGCAAGAGCATCAGGCAGCTGCCACCTCCTGGGAGGTCCCTGCACGCACTCCCAGGACAGACACTTTTCACAGGTATCTCCTGTGAGGTCTCTGCTCCCATGGAGCAGTGGTCCAGTTACACAGCAGGGCATCTGAAAAGGCACTGGATGCCTACATGTTACTGGATCAAACCATACACAATTCACAAAGACTAGTCTACTTGCATACATCTGTCACGAGTAAGTACAGAATAATATACAGTGCAGAAACTAGAAAACCATGTAAAGGGTAGCAGTAGATACTAACAGTACACACATAGCCTATAGGTGAACACTGTACAGGGTATTAGATTAAGGTTTTTCATGTCACATGAAAACACTTCAATATCCTTAAAACTTAGTTTGCCTTTGGTTTTCAGAGAGCAATGTAAGACATCATGTGAAGAATGCCACCAGAGTCACCTTCTGCAGCGCTGAGCTACCCAGCACACTTGCATGCAAGCTCCCAACATGGAGCAGCACGCTCTCATCCCACAACGGCTGCAACTACAGATCAAAACTAGAGATAAAAACATAACAAAACACAGTACGCTTAACAGCAGCACTGTCACCAAGCAGTGGCACACAATACGGACATGGGTCAAATGCATCCCATGTAAGTGCCATACTGGCTGTCAGGTATTAATCTCAGGTACCACTGTGCAGGCCATCCAGGGTACATTAGTGGGAATCTGGATTAGTTCCACTGTGGTTAGTGTGGGTCAACATCAGAGCAGGTAGACAGAGGTAGAGGCAGGTACTGATCCCTGCAAGCACACTTCAGTTACCAGCAATGTCATTTGATTCTGGAATATGCACAATTCGGGGTTTTTTTGCATCTTAATGACTACAGTGTTATAACTAAACCGTCTTTCTCTCATCCATACTCAAAGTACTCATTCTAAAATTTTGGGAAAAGACACAATTGTATTTGAATTTCCATTCAGACATTAGATTCATCAGATTTTATAGGTTGATTCTGACATTATTCTAATAAAAAAATTTTCCAAGGTACTATTTTTTTTTCAGACATCCCCTATTTTTGGAAATAGAACAAATCAGGTTGAAATTTTAAAAGGTGTCATTTCATATTCAATTTGAGCTTCTAAAATCCACAGAATTTGGTCTTAAAACTCAAGACTGTCACATATATTTATTACAGAACATTTAATTCCAGAATTACTCTGAATCTTGATGCTATATCCTATCACTTGACCAAGAAGGCAGGTCACAACATAAAATGATGCTCTATTATCTCTTGGACATGTTGTATCAAACCAGTATCTCACAGTTCTCAAATGCTGTTTCATTTTGTACCTCTGATTTATTTTCTTGTCTATGCTTAAGTGTGGGGAGAAACTAATAAAGATCAATCCATAGATTAATGCTTCCTGTATAAATTCTTCTGCCTTTGCCTCTTGTCACTGAGTCTCCATCTCTCCTCAGAGGAACAGTTAATTGCCGACAGAACATACCCAGAGTAATCTCTATTGGGTTTATCACTTAGCTGTTGATTATTTAGCAATCCTCAAATAACTGGCACCCTCCTTAGTTTATGAGACATAGGATTAAACACTATAACCAAGGTATTTTTCCTCATGACATGTGCATCTGAGACTGCATCTAAAAAGACTTTTAAGACAAGCATAGCAGATGGAGTCACCTTACTTATTATCATCTTCTAAGGGCAAGGAANCGGGAAAGAAAAACGGCCCATGTTACATCAACAACAGGTACGAACTTGACTTCGGGAACATGAGAATCTCTCCGCTTTTTGAAAGTTGTGCAACTAGTTCTTTTAGATGGGGTGTTTCTCCCTTTCAGGGCGGTTTTACTGTTCACAGTCACGAAAGACCAACTCAGTTGCTTTAAACTATATGTCAGCCTTCTAAAAACTATTCTCCCACTTCTTAGAAAGAAAGAAAGAGAGAGAAAGAAAAAGAAAGAACGAACCCACCCAAATCTGCTTTTTTTTTTTTTTCCCGTCTGGCAGATTTCCAAGATAAAGAGGACTGCACTCTGCCTGGAACAGCAGCCGGGGCCTGCTCGCCAAACTCACAAAAGACACCGCCACACACAGAGAAAAAACGACGTCTCTGACCAGCCTGGTGGGTTTTCTCACTCTCTAAAGGAGCTCTTCACAAAAAAACCCAACCAACCAAAACAGCAAAACCAACCCCACAAAACAAACAAACAAAACCAACGAAACCAAACAAACAAAAAGACCCAACCAAACAAAAA
>VWZY01012557.1:280872-322859 GCA_013399075.1 Chloroceryle aenea
GGAATCCGCGGCGTGTTTTTCAGCAGAACCCCTGTCCCGTCCCGCCCTCCAGTGTCTCTGCAGCTCCCACGGAGGGGAGCGCGGGCAGGAGAGGGCTGAGGTACTTTATCGGGGAGCAGCAAGAACGAAAGCAGCTCCGGAGGTTAAATCCACCATCTCCGGGGCTGTGGCCCGTGTTCTCTGGGCGTCCCTGCGAACAGTCCTGTTCTCGTTCTGGTAATTTTATCCCCAGTGCTTGCAAGGCAAGGTGTGTGAAATAAAACTGCACAGTTTCAATTCACGTTTCAGCAGAAGGATAACAGGGGCTGTATCTGTCCGGACCTTTACTATTCCCCTGCACCAGGAGTGAGAAAGTGCTTTGAAGTAAACTCGGACATTAGTAACATTCGAGGAACTCTACTGATATGATTGGCTTAAAAACTGAAAGCAGAATATGGCCTTTAATACAATATTAAATGCATTTTGCTTTAAAGTTACTCACACAGTGCCATTTCATAAACATATGTGTATATGATTCATTTTCATTTATTTAGACAAACAGGGGGATCTTTAAAAGTGAGAAGCCCGGGAAAAAAATGTCAGCATCTGGGGAGGGAAGATTTGCAAAGCATCCTCAGCACAGGCTAATCATTGCAGCTTGCACTATGAGAAAGGAGGCACGGTTAAGACAACCAAGAAATTAACCTTAGATCAGTTCTGAAGATAATATTAAAGAAAAACATGTGCCCTTAGACATGAATGTTGAGCATCAAGCTACCACTGTGGAAGGCAATGGAGTTTTTAGAATCTAGAAAAAGAAAGGATTTGAAGTGACAACTGAAAAACAAATTAAACATGGGGATAAAAAGTGAAAACTTATTTTGCATATGAACTCAGTGGAGAAACCTGTCCAAGTCTTGTCCTAACCTGCTAAAGAACAAATACTTGCTTTGCAGAATTTTTCATGCAATTGTGATTTTACCTGCTAACCTGTTCAGTATACTGAGCAGGAACATTTCATACTTGCTTCACCTCCCATCACGTACTGCCCTTACATAAATGGACATAAAACTAAGTTATTTGATCCTGACTAAATTCCTCCTTCATCCCTGATATGATGGGTAAGGGAAGACAAGGCAAATCACCCTTTAAATTTACTTTCCCCCACTGCAGATAGCCACTACAGGAGACTCTAATCTGCTGCTGGCAGTGCAGTACCTCTGAAGGGGTTGCAGTGCAAGCTGCTATGAATTCTGTCCTCCCACCTTTGTGAGCACAAATGTGTTACTTTTGTGGCATCTGTGCTCTACTCGCCAAGGTCATGAGATACATAAAGAGACTCTAAGTCTGAGGTTTGAGACACTTAGGTTAACAGGCAAGGCTTTCAGGCCCTTTTTTACACTGAACTGAACAATTTCTGAAACAGTTTGAATTCAAGCATGGCACTTTCTCTGAACAGCTGGTCACACACTCAGTGGCTGCCTTTGGCATTAACTCCTTTGAAGTTAATGTAAGTACATGAATTTTGCCAAGGGCATGTCATATTCATGTTGAAAAAGTTTTATTACCAGCTGCATGTGCAGATGGATCAAAGGTCATGAGACAAAGACCAACCTTTTGACCACCAATTTTTAAATTGATAGTTCATAGTGAGAATGTCACACTAAATGCAACACTTTGCTCCAGCTTTCTTTTGACTCGCTTTATACTACATATATATATTTCCTGTCTTCTGTGTATTAGGTATAAACATGATGACCTATGAAGTGAAGTCCGTGTAAACTGGTAATTCCTTCATATGAAAATACTGATGGATTGCACAACTGAACTGCAATTGCTCACCACCTCTTGCCTGCACTGCAGAGCTGATTACTTTGCCACACATGGAGAGAAGTAACTAATAGAGGATGAATAACTGATTTCCCTATCAGTCGAAAAAGCAGGATTAATTCTCCTATCTCTTTGACATTTCCTCAAAACAGAATAGTCTCAAAATCCTTTCAAAAGTAAAGAAATCCCTGCTGCTGGGTCCTTTCTTATTGTGTTGGTCTTCATTATTGACTGAGAAGTGGGTCATCATTTGCCCCTCCAAAAAAATTCATCAGTAACTGTTCCTCAGTGGCAATGCAGCTTTTCTCTGCATGTTGCAAGAGTGATTTTAAAGGGCAGTCTTTTTACTGTAAAAGAAATGAAATAGAACTGAATTAGCGGGGTTTTACAATCCAGATTGCTCAGATTTCATTTGCATGGTGTTTGAGATTGTGGACGTTGTAGTTTGCATTGTATTCTATGACTCCTTGCTGAGGTTTTAAAGCAAGGACTCCACAATAATTTGTGGAGCTTTATGTCACTTTGCATGTTGGAGACATTGCACAAACATTACCTAATTTATCTTCACAAATCTCCTGTAAAGCAGGAGAGTAGCTATCATTTCCATTTTATAGAGGTAAAATAATTTGCCTTTGGCAGAGTGTTAGTGGCAGAGCTAGAGTTAGCACTCAAGAGCTGATTAGTCTAAACATTGTATTTAAGCCTCCTCAGATCACGCTGCTTCTGGAAAGTGTCCCTGATGAAAATACATGTATTTGTGTACACTCAGATTCTCTCTCTTCTCTTACCATTGTTTGTTTGTATAACAGCACTTAGGAAGGACAAGTCCAACACTCATGGGTGCTGGAATTAAACCTTAATTATACTGCACAGTCAGTATTTCAATATATGACCATGGTGCAATCTCAGGAGGGGTCCTGCATATTCATTATTTTTTTCATGTCCAGGTTTTATCTGTCATCCCAGTCACTAAGTTCATTATTGCATTTTCCAGCAAAGCTTCACTTAACTCAGAAACAATTTTTTAAAATGTTTTAAATTCTGGTAGGGATTTGCATTATTAACTTACACACTAATGAAAGTAGGCAACAAAAAGTAAATGGAAAAATAAAACCTATGTGGCTATAGTGGGCTTTAGCACCCAAAGATCTTTTTGCCATCCATTGCATAGCAGAAAGTGTTATCTGTCTATTCCCTGAATTTTGGCTTCTCTTTGAAAAGACCCCCATTTTTTTTTCCACTAGAAAGCAGAAATAAATAAATAAATTCATAAATCTTTGTGCATTGTAATGGACATCTATAATAATTATGAGAAACAAAAAAAGGATATAGCAAATTCTTTCAGTATTGAAGATAAACATCTCAATTCATAACATAAACTGAACAATGTTATCAGGGCATCATGGGAATAACTCTATTGACAAAAGTAGGCAATTTTAATGCCATATAGCCATTATTTCCCCTCTTGTAAAATCTCTCTAAAACAGCTGGGTAATATGTCATCTCTGTTGCCATCTACTAGATCATTTCAAAGGGTATAATATTATTTCCTGCTTAAAACCACCCATCACTTTGGTGTTTGTAACATCACAAAGGGACTATTATGGTTTTCACATAATTTAACAAATCCTGAATGTAGGCATTTCTTGCAGTGTTCCTACCTGAGTAAGTTTTACAGTTTATATGGGTAAGAACATAAGGACTGATACTGTGTTGGAATGACATATGTTATATACAAAATCTTTGTTATTAAACAGTGCAGTAGCTTCCTACATACAAACGAGATTCTGTCTTATTTCTGTACTTTGTTAGGGTGAATTATGCTGATATTACAGATACTCTTTTGCTAAACCAGAAATCATACGTCTCTGTATGACTGCAGCAAATACAATTAGACCATGCTGTCAATAAATCAGATGTCAGAAGAAGTAGAGCTAACATCACCAGATTACACCATCTACTTATTCAAGACAGGTGACTAGTAATGGTAGGTGTCTGGTTATGAACACTAATACTGCTAATTGCATTACTCTCACTGTCCTGCACAAGCAAAGAAGGAGCTTTATACCTTTGCTCAACTAATTCCTGACCCAGTGCATAGGCTGTCATAGTCCACATACATTCACAGTGACAAAGACATGGGGACAACAAGCCACAAGCCCAGACCCTGAACTTTGCCATAGGAAGAGTATAAGTGCCGTGAAGCCAAACTCAGGTGTGATGGTTGGTTGGCTGGGGCCGGTTGTTCTTATCCTGCCCCATCCCTTCCCTTCACAGAAAAGTCCTTTGATCTACCCCTGCCCAGCTTCCACCTGAAGGTCAATACCATGTGCAAGTATAGCAAGTGTCTGCTCAAAATACTGTCTCCTTAGGTATTTGTAGTGCTGTGAAATCTATGGTAAAGAGAGGGAGGAAAGCTGATAACCCTGATTCAACACACAAAGAATGTGAGTTGCATCAAGGGTGTGGCTAAGGGGTTTTCTTCAGATTCAGCCATCTCCTGCTGTTTGCATCCAAAGCGGACACAGATAGGGATGATAAGAGATTGTAACACTGTGGTGATTCTCCTAAACAACTACAACTACCAGTCCTTATTTGGGTCAGCAAATACAAAAGTCGTCAGCCTTCCTTTATATCCACTCCTTAGTTTGCATTATGGACATCTCTCTGCCTTAATTAATTTTTTCTACATGATTTCCTATTTGTTACTCAAATTTAAACAAAGACACACAGAGGCTGACTGTACAAATAAATTTGACATTATCCAGACATAGTCCAGAAAGTAAAAGAATTGCCACAGTGTAGCTTGTGTCCAGCAAAATGTTAAACTCTTTCAGCCTCTAGACTGGTGTGGTTGCATTCACAAAAAACTACCAGGAGCAATCCTTGGCCTCTGCTACCTCTCAAACATGTTTGGGAGAATACTAGCCTGGGACTGTTCATATGAATGAATAGCACAGATGATCTAGCACAACGTGCAGGGAACACTCCCTGTGTAATTGACCAATATGGATCTGGTCATACCTATTTCCCAATATTTCAAAGTCAGCACTTCTGTTTCTTACGCTTCTCAGCATGCACATTGTAAACTGGAGTACCTCAGTAAGCAAATTTTCCTTTCTAGTCAAAACATCCAAAAATTATCATCAGTTCTTTTGTGCAAGCCCTCTTAAGACAGTAAGTAGCCTAACAATTAGAGACATTTCATTGCTTGTTGCTTCTCTGTGACTCGAGATATAACATTGAAGACATTACCTTGCATTTTCCACATGAAAACTTGGCCTAATAGCAAAGCTGTCACTGAAGAGAATGGGAAAAGGATTTTCTGTCATGTACTTTGAGGTTGCATCCCCAAAGCATTTTAATCACAGAGTAGACAGTCATTTTTAGTTAAAGCAATAGGAGTTATAATGCTTAAAAAAAAAAAAATCTATCACTTTTTATTCAGCTCTGCATAGATAATAATAAAGACATATGTGGCAAAGGCTGGGCTATTCGGTGTGATTAATCTAACCTATATCCCAGAGATACTGTGACTGTACTGAAACAAATCCCATAGGACATGGCCAGGAAGCCTTTTTCTCTTTATCGTATCTTTAACTTCTAAAATCCTTCTCAAGCAGATGTTTTCTGCAGCATGTTGGAGACCAAATGTGACTTAGCAGAAAAGCAGGTTCTGGAGATCAGAGAGGTCACACAGTGCCTGGCTTCCCAGCAATGGCATCTTTATTTTCTAGTGAGGCAGAGACAATGTAAATTTCCCCAAGGAAGGCCTTACAGCAGTTTGACCAATGTAGCAATGTATAATATTGAAAACCAAGACTCGAGCAAGTAATTTGGATCTGTAAAGCAATGCAGCCTGCACAGAGACCCTGACATTCTCACTACATGTGTTTCTGGGCATTTCAGTTCAGATTGCCTCTCATGTGATCCTATGGACTGAATGTCCATTAGTGCTTTCGAAGTGCTATGTGTGCCCCTGGAGCACATCCTTCAGTTTAGCTCCATCTGGAAGTAACACAGGTTGTTTACCCCAAGACCATGACATAAAAGAGGATGACCTCAAAAGCATGCCTGATCCATACCAAAATGCTTTTACAAATGGATTTTGTTCCTTATTTGCCTTTTCCTTCTTCCTTATTTCTTTTTTTTTTTTTTTTTTTGCCAACACCCTTCACTGAAATCTGCTGTTTCTAGAAAAGAAGAAACAACAAAAAAGTATTTGTGTTCTTACAGAAGTTTTAATCTTCCAGGCTGGGCTGACCCCAAACCCAGAACATAAACAAAACCAGTCTTTCACAGGTTACCTAGAAAGCCTCTTGATATGAAAATGGCAGTGGGATGAGGATGCCAAGTACTTCCCTTTACACAGCAATAGTGTGAGATAAGCTAGATGAAGTAAACTCATGGATAATACAAAATATACGTAACACCTGTAATGAAAAGAATGGGCTGAAAACAGGCAGCTCTGCACAGAGCCAGTCCATTGTCACACACCAGTGGACAGGCAGGGCAGGATCCAGGGCTGGCCGTTGCATCCTTAGGAATTGGATGATGCTACTAGATAAAGGGAAAGTTAGCTACTCCAGAAACCAGATAATCAAGGACTGACATCACATTTTAGGTGCTGTCAAAACATGGCTACAAAAAGGGGTTGAGAGGGGTCACCTGAGTGCTCTGAGCCTCTTCTTCCTTCCTATTTATCATGTGGTCCCTGGCACATCTCAGGATATCTGTTTGATCTCAACTCCCTGGTATTTAACTCCTGAGCTCTCAGTAGCTTGGATGGCAGTACTCCCTTTCTGTTCAGATGGATGAACAATTCTCTGAGCATTTCAGAAAACTTTCCCGAGGTAACTAAGCTATAGTTGTCTCTGCAGCTTCCTCTTCTCCAAACTCAGGTTCAGACCTTAAAATCCCCACTTGTTGCTGTGAGGACATGATCCTCTAATCAATTCCATGTGCATACTCCTACCTCCATCAGATGTCCCAGCTACCAGTGTGTAATATCATGCACCACTAGTAAGAACACAATATCCTGATATAATAGAAAACATACCATAAAACAGCCCAGGGATATGTGAGGATAAAGCACCCTGTCGCCTGCTATTATTTTTTTCTGAAATGGGTCAGATTGGGTAGGCTACTTTACATTCCCCATAACCTCATCTCTATAATTTCCCATACAAGTTTCTCATCATTTGATTTTATGCATTACTTCCTTTCCCAGCCACTTCTGCAGAACTGGAGACCCAATTCATTTAAAAAATGATACCCAACACAAGAGCATTAGCGTCTCCAGACCTCCTTCCTTCCTGACCTCACTGCTTATTTGACTGTAAAAGAATTGATGCTGCAGTTTTCAAAGAGGCAAGTGAGGGACACATTTTCTTTTCCCAGCCTGTGCAAATGGGAAAGCAACTTTGGAATAAATAAATGCAATTTAATACTTCAAATTTATTTAAAACCAGCTTCTTTCTTTTAAAACTAATTTCCTCTGAAGACAGAGTTTTATCACCAGTGACTCAAGCTTCCTCAAGGTTTTATCAATTTAAACTTCAATAATCTCTGCCTCCATGTATTCATGCTGCATTGTCTAGCCCTTGCTCACCCAGGGAGTGCTTGCTCATGCAAACTGATACTTTGGCTTTCCTGGTTTGTTTGGGTGAGTGAGTGCTTTTTCCTTATGTGCCTTGCCCAATCTATTAATTTGAGATGAGGGTCTTGTGGGAATTGCAGACCAGACAGCAAATGGATGAGTGGCTTACAATCTTGCCTGTTTTCTATACGGTTGCAGTAGAAGGAAAACAAATACCTGAAGCTCTCAGCTGTGGAACCACTGAAGACTGGTTTGCTACAAATTATTTTGCTTTCTCCTTTTGTTGCCTGTTGGCTGCAATACCCTCTTGTTCCCTCCAACACCAGCTGGATTAGAGGTAGCCAGTATGGAGATGTATGCATGTTAATTGGCCACGTGGGCTGATGGTGACAGGCTAGATAGCTGCTGAGGCTGCAACCTCTCCTCTCTACCCAACCAGGTTTCACAAGGCTTGCAAACTCTTGGTTCTTCCGTGGATTTTGGTTAAAACTAGTTAACAGGAACAGCTACCAATAGACAGAGTGCCTGCATGAATCTTGCTTCGAGGCTAAAAAATTGGGAGCTTGCAAGAAGCTGTGATTGTCTGGCTTGAAACAGTTGAAAGGTGCCCTTGATGTCCTTGATAGTGCCTCGGGAATAATGACAGGTTTAGAGAGTGCAACTCCATGACCTTATTTGAATTGGAGCACACTGCAATATGCCTGAACACTCTCTCTCGGCTTTTTATTTAAGTTTAAAGAATCTATATCAGGACATCAGTGTGGTCCAAGGTTACCAAAGTTGTTATGGCTAATGGGAGAGGCCTGTGTGCTCCACAGTCCTGGTGTTTGCTGTTCACAGATCTGCTCCTGACCTTTGTTTTTATCTTCTATCTCTGCATCTCACCCCTGAAGCTAACATAAATGCCAACAGAAGCCAGACCTACTTGAACAAGCCCACACAGAAGTCTGCCCATGCAGAGTCAGCCCTGGGCTCACATGGACCTCCCTCAGGAAAGGAAACCAAGGAGGTCGTGTTTCACTTGAAGTTTCTCAAAAGCCAGAAGATTGATCATATGTGAACACCAGGCTTAAGTAGAGAGAAGGTGACAGGGGAAGATAAGAATTACAATGAAAAAAGTCTCAAAAACAGAAGTGGGAGCACGTCACTGCCTTTCTTGGAGACCTGTGCAGCTTATGAGTGCAAAAAGGTAAATTTCTCTGTGTGGCCTGAGAACTTATATATTGAAGTACGAGCCAGAGCATCATAAGCTGTAAGTCTGTCTGAGCCCATCCTCCCCTCTATAAAATAGGGAAAACAAGTCGGACAAAAAGATAAATAATTTTTAAGGATAACAAGTTAATAACTACATGGTCCTTTACAGCCAAGGCAGGCTTTAGGAATGCTAAATATTCTTAAAATCTTGACCTTTCACCATGATGTTGGTTTGGTATACCCAAGAGGGTGTTTGCTGTCTGAGGGAACAGCTACATGCTCACTTCTTAAGCAAAGCTTCATCCCTGAAATAGAAAGATGGCAAAGTCGATGAGATAGAGCATTGGCATTACTGCTCTGTTCACTCTTAATTACTGGTGTGGTGACAAGAGCTGTATAAATCAAGGCAAGCCCAGTAAAGAGTTCTTACCACAGGCTGGTTAACCACTGCATTAATATGAACATCTGACACTTCATTTTCTACAAGGGTTTAAAACCAGGGTAAAAACTTCTGGGGAGGCCATTCATTTGTATACACAAGGTGGGGTGGGGGAACAGAGGCTGTGAGCAGCAAATTCCATAGTTTCAGTTGGTATAGATGCTTCAACTCTCCCCTTATGCTTACTCAGAGCCCAGTGTGAAAGAGGGCAATGAACTCAGATGGGGTTTCTGCATAATAGTTGCGTATGTGCCCATAGGCAGGTCCAAAGCTGACAACTAGTTTACTGTCACTGGTAATCAGAGTGGAATGATGTATTTGCTTTCTTTTCATTTAAAACCAAAAATCCATCCTGAACATTATTAATAGGAGCATTTCTCTAGGAAAGGCATTTGTTTTCTTTAGTGCCTGTAAATTTTTTCAGAACAACAGTCTGGGAAATAGAAAGCCTTGTCTTACTCAGAGAACAAGTATAACAAGTCCTTCAAGCTCTCTTCCAGCGTTTCGCCAATATGCCTCTACTCAAAGCTGGCAGATTAGACTTCATATTCAACACAGCACAGATCTTCAAGAATTAAATACTGCAATGTCTTCATAAATCTGGGTCTAACACAGATAACCACCTCTCACCCAAATAGCAACAGCGTTGCTACAGGCACAAGTTTTGTTGGGGACAGGGCCAGCATGTTGGGAAACTTGCTGCTGATACTTGCCCAAGAAGAGTAGAAGTCACTGGTCATCTCCTTCTCGCCCCATAGCTCACACATTATTTTACCAAATCTGTGTTTTTTCCCTTCAGTGCCCAGCTTTGCAGTGGAGCTCATCACTGCAGGATGTCGCGATGCATGTGGGCAATTGATGAAAGAGTTCAAGTTCATTGAGGGCTATTGAATACAGGTACAAAAGTGCAATCATTGTCTCAGGGAAAGTCTATACCACAGCAGCCACTGGGGTTGCATGGGACAGGGAAGGAGAGGTGTCATGGAAGTGTGGATTTTGGTTTGACGCAGTATAGCTGCTCTCCTTTTGCACTGAATTAATACTGGCAAGCAGAAGTGGAAATCCTTAGGTGCTGTCCCCCAGCTTTGCAGACATTTATGTACACAGAACAGCTTTCCTTCCTCTGGGGAGGCAAGTGTCCTCATCCGCCACCACCAGAGCTACTTTTGAACAGCACAGAGAAGGTTTTTGCCCAGTATCAGCTCAGGAACTGCTCTCTTCCTGAGCTCATGGAGTGGGACATGCACTCTGTCTAGATACAGAAAACACTTGTGGAGTGACAGGGATCTAGACACTGCCAGATCTCCAAGATATCCATTAGTGGTGGGCAAGAATTTGGGTTGAGTTCCTCTAATTTGGCTGGTTGCCACCCCACATGTTTCTGTCTGTTGGCTGCATAAATCACTCCCACATGTCACAAACCTACCCAGGATTTTGGGACTATATCAACCCAGAGTTTCAGGGAAGGCACAATATTTATCCCTACTGTTATGGGGAAAGGCTCTAAAGGTTTGTCCTATGTTAAGTAAGGCCCCATTTCACTAGGATCTTTCCTGATCTCCAAGGCATTACTCATGGAGGAGGGACCTTCTCACCATGAGTAAAGGCTTTGGAATCTGGCCTTTAATGTGGAGCACTATCTTAGCAACACTGAATATGTAAATCTCTTCTTCATACATTGTATGCATGATATTAGGAAAACACTGCATAACAAAGAGCAAAATAAGGAAAGCGGTGCTAAGCACTCCAGTCTACATTCAAGCTTGCCCAAGTTAACACAGCCCTGTTAATGTACACGGCTGTAGGACAAGCTCTTGATCTTATTTTGCAACAAATTGCAGGAACAAGATGCTGACAAGTTATTTAAGGAATGTGTTATTGAACCTGTTGTTGAATGAGCTATTGAAGCTTATTGAACCTGTCCACAAATCCATCAATGAGCACTGGCATTGAAGTTTTGGACACCACTAAGAAAAAGAGACCGACCTCCATAGGCACAGACCCTAGCAGTCTCACAAAACACAAGGACACTCAGGACCATTAACACCTGTTGCCTGACCTTCCTTCATTCCAAGCACCAGATTCCCCTAAATAACTTATTATAACAAGGAAAGAAAGGTGTCAGCATTTTACCTTTGAAGACTTCTGCACACATACTGTTTTGCTGTAGAAAAGCACATTTTCTGCTCTGCACTGTTTGGTATGACCCATGGTCCAATCTGTCTGCTGGTACCACTACAAAAGAGATCAAACATCAGATTACAGCCCCATGATTTATGTTTGTAACTGATTTTAAGGGAGAAGGCAGAGAGGGAAGGAGAAGGAACGGTGTTTGTTTCAAGCTTGTTTGTCCTCAACCCCTAGGAAAGAAGAAAGAGGGAAATAACTTTTCTTAGTTATTTTTCTGTAACAGAACTGTGTTCAATGACTGCACAGCCTAAAGTAACTGTTGAAATTATCTTATGTAATATGTCTCAAAAATACCTCAAGGTTCTTTGCTTTAATTTCATATGTGGCTTGCAGTTCACAATCTACAATGAGATGTGAGAATGTGATTAAGAGGGCTGAAAACTGAATAAAACCCATCATGTTATTTTAATAAGCTAATTCTTCAGGCTACACCATATTATCTCACTAACTCCACTTTGAGTGAAACAGCATCCAGGCTGAATATTTGTTCAGTTCCTGTCTTATACTGAGGTGTCAACAAGAGGGTACAAACTGATTTTTATGACATGAATAAAATTTGGTAGAAACCATTACTTCTTAAGTTTCAACAGTGGGTTGGCCCGAGACATGGTATAAAATAAAGACTATCCCTGCCCTAAGAGGTTTGCAGTCTAAAAAAAAAGACCAAAGGGAAGTATTTGTCTCTTGAAAAGTGATTTATTTGGTTGATTCTCTGAGTATATAGTCTACTTTGGAGGTGGGCACATTTGTCATGTTAATTTTAGCTTTCTGTTAGAAGCACAGAACAGGCTGTACTGATAAAGCATATTTCATTTTTTTCCAGAAATGCTGTTTTGTTAAAAAAAACCACAACAAAACAGCAACAAACAACAACAACATATTATTCGTGGGCTGTTCAGAAGCAGAATTATTTTTATTTGTAGATTTTTTTAAACATTGTTCCTAAACAAAACATCTTATTGACAAAATGTGTCACTCCCAGAAGTAATTCTTCCTACGTTTTTGATCTACTGAAAAGTTCTGGGAAGAAATGCAATTCTGAAGGAAAAAAATCAAAACCTGGAAGCTGCCAAACAACCTCCTCTGCTATACTAACCAAAACTAATAATTTCAAGAAAGAGTGATCATTGTAAGCAAACCCACAGCAAAGCAGAGGGCTGGACTAATTGTCAGATTGGGTCATCTACAGGACTCTGATTTAGTATTCTAGGTGGTAATTGGGTCCGTGACCACCTGCTTTGGTCACTGGATATGAATGCAGCTGGACTTGGCTGGTGACTCCATCAAACATTTGCTAAAGGATGCACACGAGCGCTCTTGTTAGCTGTTATTTGCCATGCAGGCTTTAGCTGATGTAAATTGTTGCTGAGCCTGTGTCTTGCTGTCTGTGGTAGCAGTAGTGGCAAAGGTCCTTAGGTAAAAAATACAATTTCCTCTCTCCATTGCCACAGGGCTTTCTGAAGCATAGCAGCATGAATTCATGTTAGATAATCTACAATTCATAATGCTTCCTACACAGAAAAGGCAAAAATGTAACGTGGCTTAGAGGGGACTGCAGGCTTTGTGTCAGAAATTTGGTGTCCCAGTCACGTCTCTGCCAATGCCTTGCTCTCTATCCTTTAGTAAAGGGCATAACCTCTGACCCTGTGCTTCACTTTCCTTTTGATAATGATATCTACCCTCACTTCATAAAATATTTTAAAATATACATGTAAGATATGTTAGATCATTACAGGGCAAGCACACAAACAAATATATATATACACCCAGACGAGCTCCAGTGATACGTAAAATGCAGACACTCCCATGCACAGAAATGTACTAATGACCTTAGGCTAATGACTGAAGTCTGGGTGGTACTGCTGGTATTTGCAGAGCACACACTCAAATAGCTGTGCAGGTCTGCGCAGGCAGCCTTCGAGCCCTTCTGCACAACACTGGCTGGTAGGGATGTTCCTGGGCTCGCTGAGCTGTTTTGGGGGAGTGGGGAGCTGACAGCTGCTGGGATGCTGCTGGGCATGAAGTGCTTCTAGGTCTTCTCTAGCATTAGAGGGGAGGTTTATAATCACAGTGGAGAAAAAAGGAAACAGCTCACACTCTTCAGAGAGCTGGGATATTTACTTACTACTTTATCATAGCTGCTATCTCCTTTACAGCCCTTATGTAATTAGTAGGACCCTTGCTAGGGTAAATGCAGCGTGGCTGGTGGCCAGGTTCTAGAAGTGTGTCTTGTTCAACACTTTCCACAGTGGTGAATGGCCCAACTTTTTCCATGTAGTTTTAAATTGCTATGTTTGGAAATGCAGAAATGAAAAGCTTTGTGAGGATAAGGGAAACAAAACGAAAACTGGTTGTGGAGAATATAGATTTCCCCAATTTTAAGTATAATTTTAGAAGCAGTCTGAAAATAGTTCATTCCAGATGGGCCTACGCTTCATAATTTTTGCACTTTCAGAGTCCTCCCACAGGATATCAGGTTATTCATATTATTTTATCAGAAACAAATCTCACAGGCATTTAATATCCTGAGTACATGGCACTGCAGCTAGTTCTGCTGAGAGCTTTACCCAAGCAATAACCCCTTCACTGTCTGACAGACACCTCACAGCTTCGAGTCCTGCAGCAGCTTCTGTGTGGTATATAGCTGAGTCTTGTTTCACTTGCTTGCTAGATCACCTATAAATTTGTGAGGTTAAACTGTTCTTCTTCAAATGAAATAGCTCTAGTGATACTCCTGCTCCCTGTGAACTGAGCCTTACCTCCAAACTTTGTGCAGTGTTCCTGTCCAGTCTCATGCATGTTGTTTCAAATTGTTGCTGCCAAACCAGTTAGCACAAACTGAACAGCACTGGTCAAATTACTGTATCTGCAGTGTTCTGGTTAGAGCCATAAGCTGAATGTTACTCCATCCCAGAAGGAAGAGTCTTAAGATATTTTACTCCCCCCTTAGTCTGCCTGGTCTGTACTTTTGCCCAGAGATGAGTTCAGTCGCACATGAAGAGCACTGTTTGTGAATAGAAACAATATTGTGACCTGTCCTACCTCTTAGGCAGTGCTCAAGTCCAGAAGTTATTCAGAAGCTGTTTATACCAGTTCTGTAAAATTAAACCAAAACCAAAAGCACCCAAACAGTGATCGATGCTGGACTCAAGCACCTCAGTGTGCTTTTTGGCTGTTCCATAACCAGGCAAATCAGTCTAATTATTCAAACAGGAAGCAACTCTGCAAGCTACCAGGTTGCATTTGACCCTGAATAAAACAGCTCCTTTATCAGGTAATGGAATCCTAAGGAGGCTTACAGGATACTTAAAGATTATTTCATATGCAAGCAAATAACTTTATCACTGTCTGACTTCTTTAATTGCTTTATCTTTCAACACATTAGACATTATGGGTTCTTCCTAAGTTTCTCCTCTAGCAGCACCTCCCTCCCTGCTACTATTAACCCTTCAGGCACCACTACTTGTTCAGTGACTACTAGCTACAAAAATAAAAGGTCTTTTTGGCCTGGTTTCTGAGAAGAAAGAGACTCTCGTTAGATACTAGAAAGTGCCCTCAGAGAGGCAGTAATATTCAGTAATGAAAAAGATTTCCACTGAACTTCTTGTCCTCTTCAAATGCCAAAGACTAGAATAATCAAATGTATTTAAGTCTTAAAGGATTTCTACACATTTCTTTAATAAAACAAATTTATAGGAAGTCAGGTTACATTAGTTCATCTGTTCTTGGAACTACTCTTTTTCCTGTGTTCAAGATAGCCAGAATTTTACAGATTTGTCACAATCGCTCAACACATGTTTGTAATAGTTAAGTAACGTTCCATTCCCAACACCTCTTTGAAGCAAAGGCTACTCTGCATTTTTGATGCTCTGTATTTGACCAGTGTGACTCAGCACAGGAACATGGTTTCTATTCCCTGAATGGATGACTCAGTCTGTACTTACGAGAACTGTGCCTGAAGAGAGTACATTACATTGCACGTAGGAAAAGATAAGGAAAGGAGAATCCTCCAGGAGTTGTCTGCTTCAGAAATACTAAACATGCTTGGGAAATATTATTGACTGTTTCTATATAGGAATATAAACAATGTGTGATTTTAATTAAAAAAAAAAAAATAGCTATCAAATTCACCAACAGTTCTTATGCTCACACCATCTCAGCACAAAATAATTTCCTGAGGTTTTTTCTTTGGTAAATGTATTTAATTAATGGATTACTATTTGCATCTGGAGAAATAAAGCTCCCTCAAACATGCAATAACTAGTTGAGTTGCTTAACACCCTAAGAAATCAGATGGCAAACATGGTACAAAGAACGCAAGGAGACAGACAATCCACACGTGCTACCTCACGAGAAGTCAAGTGAGATGGACTTAGCAAACAGGCTTGCCAAAACCAAAACAAACATTCCAAAATTACATGAGAGCCAATACTAAGCCACAACCTCCAAGAGATGGGATGACTGCAGGAGAGCACAGACATCTGCAGTTGAGTGGCCCTCTGCATATAGGGTCTTTTGCTGCTAACCATCTTGACAGAGAACTCAGCTCATTCTTAAAACAGCTCACACAAGAGTTACTGCCTTTATAAAACACACAAGAAAGCTTTACCATTCCCCAGTCTCTTACTCTAGGAGGAATAGATGGTTACAGAACCTGGCTTTCAGCCTGTAGAAATGCTTGTCTGACATCTGCTGTATTTTAGTACTTCAACAATAAAGTTTTACAGATACTGAAAAACACAGAGACACAAAAAAGGAATTAAAGCTAGTATTTTACTCTGCTCACTGCCTGGGTTGTTATAACCTCCTAGGTATTAGCTAAACACCAGGTAAAAAGTAATCTGAAGAAGGAAGCAAACAAAAGCCAGGCTACCTTGTAGTCAGAGCCTGTCTCTTATGCAAAACATGAAGTAGCCTGAAGGACGCCTTGATCACAGCACTTGGTCGTACCAGGCAGAAGAACCCAGTGGCTAAAGATGGCTAGCAGTCAAACCATGTGTGCAACCAAGCACCAGCCACCCTGCATTCCCACTGAGGGCAAAACATCATGGCCCACATTTGTCAAAGTGTATGGGTGCCATGGAGTTAGAGACCTAATTGCCTATATGAAACTGGCCTCTTGCCTTCCCAGTGCAAAATGTACCCATCTGTAAAGCCAGCCATTAATTCTTATCTCACAAGAGTTTAGTTTTAAAGATGCTACTCAAGACCTTTACCTGAAAAGTGCTCTCAGTGAATCCTGAGTCCTGGAGTCCTGGAGCTCTTATGTGAGGGCATTTTTATGATGATCTCATCTGATAAGGAAATTTGATTTCTATCTAACTGTCTGGCATCCTTTTGTGAAGCATGTTAACAAGGCTGTGCTTTTGCTTTTCATTGAGCTCTTTGTATTTCACTTAGTCATGTTTATAAATAATATTTTAGACAACACTTTTTCTAGAATGAAACCTGTGATATTTGGTATCTTTCTTAAATCCTCTACACTTGTTTTAACAGAGAATTCCAATCCACAGATTTTTACAGAAAATGCCATGCTCATTGGTACTGCAGGAAAACTTTAAAAACTGGTATTGAAATGACCCACAAATAAATAAAATGAATCACACTATTTCTGTGTGACAGAGATTGGAATGTCTGTGGCTTGAAATACCAATATGGATTTATCTTTATAGATACAGGAAGAAGAGGAGGTAGGAAAGGGTCTGTGGTCCCTCATCCCTGGGACCTGGGGACACTCCTTGTCATCTTCCACACAGAGGCTTTTTCACCTCCTGCATAAAGGTCAATTAAGTTGTAGGACAGCTACAAGCAATGTGTTATAGGAGACGTCCCTATGCAATTTCTTCCTCTCCTCTGTAAAGGCTGGGTTTGGAGGGGGTGGAGCACAGGACATGCCAAGAAAGGTTCCCTGGGGAATATCACCAGATCATCGCTTGGTTCCAGCAGTCCCAAGCAGGGAGTCAGATTGCCCTGCACAGTTCAAAGCAGCTTTTATACAAGAACAATTGCAATTTGTGTCCAGTTAGCCTTTTAAACTTACCTTCTACAGTGTAGTAAAACTTCTTCTATTAGCAACTATTTGTACTAAACTGATCTTTGAGAGATGCAGCTCTGTTTTCTCTTTTACGCATCTCTTTTACTTGCTGCATTAGAGAATGGCACAGGATAAATATTGCTTATAAGCTGGTGGAGTTTATGATATGTCTGGGAGCTGGGGAAAAATTGCTTTGACTGTGTCTTGCCAACTTTGTGGTAGCATAAGGCTGAAGACAGACATCAAAACATTATCTGAGAGAATGCAAACCAGACTTGACAATATTTTGCACTTACCAGAGCCTCATTCAAGTTTGGAGAGGTAAATATATTCATAGCTGCCATCAGAAATATCTACAATGAACTCAGCTGTGCACAAGTACTTAGCACTTTCAATACGTAAACTTGAAAGAAAGGAAATGGCTCTATACATATAATTCAGAACTAAAAATCCATCCTTCCATTTAGGAATTATTATTTTAATACCTACCAAGTATAGTACAAGTCACAATGAATGTAAGTAGCTAATTCTTGCCATCTACAACTTAACCTCAGTCATTTACAATTATAGCAGACACTACTGCAGATTTCAGCTGACACCTAACCTAAATCCTGGAACATCGAAGCCTATCGAATGCTGGGGAGGAATCCTCTGCAGAGCAATTCACCAAAAATAGCCTTGGTATGAGGCAAAACTTGAGCACTGGTAACATCTTGTCCTAATGTAACATCCACACAACATCTCTGAAACAGTGGGAAGTTCTGTAACCACGTTGTGACCACTACAACAGTCAATATGTTTGAGGAGTGGCCACAGCATCTTGTTCCATGTGAAACAAGGAGCAGAGCCAAACATAGCTTATAATCATCCATAAGGGATGCTTAGGACAAATTGACTTAGCCATGACTAGATGGTTGTTTTGGACATTTGAAATGGATTCCTTTTCTTTTGAAAGAAAACATTATGGACAGACTTGCTGTCCACTATAGTCAGGACAGTAATCCATTAGGTATGTTTAAAAATGCAACACCACAAATCTTGAATATTATGTTATTTTCTGCAAGGAGAATATTTTTTTTCTAGTTGCTTTAAATAACATTATATTTAAATTATACCCACTTCTCAGTACACTTGTATGTATATTGTATTATGAGCACACCCAAACTTTAAAAATATAGTAGTTAATTTGTGTATATTTTCAAGGTGCATTTCTTTTGTCCCCTTTTGTCCTGCTGATAATTTTCTCTCCCTATCCACATATGTATATGTGCAGATAACACCAAATCACCAAACTCAATTTGCTAACTTGCTATCTGAGGGAAATGCCATGTTTCATATAATCTCACTACATCTCATGCCACTTGCAGCTTAGTTTAAGGCAATGAGATTGATGTAATTGCACCTCATGTGCACATATTTATGTGTATGCATAACTTGAGTCAAGTTTCCTCCCACTAACCTTTGATCCTGCTGGCCAACCAGTCCAATGTAACAAAGACATGTTAGCCTCAGATACTTGAATGTTCTCCAGCAAGGCAAATAGGCAAGCAGACAGCAAGGGCAAAAAAACCTCATGAGCTGTAGTGTGATGAGCACAGAGTGTGAAATGTCCTTAACTCTGTAGTCCTGGGGAAACAACTAGACTTTGCACCTAATTGGGGAAACAACTGGACTTTGCACCTAATTAGGCAGCAGAGAACACCACTGCAAGAAAAAAACCATAGGAAACCAGACTCCATCAACTTCATAGGTCTTGGATGAGTTGTGTATCACCTAGATACAGGTTAAGGTTTAGGTTGCCTCTTAGGACATAGCCACTGCTGCATTCCTTGTTCAGGGGACAGCTAACCTGTTTTTTACAGTACTGAAGCCTACTGAACATTCAAGGAAAATTCCTTGCAGAGCAGCTCACCCAAAAATAACCTATATTAATGAAGCTGTGGAGCCCTTCTGTAGGCCCAAAGGCTATCACACTTCACAAATTAACCTCTGACTGTACATGCCCTCTTCTTTCCTCTTTAAGTTGCGCAGTAATTTGCTACCTATACAATGACTGACAGTTATAACATGTTTCAAGCTCTGGATGCTGATTCAGTAGTGGGGGAGGGGAGAGCAAAGCCCATTGACCCCTATCTGCTTTAGCTGCTGATGGCTACTATTAGCTTAGGTCTACAAACAGTCACACGGGATACTCAACTCCTGTTTTCACTTTCTTTGCCCCGAAATGCAGGCAAGTTAGCTGCATTATCAAGGCTACAGAGTGCCTGCACATAAGCTGGTGCGTTGAAGTGCCCTTTTACAAATTCTCTACAGTAGGTAGCAGTGTACCTTCTCTTGTACTATTAGACTTCTTCACCCACAGTCAGAGCCCACATGGGGTCTTCAGCAGCACAGCCAACCCATTTGCAGACAGCCAAACCTGGGAAAAGAGCATGCAAGAAGTCCTGCCAACTCATCAAGTGGGGTTGTACTAGATGACCTTTAGAGGACCCTTCCAACCCAACATATTTTATGATTCTATGATCACTTGCTCAGACTTAACCAGCTGAAAATTGCTCTGTCTTTCTAAAATGATGACTAGGGTTAGATCAGGATCAGCAAATGGGGCCTTCCATACACTGTTCATTTTTTCATGGAAATGCGTTGTTCTTATAAGAGCATTGCCTCCATACAGCCAGTAGGAAATGTCCTGGGCTTTTCAAACCATAGAATAGCTTGAGTTGGAAGAGATCCATAAAGATCATTGAGTCCAACTCCCGGCTCCTAGCAGTCACCATGCCTGGAAGTATTCAAAAAACATGTAGATGAGGCACTTCAGGACATGGCCTAGTGGGATGGTGAGGGTTGTGTTCCCCCCGCATTGTTTTTTGTTGTTATTGTTCTTGTTCACAGTTGGACATGGTGATTCTAGAGGTCTTTTCCAACTGTGACAATTCTGTGATTCTGTAACTACCTAGAACTAAACCAAGAGTGTCATCCAGACATTTTTTTGAACTCTGACAGACTTGCTGCTGTGACCCCTTCCCTATGGAGACTGTTCCAGCAACTGAATACCCTTTCAGTGAGGAACTTTTTCCTAACCTCCAGCTTGAACTTCCCCTGATGCAGCTTCATTCCATTTCCTGCATCCTACTGCTGATCACCAGAGAGGGGAGTTCAGCATCTCCTGCTCTGCTGTCCCCCATAAGGAAGTTGTAGGCTACAGTAAGGTCACTCTTCAGCTGTTTCTTCTCCAACTGAACAAATCAACTTCAGCCAATCACTTAACCTTGGTGACGCCTCCAACAGAGGTGGACTACTTCCACAGCCTCATACCTGTTGTACAAAGGAAAAGCAGACATTAAATTTAAGCTCGCTTTTTTTTTTTTTTTTTTTAACAAGATACACTAGAAGGGGACGACCAAACAGCACTCAAAGTAATTCCTTACCAAAATTTCAAATGAGTATGGCAAGATCTGTACATGTATCAGAGAACAGCAAGAGCAGAATTACTTCATAAGAGGAGGAACAAGAAGCCAGGATGACCCCAGTCAAGCAGTGCCCTCATCAACTAGGCTTCTATCCCACAGGGCATGAACAAGGTGAAGGTAACATGCTCTAGTGACAATTCCTAGCAGGCAAGCTGATAGATCAGATCTAGGGGACGTTCCAAGGTCCCATCGAAAACAACACGAGACAGAGCTAGAGACCCACCTAACAGAACCAGGCACAACCACAACACAGTTCAAGCAGTATCTGTTCTCAAACAGGGCTCCTGGGCCTATTGTCAGAGAGGGGTAGGGAGGCCAGGTGAGGGTGGTCTGGGCTATTAAAGTCTATTAGTGCTTTAAGGCCACTGAAAAGAGCTTGAAAATTTGCCCCTCATTAGGTATAAAGGCCATAGCTATTGCTGCTTGCACAAGTTCCTCTATCTATCCGTCCATTTATCCCCCAGAATTAGCTTCTGCACAAAACCTTCCATAGTCTAAGACTAACAGCATGTGATGGAAAAATGAGGATAAACTTCTCATGAGGAGAAACTTCTTCACTGTGAATAACAGAGCACTGGACCAGGCTGCCCAGAGAGCTTGTGGAGTCTCCTTTTCTAGAGGCTTTCAAGACCCACTTGAATCTCTTCCTGTGTGGCGTGCCCTGGGTGTTCCTGTGTTGGCAGGGGTGGTTTGACTTGATGATCTCCAGAGGTCCCTTCTAACCCCTACCATTCTATGGAGGAATCACAGTGTGCACCTGCACCAAGGAAAAGCTACTACTGATACAACAGGTGGAGCCACAGACAGTGACACCACTTAGGAAAGAATGAATCAAAGGTGATGGATCACCACCCATCAGTAGAAACCACCTGCAGGACAAAGGCAAACCCAGACCTCATAAATGAAATGGTTTTTTTTTTTGTTTCTGGGTCATCAAAGCAGGTTTACTACAAAGAGTACCTGCTAATTGACCAACTTTTTAGTTCAAAGAAAAGCCAGGCTGCACATTCAGATTATCTTGCAGTGGAAAGCAGTACACTGAGGAAGGGGGGAACTGGGGGAGGAATGCATGGACAGTGATGTCTTGTTGGGTCTCAGTACTGTCCGCAACTCCTGCCCACCCCAGGAAGACAGGCAGTGCTCCCAGGACCTACAGTCCACAGACAGCTCATTATATGACAGATAGCACAGCCAGGGTGGAGCTACCAGCAAAAAGTAAAAGAGATCTGATTGCCAGTGATGCTTCCCAAACCATGGATACCCAACCACAGCATGCCCAGCTACTCCAACCTCCCAAGTCAATAGGAGGGCAAGAGAATTCTCATGAAAACAAGTTTATGTAATAATTACTTTGATTCTGTACCAACACAGAGCGAGGAATCACACCTACTGAATACCTCCCACATCCTGAGGCATCACCACAAAATTCTTTAGTGTTTGAACATTAAAGCTATCATAGCGTAAAGTGGTATTGCTGTGAAGTTAAAAGGCAGAGCAAACATTAACTTTTTGGCAATATCATGTGCACTTGGTGATAAAAGGTCTTTGTTATCTCAGACCTGTGTTTGGCAAAACTATGCCTCTAAATGGACATTTTTATTTTTTTTTTTCAGTATTACTATTGCTGTTGGAGCTTTGTTACCATGATAGCTAATGGTACAATAATATTTGTGTGAATGCAAGCACAGGAATGGCAGAGGAAAAACTTTGACATTTAGTGTTGGGTCATGGTAGCTTTGGCTGTAAGCTTATCAGCAGTTCCTCGTCCTTTAGGATCTCTGCTACAATTTTGATTCAAGTACCTTTCCAGAAAAGAGGACTCTTGAGAAGAAAAACAGTTATACCTGATGACCTAATAGTTGAATAATCTTTTCCCTTTAGGCAAAGCATGAAAGAACATGAAAGCTGCCAAACTGGGTGATCAGAAATAACTGGAAATACATGTCCTGATGTGATAGATCTCAAGGGTCACTCAAAAACGCACCACCAGGCATTTGCCCCTTCTAAACCTGGGGGTCTTTGGAGATTCACATTCCCCTTTTCTTTACTTAATTGTCTTTGAGAGACATGCATTCATTTACACACACATAGTTCCAGGATCTACACAGATGTGTACAGCTGATGGAAAATAAATGGCAGTACAGGAACCCTAGAGATCCAAGAACTTTCCTCTTCTTATTCAAGAGCATGTTACTGAACTGACAGAGTCTTCTTTCAGGTATCTACCATACATATGTTGCCCAAAGATGCACACATTATGCTCACTTTGCTCAACATATGTTTCCTCAAGTTGTCTCTGCAGTTCTAATTTGGCATAATGACAGTGGACTGTAAAGACTATTACTTGGACAGGACAATATTAATATACATTTTGTGTAATGGAGCCCTATTAGGTCTCTGCCAAGGACCACGTAAGCAAATCATCATTCATTAGGGAAGCTTAGGTAACACTGGAAGCTCTAGGACCCAATTTTGATTAAGAATCTGAAGTGATCTCTGGGCACATATCCAGTGTTTCTTCAGACCTGCAACAGCATAGAGAGACCAGTATTTCCTGAAGTTACTTTTGTATTCTTATGCTCTTTAGATGTGTAGTTAAATACAGAAAATCACATGAATTTAATACCTGAGAAGCAACTTTCCTAGTGAAAAAGAATAACAGGAAGTAGGTCAAATGCTGGTCTGATTTACAACTTCATTGACTTCTGTCAAGGACAAAAATTTGTCTCCATATTCCCAAAAAGGGTTATGATTAGGAAATGTGAAACCACATAACCATTGTGCAATCAGATGTATATGTAATAGAACTGCTAGTGTACAAAGTGCTTTTGGACTATGACCTGGAGACCACCTGTCAGCTCCTTCAGAGAACAACATTGCCTCTTTCCTTTCCTTGAACTGGAATGCCAGAAAATACAACCCTTGAAGAACAGACTGCCTAGGCTGTGGGGTAGGGTATGTGTAAGGTGGGGGGGTTGAACTCAGGCTTTCCTGAGACAGATTAGCAGCATCCTCCCCCATACATTTGCAAGTGATCTTGGTAATTTGGGGCATCATGTGGCTTGTGCCAGTTACCAGGAACATTAAGCAGGGACCCCAAGCACCCTGCAGAAAAAGTCATATTGCAGGAGGGAATCTGGCTGGCCTTACTGGGATAGACAAACTGGAGACAGTTATAGGGGGAGGTCTGTGCTGTGGTACCATTCCAACGTAGCTGAGTCAAAGGGACTGCAAGAATATTTCTTGGGAACAAGCCTCCAGGCTGGCTGCTACTGGCTACTGTAGCATCAAGAAGGGAAGGTACATGAAGCTTTTACACAAAGGAGAGAATTTTTGGCTCCGGGTAAGTGCTCAACAGAAGACAAAGGATGAAATCTCTCCTCAGGTGGCAGGGTCAGCAGTGAGATGACAGCAATCCAGTTTGGAGGTAAACAACTGACAATGTGTGCTCACAGCCTAGAAAGCCAACCGTATCCTGGACTGTATAAAAAGATCCGTGGCCAGCATGTCAAGGAAGATGATTCTGCCCTGCTCCTCCACTCTGGTGAAACCTAGCCTGGAGTACTGCATCCAGCTCTGGAGTCCTTAGTACAGGGACGACATGGAGCTGTTGAAGTGTGTCCAGAGGAGGGCCATGAAGATGATCAAGAGGCTGGAGAACCTCTCCCATGAGGGCAAGCTCAGAGAGTTGAGTTTATTCAACTCAGAGAAGAGAAGGCTCCAAGGAAATCTTCCTGCAGCCTTTAAGTACTTTAAAGGGGTCTTATAAGAAAAACGGGGACAGACCACTTTTTAGAAGATCTTGTTGTGAAAGTACAAGGGGTAATTAGGGGGTTGGACTTGAAGATTGCCAAGGTCCCTTCCAACCCCTAACACCCTGTGATACCTGTGGTAATTGTTTTAAAGTAGAAGAGGGTAGATTTAGATTAGATAGAAGGAAGAATTTTTTTTTTATGATGAGGGTGGTGAGACAGTGGAACAGGTTGCCCAGAGAGGTGGTAGAGGACCCATGCTTAGAAACATTCAAGGTCATCTTGGACAAGGCTCTGAGCAAGCTGATCTAGTTAAAGATGTCCCTGCCCATTGCAAGGGAGGTGTTTGACTAGATGAACTTTAAAGGTCCCTTCCAACCCAGAGCATTTTATGATTCTATGAATTTTCCCGTTCTGAGTGAGGAGAACTATTTCTTTAATGACAACTACAATGGGACCAGGACCAGTTCCTTCATAATTTATTTTTCACCAAGTGCAGCACTTAGAAACTATATGTTGTGATGCCTAGTGCATTGTCATGACAAGTATATTGACTCTCAGTCACGTGGCAAGAGCTTTACAGAAAGACTGCAGTGTATGTGTTCTGAATTGCGTTACTATGCACATAGTCACACACATAAACATGTTGCATTGTTTTTGTGATCACAATCAAGCTGTCTATGCAAAACAGACACCAATCACATTCAGAAACAGAGGCAGAGCTTCCATTGCAAAAACAGACCAGTCAGGTGTTGCGTAGGGTTGCCAGATCCCCAAAAGGCTGTAGTTGGCACCTCAAAAACACCCTCTATATGTGTTTGCTTCCACCTTTTGTGCACACCTGCCTTCATGTGTGTTTATGCATGTCCTGTGTAAGCAAGCACTGGGAAAGGGAACATAACAATTATGTGAGTGCATACATTCATGTTCAGGGGAAATATCTCTTCTTATTTATATAGGAAAATATTATTAAGGCCACTTGTTGCTTTTGGACTCTAATTGGTAAAGTATATTTATAAAGAAGCAAATATTACGGAAGGAATCTGTACCCAGTGAGAAGGAGAGTAACACATTTTAGATCTTTCTTTTACTTATGCAAGAAACACTGAAGACGTGCTCTTAAATACATGAATTTGAACACAAGCAAAGAAAGATGTTTTATGGACAATTACTTAATTTCTGTAAAGTTTAAATGAAGCTGACTTTTTTACTTCTTGAAATCTTTACTCCTCATATAAGTTGTTTGGGTTTTGAAATTATTTTACCCAAAACTGTACAGTTTCCTGTATCAGTAGCTGCCTGATTTGGACACATCTGCTTGCAAACCTTGAAGAGCTGAAAACCTAGTGAATTTTTTTGTTTGTTTTAAATTATTAGAGCTGACTGAAAATAGTCTATTGAGACTTTTTTTTTTCTTTTTCCTTTAGGAACAACTAAGAGCATATAAACACACATGAACTAAACTATATGTTTTACCCTTTGCAAAAGGAGAACCTTAAAATTCTGTCTGTGAAAACATGAGAATACCATACACTTCATTTTTATATGCATACATATATACCCACCAGCTCATCTTCTTCACAAGAAATTAATTATTTGAGCCTTCTGATTAAATGATCTGTGAAAGATCAGCATTCCAAAGTCCCAATACTTTAACAGAGATTTAATTGTCTCTTTTGGGTAGGTGCCAAAGTGATGGATGGAAAAATTACATTCTCTCCAACTGAAAACACCACCTTTTTGGTACACTAAGTAGCACCAAACTGGCCAGGTGATACCTAGGTGGTGTTAAAATAAAGGAACTAATAAAAGCAAACCCTGCAAATGTACTGAGCTTGTATTTGCCTTTTGGGAGGACAGTGCAGAGTCCAAATGCTTGAGGAACTCAGGTTTACAATATAACCAGGTCAGAGATATTATATTAAGTATTTCTGGTTCAGAACAAAGGGAATTCTAAAGAGCTCAATTAGTCCTTCTGTCCCAGCATGATTCCTGCTCCCACATAAGCAAAATGCTGTGAGATTCATTATACTAAGGTGATATCTTTTTAACAGCCAGTTAACAGCCACTGCTGAAGATGTGCAGGAAGGCCCATGAAACATGGATTATTTTGCATGAAATGGTAGTTAAGCATTAGATATTCTCTCCTAAACTGGTTGACGCTTTGACCCATTCATATTAATATACATGCATGAGATTCCCTTTCACGTACCTTTTCTCTCTTGGAATTCAACCTCTATGGAGATGGTAGGCAGGTTGTAGGAAGGTAGTGCTAATGAAGATGACAGCCAGTGCAAATATATTCTTATTGAATTTCTGTTGTATAAAAGTATCTGGTTTTCTATGTAAAACCATAAAGGTGTCCAGAGATGCCTTCTGTGCATGAGCACCTACCTCACTAGGAAGAGGCCATTATAAGTGCAGCAGACCTCAGCCAGCAGAAGGCAGGGAAACACAGTAAAGAAAACATTTAAACACCTGTGATAAGGTGCAACCCACATCCCAACAATTCCCTCTCAAAGCATGAAGTGGAGCAGACTCCCTGGTTCTCCCTATCCCCTGGCAGCACACACCAACCCAGCGGTGTGCCCTACAACTCCTGCTACTGCTCACTGGCACGCTCCCTCACCTCTGGTCTGAGCACAGACAGCCTCAGAAGACAGCATAAGAGGTTTGGCACAGCCTTGGATGAATTTTCCTTGTCTTCTTACAGATATTTTATATCCTGTCTTCCTCTGGAGTAGGGAGAGCACTGTCAGCAAAATCTCACAACAGGCATCCTGTGCCTCAGTGCCTGGGCCCTTCCTCATATTTGCACAGAACATTTCCTCAGCCTTTGAGCACTACATTTTCTTGTAAGAATCAAAACAGTTTAGTCTCTGTTAAATTAACACTTAAAGCAAATAATACATACATACACATTTTCTCTTCTTTCACTAGTAAAACTATCAAACCAGAGAATAAGGTGCCACTATCCCATGGGAACTGTCAGATCACTGCAAGCCAGAGTTTGGCAATTTCTGATACATAAATTAATCTATTGCTTCCAACTCTTAAAACTATATTAACAGACAGATCAGGGTTTGCATACACTAATTTTCTAGATCCCCAGATTTCAGTCTGTTGCAGGAGGTATATGTTACCAGAGAGCCTGTCCTCTCATTTTTGAGGATGTGCTTCTATGCATGCTACCACCACAGCTCTCCTAAGGTCCAGGGGCAGGGCTGCTCATTGCTGTATTTCAGGAAGGCTCATTCTGTCTTTAAAAGATGCAAATTAGTTAATCAGCATTGAAAGTTGGACATCTAGTTATAAACTTCATTATATACTCTTTGGCTGTCTTGCACTATCTGCATGAGACAGAGAGACCTAACTATGTTAAAAAAGTCTGACCTGAGGCATCAAAGACATCGTTATTGATTGAACTAAGAACGGAGCGCTGGAAGGAGGTTATGGTGAGAGGAAGGCTGGAAGGCTACAAGAGCTGTATCCTCAGCTGATGTCATGTCATTGAGCTCAAGAAGAAAGCCTAGTTCACATACAACCCTTTCTATAGGCACACTCTAGCTGCCAACTTTAAACCCCAAGGTTTTATTTTAACTGCCTCTCCATTATTATAGGCTCTGCAAAAGCACACTCTGTAATGGGATCCCTGAAAGAAACTCCAAAGGGAGAAAAATTCCAGCATATTTTTGCTTTGCAGTCCCAGGCAGACACCAAGCAGGCCATATGGTCTAACTTGGACATCTCTCATCTATCAAAGCATCTATCCCTCTAGTACTTCTTATACAAATCAGAAAAACCACAGTCTGGGCAGACACGAAGCTTCCTGCTCAGGAATGTTTGGGCTACAGAGGAGCAAATCCTGGCAGTGGGCAAGAAAAAGATAACACTAGAAACAAGTCTGAGACGGGGGCTACCTTGTCATTTGAAGAGTTTAGTGTTTTAAAGTATATCTGAGCAGGAACAGAGGCCAAACATCTTTCAGGTTATCAGTATAACCCCACTGAGAGCCCTGGCTTGTGCCAGTGTAACTAAGAACAGCCTTCTAATTGTACATGCTCAGTGCAACAAAAGGTTTCACTCGTCTTTACAAAAACTTAGAGAATATTAACTATAAAGTCTGTTTCCAGATGAGATGGGCTTTCTGTATTATCTGTAAATAATACAATACACATTCAAAAAAAAGATACAAAAAGCAATGCACATTCAAAAACACAGAAGAATAACCAGTGTTTCAGCTTTACTCATGACCCTTAGCTCCTCACCTAAAGTTCTATCAAAACTAATAAGATTATTGATGGAGAGAAATCCGTAAAAATGCAGTTATGCATATTTGTGCACCATTCCATGCTCTGTGTTTGGAGGTTGGCAAGATGGAAGCAGGTGTGTTACCTTCCAGATGCAGTCCATGACTAAAGACATTTCCCATAAAAGCCAGCCCAGTTTGCCAGGAGTTTGTTATGACTGTTAGCCAAGTCTGCAGCAAAGAGCTGTCTTTTGGGTTTGATGCAAAGCCTATGGAAATTTATAGAAAATTTTACCCACTACCAAAGGTGTTCTGAGAGAGTTTTCTGCTTTTTCTTTTTTCTTTCTATGTAATACAAATAGTATTCTACACTACCACACTTGAGGCAGATAATCACTAGGACATGCCCAGATTTTTTGGCTGTACAAGAAGTATGCAATGTTTTGGCATTTATTTAAGAGATCATAGCTGGGTTGGGGGAGTTATGAAGGGAAGGACATAAGGAAATACAAGATGGAAAAAGTGGTCAGAAATTAAGAATTCCTTCAGAATTGCCATCTTTTTGCATATGAAGACAAATGATCCCACTGGTTTTGCCCTTGAACGTTTGCTGAAGAACTCCCTTTAAAGCACCACTTATTTCACAAGGGAGAGATGCTTCACAGGAGAAAGCCAGGACCAGCACAAACAGGAAAGCAATGAGAATGAGCAGGACCAGTTGTTCAGACTTGCAGAGCAAAAAACCCCAAAACAAAACCCAACTAAGACACATGATTAAATATGTGAGAACTGACTCGTCTCTTTAATAGGTTGTTCGGATTATCATACCCACAAGGAAAAAAAAGACACCATTTGTCTTTGCAGTCCAAGTACTCAACCTTCCTTAGCCCTGCGCTGCTTCCTGAGAAAGGATGTCTCCACAGCTATTGCAGATGTGGTAAAGAGCTCAATCTGGAGAACGTTGATGGAGATCTATTGAGATGGAAAGGCCTGAAAAACAAGAATGGGAGAATGTCATAGGGACTCTGTCCTGCTCTCATGGCCACATGCCCCAAATTTCCTCTGACCAGCAGTAGAGGACCTGAGGTCAGCCTCTGAGTCAATCATCAACCAAAACAATTCAAAACAGCTAGCAGGAAGTTGCCCATTTCAACAACCACTTCAAAAGGGACAAGACATTAACCCTTTTACTTCAGAGGCATCCTTTCCTTTTGTGTAGTTTTGTCATGACTGCACACACTGCTGTAACCTGTTGCTCATCACAGTCATGCAAAAAGCCCCATCTATGCTACCTGAGAAGGCCCTCAACAGGCAGCAGTTACACAGCACTGTGTTGTGTGAAACTTCAGCAGCCAGGCTCTGAAAAAAACAGTTGGACATGCTCTTGGAACAGCTTGTCCTCACATCTCCCATCCTCCCTCTGGGGCAGATAAGGCTGGCCAGGTGTTGCTGAGCAATCCCAGTGGGCATTGATCACTCAGGTCCTTGTTGCACAGATAGTAGAAAGCAAGTGAAGCTGTGGGTGGTATTTCTCTTATCTGCTTTTAGATCAACTGAAGAGCAGCAGAGGTCTCTGCTCAGAAGTTAAAGCTACCTGAAGGAATGTGATTGTAATTCATGATCAAATCTATAATTCTTCAGGAGCTACCTGTTAATATTTCAGTATACGGTATCACAGACAGAAGCCTTATTACCATGAATCTTCTAATTCTGCCATCAGAAATAGTATATTTTCACCAAGTATAAGTTTTGCCATTTTTTCATCACAACATCATGTACAGAAATCCCACACAGGCTTCATTCAGATCTTCCATACCCTGCAAAATTCAGAAATGTTAAAGAAATTTTATGTAAAAGCCTGCCAGAATGCACTGCCTCTCTGGCATTTCATCAAAGCTCCTCGCTGTGTTGATGGGAGCCCAGCTCTACCATACCAGAACTTCTACAGATACCAGCAACAAGTGGCAGTAAGTTGCATGTTTGCTGATGTCACCTTCCCAACTTGGACCTTTTCAGTGGTTGAACACAACCTCTTCTTCAGGCTCTCCTGCACTAAGAGGAGAGCCTGAGCAGAGATTGAGAGAGGTTCTTCCCAGCAATTTCAACTGCATATTTTTTGTTAGAGTGGCTCCTCCCCCACACCCTAGAGTTGTTAATCTACCTCTTCTGCTTGAATTTCTCTTTTTTTTCTGGACTTTTTTATTTTTTCTGAGACCAGAACCTAAATGGAAATAATCACTGAACTGCTTTAGTATCAGCACAAAAGACGACTTTGCTCAGATCCAAAACAGTTTTGAGAAGGAAGTTTCCCCGTCTACATGTTTATGATGCTTTCTGACAGTGCCTACAGAGTCACTAATGATGATCTTCCTTTGTATCAGCAGTCTGCAGAAACAAGCTCTTCAGGCAGTGATGGTATTTCTCTAGTGGACATGAGTATGATTAAATATATTTCTGGAGCACTATGGCCTGACTTTTTTTTTCAGAAAACCAGCCAATGATCTTGGATGTCCCATCTGAGACATCTGACTTCCTGAGTGGAATGTCAGGAATTTCTGAAGAATCAAAACTCCATACCCAGCATATGTTTTGAACCGGGCACCCAAAACAAATCGCCACTTGGAAGTAGGCTACTGATTTCTGAACACTCCCAAATATCTCTGAATACTCTGACAAGGAAGTGATGTCTCTACCAGAAAACAGCAAACTATTAGAAATGCTAGGCACCAGAAAAGAATTATTAATAAAAGTGTATTGCATATACAGTTGTAAAGTAAAAAAAAAAAAAAAAAATTCTAATAGAGAAGAAACGAAGAAAAGAAAAAAGCCTGGGAAAGCCATTAGCTCTTAAAATAGGAAAAACTTTTACCCGCTTCAGCAGCATGTTCCTATCAGAGCCAGGCAGAGGTAGAACACCAGCTCCCAGCAATCAGCCACGTCAGTATTTGCTGCCAAAAATCTCCTTTGGGATCACTATGCCTGTATATGTGCTACTCTGCCTAGAAGGCTCTTGGTAAAGGACTAGGGTAGAGCACTAGACAGGGAAGGTAGAAGATACATTGCACTGACACCGGGAACAGGATACGATACCTGGGCTCCACCAACTGGTTATGGGCTTCAAGAAGTTTGACCTTTTATTTTAACTCTTGCTGACTCAGGCCTTATACTCACAATTTGGCATTGGCTGAAAGCAGGCTCCGGACTGTGCGAAAGCTAAAACCGGAGCAGGGGAATTCTTGCCCTTGGCATGAACAGCTACCACAGCAGCTGGCCGAAAATACTATAATACATGGGAATCTGGCAGGTGGCTCAGGGCTGCATAGCTTTTGGGGAAATAGTCTGTATTGCCCCAGAAAGCAGGAGACAAGAGAAAACAGAGTTGTCGCATGCTGCAAAGTGATAAAGAAAACATTTAAATAACAGAAAAGATACCATTTGTGTTTTGATGTTAAATGTAAAGCCCATAAATTACTGCAAAATCTTCCCATGTCCTGAGAGCAAAGGAAGATAACTCTCAGGGAAGGGATATCATGTACATACCACAAGTTCTCCAGATGGCATAACAGTTCAACAGGAGTCTGTGCTGCTGAGAATACTAGGGGAGACACTTAGCAGTCTGGAGGCTCTGAAGCCCTGTTAATAAGTGCTGTTTTCTATGCAGAAAATGAGGAAGGACCTCCAGCCTGGGCAGGGTTAATGCATGACTTTGAAATGTGGACAACACTGGCTGAAGGGTCATTTCACTTCTCTGTCACTCCTACTTCTCCAGAACCATTTGACACTTGAAGATGTTTACGTAATTGTAGATAATATAACAAGTTAGCTTCAAATTCCTTGAGCTGAAGACAGGGCTCCAGTTCATCTGAAGAAGTACTCACTTTTTTTGTCCCCTCATCCTGCTACATATTTCTACCAGAGAATTGTAGGTGCTTTTGAAAGAGAGAAGGAAAAATAATGACAAAAGAGTTTGAATAGCTGTACAAGCCATCATTTTCTTAAGAATTTTTTCCAGAACAAAATTTCAGATGTTTTGTGATATTTTTTTGGAAGTGAAGATGTGACGCTTACAATTTAATACAATGACACTCATGAAATCAGCATGATGCCAAAATGTTTTGTGCAGGTACCAGTCCCAACAAAAGCTAACTTTCTGCAGCCCTCATTCTTTTGAAAAGAACATTAAAAATACACTGATTTAATTCTATGGGTTTCTTTCATCTCAGCAATGGGAATATATAAGTAGTTAGAACAATACATGTAAACTATATCCTGAAGAAATTGATTCATGAAAAAGAAACATCCTTTAGGTGTTTTTTGTTCTGTTTTTCACAAAGTCATTTAGTTAGATTTAGATTAATACTAAATCAAATTCAATAGTAGGTCTGTGACCAATCAGTGAACACTTCCTATGCATTGGTATATAAGGATTTTTACACATGCACTTTTGTATCTAGTGAGTAACAGATGACACCTGTGAAGCTCGGGTCCCAGACTACCATGTTTCTGTATATACATTTATTGGCATATAAGGGTTAACCTTAAACATCTTTAGTGAGACTTACAGCTTTTTGGATTTGTGAAATCCAAAAAGTGAAGGGGCCCTTACCCAAAGGGGGGTGAAAGAAAGGTTGGTTCCCAGTATAAAGAAAGGGACATGCCCATCCTCATTTGTCATGTTACCTGCAAGGTGGAGCACATCCAACCTGCAAGGTGGAACACATCCAGTCCTGACTCAGTTCTTTTTTTTCCAATGATATTTGAATGTCTCATGCTTCTGAGAGTTAGAGGCCTAAGGGGCTCTCACACATCATTTAACACTTTGTACAGGTACATGAAAGATGCTACCTTATGTTCTAGGCTCAAGTTCAGGCTCTGTGATTCTTTTCTTTCTTTTTTTTTTNCTCCTTCTTTTTCTATAAATGTTTCTGTAAAACTGAATTTTTAATATCACCATGTGTTTGGCCATGAAAGCTGCCAACTCACTGAGAACCAAGGAAATGCTGCTGCTTGAGATTTAACTGTTTGACAATTATTTGCTTTAATGTTTTAATCTTATGCAGCTTCATACAATAATTTTATGCAAGTTTTCTTCAGTCATTTGATCAGCTTGCCTGCTAAAAATGATGACTCACATCCTGGCAACAGTGTTTATTTGACATGCGCTGGTGAAGCACTCTAAAAAACTGTACTTGGGCTATTCCAAATTTAGCCTCCTACATCTGTGTCTATTAGTGTTTGGGTGCATCTGAATTATCAGCGTGTCAAGTGGGTGACACAAGCTGATCGGTGCACTTTTGTTGTTTAGTTACAAGTTTAGTGCTGAAGAAGACTTCAGAGAGAAAACATCCGTGTTCATCGTGGGTTTTTTTTAGATCTGTTTACGTTGGGTAGCTTTGTGCTACAAGAAAACCCGTCACTTCAGACCATGTCTATCCTCAGCCAAAGTCCAAATACTTTTGTATTTCTCTCCAAATAAAACTATTTGCCATAAATCCAAACCTATTAAAAAAGTACAGCTGTGAAGTGACAAACATCCCTACACTCAGAAATGTTAAACCATGGGGCCAATTTTTTTTAAAGGAAGGCGTACTTGAAGACTAACCGGTGAGAGAAGAGGCTGGTCACACACTAGGTTTCACGTGGGAATACACCAGCAGGACACTGTGAAGAGGCAAGTTTCTCATTAAAAGTAACTGTGCTATGTTGTCTGAATGGTCTTCCAGCACATAAGGGGTGTAGGGTAATGCAAGTGACTTGCCATGGAGCATCTTCTAGGTTCACAACAGCTTCAGCGGGAGCAGAGGCGTCAGGCTAAGTCTCCAGCCAAGCCCTGGGCTGGGATTACATATTGCTTACTGAAAGTTTCTTGCAGTCTCAGTTCAGTGACGTATACCTTGTTCCTGCTCTCAGAGCTGGAAAGATCTGCGGGTTAGTTTGTTCTTCAAAAATGGGAATGAAATCCTCTGGTTCCTGTTTATGAGAAGCGAGCAAGCACGTAGCTGCTCAAATAAACAGTGGCTAAATTCACTTTATTGGCATCTCCTTGGCAGTTCCTTTGCCCCACACAGGTTAACCTGAATGGCTTGTGGTACTGCATGCCAGAGCTAATAGTTTTTGCGCATCAGGGGAAGAAGTAAATGCACTGATGCAGGCAGCAGGAGAGGGGAAGCACCTTCAACACCACTCTTTCACCACTGTGACTGCCTAAGTTGCCACACATGGCTCCTGAGTGGCTGCATGAGCTGCAATCACACCATCGCATAGGGTGTAGAAGGCTAAGAAGACATCTCCTTTCTTACCATGTATATGGTAAATTAGCCTGTATTTTCACTAAGAACAGGCACTTCTGCCCCATGCTGTGAGGACAAGGCAGTGCCCCATCCTGAAGAGCCCATTGCCTTGGAGGACATCTGCTAACTCTTTCCTATGCAAGGTGATTTATTTTCAGGACTCAAGATCGATCTGATTTTGGAATGCATCTGATTGTGACAAAAACCACAGTACAGAGAAGTCATGGGGAAATGGCACGAGGTTTTAAACCAAGGTACCTGCTGCCAGCCCAGTCTCTGCACATGCTTTCCATTTCACATCACAGAAGCAGAGTGACACACAAAAGCATTAATGCATTCAGAATATTTCTTTTCAGGATGAAAGTGTAAGCATTTCCAGCCAGCACAGCAAACTCGGGTTTGCCTGCCAAGATTTGTTGTGTTTTTCTTTAATTACAGCAGCAGCCAATAGATTTAAATTTGAGAACCAATGAACAGACTCCCTTCCTCTCCTCCCTCTTCGCTGATGGTTTGAATCTTCAAAAAACAGCCTTTTAGTCTTAGTCTGAGAAGGCTTTAAGCACATGCTTATCTTCAGCTAATGCATTGCAGTCAACTGGGTGGTGTACACTTGCCAAATTTAGTGTGTGCTTAAGTGCTTTCTGGGATGAAGGCTGGAATATACATGGTTCACAACTCTGAAAGCATGTGATTGCAATTCATTTATCTTGCATCAGAAGGGATTTTTCTTTTTGGAAGGTCTCCTGTTTCAACAAGAATCCATTGTTTTTTAAGGCTTCTAGATCAAAGCTGCTACAAAAAAAATGCAACTACTTAAATGTTGCACAGACATAAAATATGTGTTGAATATAGTTTGGGAAGTGCGGGAATGTTTTGGATGATAGGTATTCTGCACCTATATCATATCACTATCAACATTATAAATGCATGAAATGAAAGCACAGAAGTCTAAGCTGATTTATTATGGGCACCTCTTCCTGTATAATTTTCTAACACTACCCACCTGGGTGAACTGATGAGTTCTCCACTAAACTGGGGTAGCTTGTCATTTTATTCATATTGAAATGGATTTTCTTGCCTTGGATTCCTGGCAGAGAGAAAACAATCAAAAAATAATAGCTTGCAGATAATAAAGTTGCATGTTGAGCTACGCATAGCAGATACACAGCTGTCAATGCTTCTCCTGCACACATTTACATCATTTCATTATGAGATGAGCAAGGCCAGGATGAGAGACAGAACAGGGGCAGGGTGTTTGCCATTTGCCCCTCAACAAACACACTTGGGTTCCTTCTAATAAAGGTGGCTCTCCTCATACTTTACAACAGCCAGAGGTGGGCTAGCTGAAAGGGTATGCAGTTTGCCTTCCTTTGGATAAGGAACACTGATTATGTTCCACTGAAATGGTATCTAATATGGGCTTTTGTATATTTTGGCCTCGATATGGCACCACATCTCCTGCACTCATCTCTGGAGAGCTCTTAATGTCCAAGTGACGCATTTTGTGGAGATTTCAAGAAAAATACAGGCATCCTGGCCAGCTTTGCCTCCTAGGCTACACGGGAAGCTGTAACTCAATACCTAATGGCTTGCCTTGGTTGTCACAGGATCACAGGATGTCAGGGTTTGGATGGGACCTTGCAGATTTTCGAGTCCAACCCCTCTGCCAGAGCAGGATCATATAATCCAGCACAGGTCACAAAGGAACGTGTCCAGGCGGGTTTTGAAATTCTCCAGAGAAGGAGACTCCACAACCTCTCTGGGGAGCCCATTCCAGCGCTCTGTGACCCTTACTGTAAAGAATTCCTCCTCATGTTAAGGTGGAACCTCCCGTGCTCCAGCTTACATCCATTCACTCTTGTCCTATCACAGGACATGAGTAAGAAGAGGCTGTCCCTTTCCTCTTGACACTCAGCCCCCATATATTTATAGACATTTGTCAAATCCCCTCTCAGTCTTCTCCAGACTAAAGAGCCCCAGGTGTCTCAGCCCTTCCTTATAAGGCATGTGTTCCAATCCCTACATCATCCTTGTAGCCCTCTGCTGGACTCTCTCGAGCAGATCCCTGTCTCTCTTGAACTGGGGAGCCCAGAACTGGCTGTAATACTCCAGGTGAGGTCTCACCAGTGCAGAGTAGAGGGGGAGCAGAACCTCCCTCGATCTGCTGGACACGCTCTTAATGCACCCCAGGATACCATTGGCCTTCCTGGCCACAAGGGCACATTGCTGTTCCATGGAGAACTTGTTGTCTACCAGGACTCCTAAGCCCTTCTCCACAGGGCTGTTTTCCAGCAGATTATCTCCCAATCTGTGCTGGTGTACTTTATTATTCTTCCCCAGATGCAGGACTCTGCACTTACCCTTTTTAAACCTCATTAGGTCTGTCCAAGTCTCACTGGATGGCCACCCAGGACAACAGGGTCACACTGGCCCAGGACAAAACTCTGATTTGAGTCCTATGTCTCTATCAAGCTGCTGTGGCCAAGGCACACCAGCTCCACAGCCAGGAGCAGACAGGACAGGGATATTGTTATTACACTGGGCTGCTTCTGATTCCCCAGTCCAGATAACCAGGTGCCCCTTTCCATCAGGATGTGCCTGCAGAGACTCGGTTCTTTCATTCCAGAGTCAGCTACTTCAGTTGCTCTGTCACGCTGCCTCTGTCACCTCCTTTTCTTTACCTGATTCAGTCCCTTAAAAGATTATTATTCAAGTTTGAAAAGATAACCAACATCTATACTTGATTCTTCCTTCCTTGCTGTGTTTGAATATGTACCACAAAGCTGAGAGCAGTGGAGTTAGCAGCAGCTGCCTGCAGCTCATCTGTTGGCAAGGCTGGAGCTGAAATCACATTCTCCAAGTGCCAGAAAGATAGACCTTCTGGAAGGAAGTATCGGGTGAAAGAGCAGGAAAGTGAGTTCACTTCCAAACAATAAACATGCAGATCGGAAATAATTGAGGCACTAGAACAAGGGGGAGGGAAAACAAAACATAACAACGGATCCTCAGATGAACTGGTTTTCCCTAGCAATAGGGAAGGGGGAGGAGGGAGAAGATAAAATCAACAGCTTCAGGTAGCTCAGAACTGACCAGAAAAAGATTTTTCACTTTGTGAAAAATACCAAGGAGTTGCTAACTCGATATGTTCAGTGTCAGGGTGAGAAGATGGCATCGTGGTGGTCTGGCAAAACAGACTAAAGCTCTCAGGACCTGCCTGCCTGCTGGCTGACCCTCCAACAAGCCAGGCAGCTAGTCACTTTGCCTGGTTTCCTTTAAAAACACCAATAAAATTGACCTATTTCAACAGAGTATTTCAGTTCCACCAGCTCACTGTCTTCCAGAAGACTCCTGTCTGACTGAGAGATTTCCAAACAGCTCCATGATGCCAGACAATTACAGCTGTAAACATTTTTATTATGGGATATGGTTCTGTAGAAAGACATAAAGACAATGAACAGAGTAAAGGCCAACATTCCCTACTACTAGACAACACATATGCTGTGTATGAATGATACCTCCAGGCTCCTAAGCAGATGACTTGTGGGTCTCTTGGGAAGCAAGGGAAAGAGGGACAAAGAATTCTGGAAAGATGAGGAGCACACACCCAAACTAGAAGAAAGAAGGAAACCGGACAATTTTTTGTGGCTCCATGGGACACTGTGTGGAGACGGAAAGTTATGCGATACAATTCTCTACAGCACAACAAGAGGTATTTAGACACTGAATTTAGGCACCCAGACTAGCTAGTTAAGTTACCTCCTTAAATCCCTTAATAGAGAAGCTCTCCTAGAAGCAATTCATAACAGGAGCTCAACGCAGGTTTAACAAATTGCTCCTGGAAGTGGTTTTCTCTTTCTCCCCCTTGAGTAATTCCACTGACTCTTGAGGGAATCTGGAGAGCCTAGCTGGCTAGCTTAGCCAGCCAAGTTGTGTGGATATATATGGGTGGTCTGAACACCTCTGCCTCTGCATGAGGCCTAGATTAGGATTGCAGCTTTGTCTTTAACATCTGCATTTTTCTGAAAAAGTACATCATTGTTTTGCAGCCTTTATGTTGCTGTGCTTCATATGAAATACAGATTTATGTCAGACATACTTTGTTTTTCACTCGTACATATGGTGTGAAAGGAAAAATCTAGAAGTGTGGTGTGTTCAGGAATGGGAGGACAGGGATTAAATTTATAAATAACCTGGAAGTTACTAGAAGTTCACATTTACTTTGCAGAATTGCCTCTAGACTGTGTCTTCCTGCCTTCTGAGTCACAGGAGTGAATAATGAATATCAGCGAAAGCCTTGGGTGACTGTACGAGCAACGTGGTATTGTTCACTTCTTGTTCATCGGCTTTCTAATGAATTCTCTCTAAGTGTGTCTAGTCTCTGTCTGGTTTTTGCAGCCTTCCAAATATGAACATGCCTCTCCAGCTTCAGCTTGCATTATTGCATTCCAGCATACTCGCTTTGCGTGACATACCAGTTACCTTCAAACAAACTTTGGGCTAAGGTTGCAAAGACTAATTCAAAGCCTGTCATTTAAAGAAGTAAATGTTTCACTGCTACGCATTCTGAACACAAGCTCTCATCAAACGTCTAGTTAGATGGTTTTTTGAGGCCAATGAAATAATATGCAGCCAGCCACCTCCTGCCTTTTTAAACCTAGCCTTCAACAGTGCAGGTTCAGATTAGGAAGATGAATCAAATTATTCCTTAAAAAAATAAAGCAAGTTGCTTGTCTGTGAGCCTAAGAGCCCAATCCTTTTGCAGCAGGGTGAGCTGCCTTTCCTGTGCCACAGGTAACAGACTGAACGTGATGGTACCTCCGGCACTTGGCATGCAGGAGGAAGAGCACTGGACAGACCAGGCCATGTTGCCCCAAGCAGATGCTTGGGAGAATGGGAGAATGATGTAGTCCTGTATCTGGAAGATAGTTCTTCCCTGAATGATGAGAATCACCAAAAGGGATACATTTTTGTAGCCCAAACTTCTTGCTATTTCCTGAACAGAGGACCTTATTAAAGAAAAATACATATTTATCACCAGAGGAATCCAAGCACAGATCTAAAAGATCAGAGGGTAGACCTGTTGATGAAGATGTAATTATTGTTACAAACTCATTTTTCAAAGCAGAACCACAGAGATTCTGTATCACACATTTAACCTTTCCATACTGGGGGGGTTCAATGTGGTGGGAAGAGAGACACAAATGTTTTCCAGCCAAAGAAGCCTAAAAGAATTGCTATCTGTTTGGATTCATGCAGAGAAACATCAGAGAAGAATAAAAAAAAGAATTTTTGTATGCTCCTGTTGCCTGATTTTCACTGTGAATAACACAGACCTGCAACTGTGTTATAATATATTCTTCAAATAGGGGTAGGTCTGAAAACATCTGGCCTGGTCACATCATTCTTGGCATGGATGAAAATTCATATATAAACTCTAATAACCAAGATCTACCGATAGGCAAAAAATGCTGAGTTTTTGTTGTGTATACTTTGGAAGAAGTAATTACATTTAGTTATATAATCAGTTATACAACACAGATTCTCCTCAAAGTAGATGGTAGCTCCATCCATGAAGACTTTTGATGTGTGTTCCAAGAATTTATAATAAATCAAGGCATAAATGGGTTTTTTGGTGCTGCAGTTGGAAATCTTACAAGGAAACAAATTTTCTTTAAAAATACCACTGCTTTTTGTAAAGCACTTTGTTTACGCTGAACTTTTACCAAATCCAGGATATTGGGCTGCTCATAAGTCCTTGGAGAGTTTATCTGAGACTAGTGGGCTTCAGACCCTGGAAGCAACTCACACGTGCATCTGCTCCACAGCCACATCCCCAGCCCCAGAGCTGTCAGGCCTGGAGGTTACCACTGCATTGCCAGAGCTGCTAAACCTGAGTGCTCCTGACTCCAAGGCTCATGCACTCAACAGCTCTGCCTTAGGAAAGGGGGCTCTGGAAGCTGCTTGCAACCACCCTGAGAATTTAATGTTTTCAAATACTGGCAAAGCCAGGAGAGCTTCCAGCTCGATTGCAGAAAATTAAATAAAAGTTGGATTCTCATCAGAATCCAAACAAGGTGAATTAAAATAAGAAATTATCCTGCAAGCCTCTGCTTGGTGTGTGGCACTCTCAATAGCAAATGTTTCATTTTCCTCCAGAACTGGAAGCAGTTTTGTCAGTGGACAGGACAGGGCTGTCTGCTGGTGCTCATTTAAGTCAGAGAGGGCTGTGTTTCATAAAATCAGTCAAGACCAGAAAGATCATTTTGGGGCCACTTAGTGTTATGTAGAAGTAACTTGCCTGTGTCACCTCTGAGAAGCTTTGACATGTTATGATGCTCAGCACTCAAGATCTCACATTCCAGTGCTACAATGCAAAAATGCGCAGAGTAAGAAAGAGATACCAAATCCTTATGTTTTGACCCAAAGTCCTGTACCTTTCCCCCCAAAAAATTCTATAATAATGAATTGCAAAACTTAAACTATTCAAAAGAGAGCATGACAAAGGAAAAGATAGGGAGAACCTTGAATAAACTCTAGCACAAATAGCAACAGAAAGGGGTGGAAAGCATGAAGACCTATCTTGTGCTACATGTCTACAATAGTCTTAATATTTGGTCCTGGAGGCCAACTACCAGCCCATAGACAGCAACATTAGGCTGAAGCATTGGTGGGGAGAGTTAGGCCACCTGACATGACCTCTCGAATTCATGCACAAGGTTTTAGTTTGTCTTGTGCTTATAGTGAAATACTATTTCTTTCATTACTATGGCCTGAAGTCAGTGACACACTTGAAAGCACATGTGTATCTTTAACATAACTTTGAACACTTGAGTGGCCCCATTATCTTCAATGAACATGTGTGACTACTTTCCTGGGGCCTGGGTACTGTCTTATTCACTGTCTCAACAGTGCTGGCCAAAAGAAGAGCTTCTTTTTTTTATTAGGGTTTGGGTTTTTTTTT